>OZ024742.1:21295308-21302808 GCA_964016885.1 Eledone cirrhosa
TAATATATATATATATATATATATATATATATAGTAATAATAATAAAAGAGGGCTCGATAAGGATAAATATATATCAAATATATAAGAACCGTAGAGCAAATATTTATTAAAATAACAGATTAAAGTTTAAACAAAGAATCGCTGCTTTCACCCTTAACGGGATCTTCTGAAACTAACAAAGTCAATCTGTAAACGCAGAAGTCGATATTTCAAAAAACGTTGCAGCCTGAGGAAGACAGGAAGACGATACTTTGGTTCGTGGAAACGTTCCCTGGCAAAGAACGGGAAAAAACGAATATAATACGTCATTAATAGGAGCGGTGAAAAACAATTACACGCAAAGACAGAACCACGTTTATGGTATAAAAGAAGTCGTAGAAGTATATAATACCTGTATGTTTTGTCAAGGTACGTATACTTTCTGGTACGTATATTTGATTGTATATGTTATGGCGTATATTTTTATATATTCTGGTACATATGCTTTTGGTTATGTGTATACGGGAGTTTTGCGTCTGTGTGAGTATGCGGGTTCTTACGTATGTTGGGTGTATGTATGTGTACTTCATGTTTTGGTTGACATGCGTCTCCGAACATTTGTGTATTTACATGTAGGTATGTGTGTGTGCTTGTTATATACGAATTTATTTATTTATATACGTTTATTTAATTATTTAATTATTTATTTATTTGTATACACGCACGCACACACTTAAATATATGGGCGTGGTTTCGTATACCTATGGCGAGGGTTTTCGCGTGTATGTATTTATTTCATTTCAATTACCTCTGTATTGTATTTTATTTACTTTATTCCTAACTCTGAAACGGAGAATCATTCGGTTTCCTAGATAGAATTTTAGTCTACGACTTCTGCTATACCATTTACGTGGTTTTGTCTTTGCCTGCAATTCTTCTCCACGCTCCACATATGACGTGTTATCTTCGTTTTTCCGTACATTGCCAGAGAACGTCTCTATGAACCACCTAAGAGAACATTAGTCTACGACTTCTTTTATACCATAAACGTGGCCCTGTCTTTGCGTGTAATTGTTTTTCACCGCTCCTATTAATGACGTATTATATTCGTTTTTTCCCGTTCTTTGCCAGGTAACGTTTCCACGAACCAAAGTATCGTCTTCCTGTCTTCCTCCAGTTGCAACGATTTTTGAAATATCCACTTCTGCATTTACAGATTGACTTTGTTAGTTTCAAAAGATCCAGTTAAGGGTGAAAGCAGCGATTCTTTGCTTAAACTTTAATCTGTTATTTTAATAAATATATATATATATATATATATATATATATATATATATGATAAAGAACACAAGAGCGTCTACAACATCAAAAGATTTTTATTGGCTTACAATGTTTCTTCCTTACGTAACCGTAGGATTCGTCAGAGCTATAAAAGGGGTTTGATTGGTGTTATGGACTCTACCAATCCTTTTTAAAAAATAATAGCACCCAATACAAACTTTTTTGGAGGAAGCTTACTAGATCCACGCCATACCGACCGCAGAGCGGAAGTTGTGACCTTTGTTTACTGGAATGCCATGCCATAATACACTCTAAACTGAACCTGCTTAACGGGAAATCGGAAATGTTCTCCTCTTGCCAACACAAAATCCTGAGTTGCTTCTTCTATTTTAAACCTAGCACATAGACGTAACATATATCACGCAACCCCCACCTAGACTATAGCTCCCCCCCAACCCGTAACCCAGATAGATAGGTACCCTAAGGGTGGAACAGTCCCCTACAAGGTTGGTGTTTTTGCGTATGTATGTATGTGTGTGTATGTGTGTGTGTGTGTGTGTGTATTCTCCTTTTTTCTCTCACACACACACACACACACACACACAGACATATGTATGTGTGTGTGCGTACGTGTGTGCATGCATGCATGCATGTGTGCGTGCATTGTATGCATGTATATTGTATATATATATATATATATGTATATTGTATGCATGCGTATTATATTGTGTGTATGTGTATATGTGACATGTATGAGTATCAATGTATGTATGCGTATGTGTGTGTATGTGTATGTGTGTGTGTGTAATGTGTGTATGTATGTGTATATGTATGTATACTTTTCTGTAGAAATCATCTCTATATGTGGTGTTTGTCATGAATTCCTCCTATAATACTCTTCTTTGAGAGGAGCACGATATGTAGAGTAACAAATATGTATTGTCGAAGTTGAAACTGAGAACCACCACCCCTCCTGCTGACCCAAATGTTTACTGAGGACCAGAACACCATTCTCCGCAATATAAGAGAGAAATGCGCTTGCCGGACTATTGATGACAATAACATCACATTCCAAGGTAATGGCAAAACACAGTGAATGCTATGCACGACCAGAACACCACAACATGCACATCGGAACAACACATATATAATATCAATAGGCGAATCAACTGAATTTTTTAAGTTGAAATACATATAAATATGTGTCTGTGTGTATCGAACACACGTACAAATAAAGAAGCTGCCGACCTAAATGTACCTGTCATGCCTGTCTGAATTCCTAAGGGAATTTTCGGCCAGTTGCTGTCTTGACCGATTGTAGAATCAGTGGGTGAATCAATTGAGTTTTTTGAGTTGAAATACATATAAATGTGTGTCTGTGTGTGTCGGACACACGTACACATAAAGAAGCTGCTGACCTAAATGTGCCTGTCATGCCTGTCTGAATTCTTAAGAGAATTTTCGGTCAGTTGCTGACTTGACCGATTAACCCCACAATTACTACGTAGCGGTTCTTGCACGTGACTGCTGGACCCGGATGAAATGAAGACGAAGAATTTCCTTGCGTACCGTTTTGTACCACAGATGCGATCTCACCCTGCCTCGTTAATGTTCTATCGACACCAAAGTTCTACGGTCGGGGCAATAGAATTGAATCCAACCACCAACCACATAGTTGGATGACCGATACTCACACCAAACCGGAGTACTGTGATCCTTGTGATTTCGAGATATACCACCACCGACACTGTTACGAAGACCAGAAAACCATACTCCATAATATTGAACCAAGTGATTGATTTGTGCGACCAAAATAACACCACACACATATTGAACTAGGAATATTGGATCCTCCTCCAATGTCTGGGTGAGCAAAAATAGATTTCTATCTGCATTGGAATTTACGAACTTGTGCATCTGCTGTGGTGTCAAAAACAAACGCACATGACCGCACAGATAAACAATGAACTATGCCACGTGGCTTGAACCTGTAAGTGAATTGAAGGTTCTGTAATTCTGATATACAGATTGTTTATTATTAAGATGTATAAACTTGACATAACTATTATCATCTTATATTCTTCCAACTAATCACATTTGATCATATTTCTCTATCCCGTTTTCTCCCCCCATAATTATAATATTTTTATTTTTATTTTTATTTGAAAAAAATCGGTTTTTTTACATTGTGTTTTCCCCTCCAAATACTCGCTTATATTTCTTTATATATTCTCTATATATTTTTTTACATATACATCTCTTATCTTTATTATTTTCACTTTTATCCTCCTTTATATTTTACCTTATTCTTACTTTTATACCTTATTATAGTGTAATCTTCCCCATGCCTTATTATACATTATTAATTATAGATTATTATTATTACTCTTTTTCCATTTCTAATTACCTCATGTACTTTCTCCTCCGTTATATATATATATATTGTATGCCCTTTGTGTCTGTGTGGCCTCTGAACACCCTCTGCACCATACTATCGACGCCACCCCATCTATGGTTCAGCTAACCACTCGACTCCCGGGAATGAATATGACCGCAGCTAGTAAACAAGGACCCACACCCCACCCTCCCGCACCAAAATTAGACTTATCTTCCCCTACTTTTGCTCTTTACTCTCTTTACTCTTTGTTCTGGAATGTTTGGTTGGTAGAGTCCATAACACCAATCAAACCCCTTTTATAGCTCTGACGAATCCTACGGTTACGTAAGGAAGAAACATTGTAAGCCAATAAAAATCTTTTGATGTTGTAGACGCTCTTGTGTTCTTTATCATATATACGCCTCTGCTCCAAAGCATAGAGCTAATTATTATGCTGCCAACACCTTAATGGGACACGGGTATACAATACCTAACTCCTATTAACCTAAGTATATATATATATATATATATATATATATATATATATATATATATATATATATATATATATATCATAAAATATGTCTTTAGAATCACTAGATATAATATATACCAATTCCTCTCCCAATTAGTATAATTAACCATATAAAAAATCAATTAGACCAAGCTATAAGAATAAAGGCTTCTATGAAAAAATCTCCGACAAATAACCGAAAGCAGCCCCTTCGCGGTGGCTACAATAGATTATTTATCTAACATTTCGACAGCATGTAAACATCGACCAGATATACAGTCAACTAAACACAATTAGGTGTAAAATTGAACTTAGAAGAATTGCGTACATAGCTAAATACCTCTACCATGGTTTCATCCATAATTTAAGAATCTGATAACGAGGAATGTCCATATATATATATATATATATATATATATATATATATATATATATATAATTCGCAAGAATCAAAGCTATGTTCAAAGCATTTATTCACTTAAAATTGTACTTACAATTTACTGCCGATAATAAACCGCTGTAAATTCTCGCAGCAGAATCAATCTATTCTATAAATTTGGATTAAATAACACTGAGCCGCAATAAGCTAAAATAATTTAATTTAATGAATCAAACATCCAATACGGAAACATCGTTATTTATGTGATGGATGTAGAC
This sequence comes from Eledone cirrhosa, assembly GCA_964016885.1. Taxonomy (NCBI): domain Eukaryota; kingdom Metazoa; phylum Mollusca; class Cephalopoda; order Octopoda; family Eledonidae; genus Eledone; species Eledone cirrhosa. Next base: position 21,300,118 of record OZ024742.1, read on the forward strand.
ACTATAATTACTTTTCTTGAATGTGAAAATGGTGGTGGATACGAAAACCATAACTTTCTTTTGCTTCTCCTTTTTATTTTTATTTTTCTGCACACATACTTTTTTATTATATACAAAAAATACCCTACCACTACAACCACCATAATACTCTTACTTACCCGCTTAAACTGCTTGTATTACATGTAACACCCTGCCACATAATAATCATATATAAATGGGACACACTTGCATGCCCCACGTGTAACTAACGCATACACTAACTACTACATCTGACTAACAAACTATCCTCTTGCATTATCTGTGTTAACTGCCGAATGTATTTTAATTTTGTTTTAATTTTGTTTTAAATTTAATTTTCATTTGATTTTGAATTTGAATTGCTATACAGAAATAATATAGTATAATATATGTCACTCCACTGTACATCAATATATATATATATATGTATCTGTATGTCTCTTGCGTTGGAAAGGAGGTCAATTATGTGTACAAACATTGAAAAATGCTCCGAAGACAACAAGCCGAGGTTTAGATGAAACAATTGTAAGTGAATAAATGCTTTGAACATAGCTTTGATTCTTGCGAATTCTATTCTATATAACTGCTCTGTAGAACAACTGATGTTATTACATTGAGTTATTTATCTTACTGGTAATAAGGTAGTAATAAATTACTGACTTTCACTGTTTAGGCTTTTAAATATACATAACTATAAAAAGTTTTAGTATATACATAACCATAAATAGTATCCTTAATATTATATATATATAATATATATATATATATATATATATATATATATATATATATATATATATATATATATATATATACCAGAAAGTGATGTTTTTTTTACAAAATGTGTCCTACACGAGTGAAAGTATAAAGAAAAAAAGATGAACTCGAAAATGCAACTGGAGTCTTATTTTTAAAAAAAAAATATATTTATTTGGTTCCTTTACCGGTTTCGCAGTTCTTCTACTTTTCAAAAGTAGAGTTGAGATGGAGGGTCTGTGGTTTTTCTCACATCTGGTGGTCTTTGAATGATACTTGTTTTATATAGAAAAAAGTGGCTCGAAACGCCAGGTTTTTAGAGAAGTAATTTGATTGATTGGTCAATAAGTATAATAAATTCGGGTCCGTTCGCGTTACAAAGTTCTTCAAACAAGGGGGGGCGGGCCCAGGTTGTTTTTTTCATATATGAGTGTTTGAATTTCTTTTTACTTTAAAAAAGAGGCTCACGAAGGCTTTTTTATAAATATCATTTGATTGGTTATAAATGAAATTATTGTTGTCACGCGAACAAGTTATTAAATATCGCGCCCGTATTTGAGAATTTATTTTGTAGACTTTTAGAGAATTTTATGACAAACAAAATATAATGGTCAAGAGAAATGGGATGGGAGAATACACACATATATATATATATATATATATATATATATATATATATATATATATATATATATATATATATATATATATATATATATATATATATATGCATATATATGTATATGTATATAAATATATATATATATATATATATATATATATATATATATACATATATATATATATATATATATATATATATATATATATATATATATATATATATATATATATATATATATATATAAATATATATATATATATATGGGCATGGCGGAGGGCCGATTCAAGGAGCGTTTCCTGAACCACCAGTCTACCTTCAGATACCCGGACAGACGTTCAACCAGGAAACTCCTGAGCCACGTATGGTCCATCAAGGACGCAAGTATAGGATACTCCATTCAATGGAAAGCCATCACTAAGTCCAAGCCATACGCAAGGGGAAATCCGACGTGTGGCTTATGTATTGACGAACGAATAACTATCCTAAAGAGATTACGTAATAGTGATTGCCTAAACACAAGAAGTGTATTTTTCACACGTTGTCCAAATGTCACCAAACATCTATTGCATAACTACAAGTCTCCGGACTGATTCGTTGTAATTCTATTTTTTATTTTATTTTTATTTTTTTTCAACCTAAAAACTTTCCGGACTTTCGCAGTTATCCCCGTTACACCTCTCGCACGCAGTCTAGTATTGCCTGTGTGAAGTGACCGAGTTTCTGCGCATGCGCGTTCGTACGGTTGTCCTTCCTGTTCCTATAACCATACACATCCCGAGCTGAGGATCCGCTAAGGTGAAACAATTGTTCTCGGTATAGTGAACTAACTGTTGTGTAACCACTTCTACCTAACTCGTCCCTTGGACTGAGTGATCTACTACTTCGGATATTACCTTCCAGTGTTCCACCACTATATATATGTGTGTATATATATATATATAGGAGGAAGTTATAGTTCACTTGAAGCATTGTGTAATGAGGTATACACGTTTGAATTTGTAAAGCCAAAACAATGCAGGTATGGACATAGAAGAAATAATGCAAATGCAAAAGATATTGTTGACAATTAGTCTTTTAGGTTAGATTTATTTAAATGTCCTTAATTTTCGAGATAATATCTCTTCTTCGGAGGGAAGTAAAGTGGTTAAACCAGTGTTCTAAATAGCTTGCCAATTCATGCTGACAGGAAATGGTATAGTGTATCTGTTCTATCTCTAATGTCAAAGAGTTAAGGTTAGGTGGATAAAGAGTAGTCTCCCTTTAAAAGGTTTTTTTTGGTACATGTCTGTTTA
>OZ024742.1:21305308-21362808 GCA_964016885.1 Eledone cirrhosa
AGCAGCCACGACAGCATCAGCAGCAGCATAAACAACAACAGCATTAGCAGCAACAACAACAGCAGCAGCAGCAGCAACAACAACAACAACCACAGCAACAGCGGCGGCGGCAGTAGTCGTAGTACCTGCAGCAACAACAAAAGTAAGAGCAGATCTGACGACAACAACAACAACAAAAGCAGCAAAGAAAAACCAATCTCGTTTGCAGGTATCGCAAAGAACCTGGAAACCATCCTCATAACAAATGAGGAATTAGAGGAAGCGAAGAAGATGGTGACAAAAACTGGACACCGAGCAATCTGCAAGGCAGCCGAAATTTTTTTCGAAACCCAACAGCACTGTACGGTCACGTACCGTACAGTAAGTACAAAATCCCGTAGGGTTGAAAGAGCCACAGAGGCTCAAATACAAAAAGCCTTGGGGTATGTGTGGCAGCGGAAAACGCACATCACCCGAGGCAAGAAATATGCCACCGTAGACGTACTTTTTGCCACACCCCAGAAAGCAAAGGCTCAATCCTTAGTGACCCTAAGGAGCGAGGAAATGGTGTTGGTGCCCTCCTACTGCGGGCAAAAACTTGTGAGGGTCAAACTGACCCCCCCCCCCGGGATGGCCCCTTCTTGGCTGGCCGCGTCTGTCCTCGTCGGAATCGAGGACAAAACAACTGTACTGCAAGTACAGTATAAAGTAAGAGAAGATTGGGTCGGCACCTCCATTGAGATATTAATCCAAACCAACCAGGAGTGCATCGAAGCTATCCCGGATGTGATAGACTTCGATAACGGCACTCAACTGCCAATAAGTGTTGAGGGCAAACGCCCGAAATGCTTTCGCTGTGGATCGAAGACTCACCTCAGGGCCTTCTGCAACGAGAAGACCCTGAGAAAGGAGAAAATCCCCCTCCTTCCGAAACCGGCTCCACGGCTCCCAGCAACAGGACAAGCGGCAACCAGGAACGATAGGTCCGTGGCACCCATACCCACATCACGGAAATCAAAAACAGCAGCAGCAGTGGAAGTATTAACAACAACAACAACAATACCAAATGCAGCTGCAACAGAGACTCCAGTGCAAACATCACCAACAACAACAAGTGAAAGAGTGGAGCTGGTACCCCTCCCCAACCTCACAGAATCAGACATGGAGTGTGAGGTGGGATAGGGATGGCAAAAGGTCGTAAGAAGGCACAAACGCAGAAGCAGCGCATCGTCGCCTTTGATAAGGGAGGAAAGAAATGAAAAAAGGGTAAAGGCTACTGCAAAGAGACTCACAGCAGCAACACCACCAACACCATCACCACCCCCACTAGCACCACCATCACCACCGGCGACAACCCCACCGCCAGCAACAACAACACCTTCAACACCACCACCACAAGCACCAACATCGCAAACACAACAACAAAACACACACACCCAGCAACAAAGACAAGAAAATAGTAGAGCCACACCTCACCCCCAGAAAAACAAATGCACGGCATTAAATACACACAACAAGAAACTAATGACTTGAATAATTGAACACACAGACATTTCACAGCACGCCTACATAATACCAGCACCAATCAAAACGCCAACTAACATAAGACTGCTAAAAATAGCACAGAAACAAGACACAAACATTAAAACGAAATTCCCCAACGCAGTTGGTGATTTCAGAGACCTAGGAGGGTCACTTAACCGAAGAGTATATTCGGACATACTCATAGAAGAGCCGACGACCAGCCGAAGGGACGATTCAACGGTCCCTTCACCAGACGATCAAGTGCAATGGGATGGAAAAACCATCCCTCCTCTACGAAAAGTGCGGTAAGTGGTCTTCCCCATCTTTTCCACTCTATTTTAAACATGACCTCACTCAGAATAGGCAGCATAAATGCGCGTGGCTTGGGGTCGTCATGGAAGCAGAGTCACCTGCTCAACGACCTCAGGTCACTAAACATAGATGTAGTGGCCATCAGCGAGACCAGAATCTCTGAAGCACGGGCCTTCGCACCGATCTTCGGCGGCTACGATGTGTACGCATCTCCCAGCCGTCCTGGATCGGGAGGAGGACTTGCTGTGCTTTTTCGGAGAGGTTTGGATCTCGCCATACGGGCCATCTTCCTGGACCCAGAGTGTAAGTTGGTGGTGCTGGACGTGACCAGCAGAGACGGGCAAGCTTTCAGGCTAGTGGCCGCCTATGCCCCGACAGGAGCAGGGCGGCCTCATTTCTTCCGGCGTCTGGAGACCATTCTTGGAACGTCCCGCTCTTTAGTGTTAGTGGGGGACTGGAACGGGATCTTAGATGCACGCTGGGACTGTGTGGGATTAGCGGATAGGGGTGGAGGGTGTAAGAGTCTCATCAACCTGCTCAGGCGTTTTGAACTGTCTGAAAGGTACCGATTGTATTTCCCGAATGTGCCAATGTGGACTTGGACAAATCGCATAAGGTCATCTAGATCATATCTAGATAGAGTATTTTGTAGAGAAATAGATAGGTCTAGCATAGGCTGTCCACAATTCAAGATAGTCAGCTACACGGACCACAAATTCGTGATCTGTGTGCTTGACTTAGATAGGCTTCATAGACGAGGACCCGGCTACTGGAAGCTAAACGCGTCCTTACCAGCGCGCAAGGCCTACAGAGACCGGATTAGCGAACTAGTTAAGCGGGCGTTGACGGGGGCCATCGTCAACAACAAGTGGTGGTTTGCTCTGAAAAGAGCAATTAGAATAGAGTCCATTAGGTTTTGTAAGGCTTTAGCAATAGAGAAAAATAGAGCAGAGGGAGAATTAGTTAGAAAATTAGACGAGGCGCTTAGCAACGGCATCGCGACCGACGTACTTGCGGCGAAATTGACCCTTGACCAATTCTTCAATGCAAAGCGTGCTCTCAGACACGAGGGGACGAAAGCCGTTCAATGGGCCCGAGTGGCGGAGGCGCGTCGTGGCAATAAAGCCACGATCCGGTCTTTGGTGGACCACGACGGGCGCATGCTACTGGATCCCGGGTAAATGTGTGAAGCTTTTCAGCGACACTTCGCTCAGTTGTTCGGGGGCAGTGGCGGGCCGGATCGAGGGATGGACTTTAGTGTCTACCTCGATGGACTGCCGCGGCTCTCGGCCACTGAGGCGGAATGTTGCGAAAAGCCGATAACAGCCGCTGAAGTAAGGGAGGCAATGACTGGCTGCACAAGGGGTAAATCGCCTGGTTTGGAAGGTCTGCCCTATAGACTTTACGTACAGATGCCAGACTTGTTCGGAAGCCTCTTGGCGGACGTCTACTGCAACTGGCAACAGAACGGGAGAATTCCCAGTTCTGTGAGCCGAGGAGCGGTGGCACTGCTGAGAAAGGATTGGAACAAGGGGGATAACATAGATAATTTCCGGCCCATAACTCTGCTAAACACAGAGTTCAAGATGTTGGCCAAGGTGCTAGCAAAGAGGTTGGCGCTTGTCGTTGGTGGTCTGGTGGGAGAGGCACAGACATGCGCCATTACCGACAGATCCATCCTCGACAACCTCCACCTCATGCGATACATCATAGAGAGGGTAGCTAGGGAACCTGGCACGGATGGGTCCTTGATCAATTTAGATCAGTCGAAAGCTTTCGATAGGGTCGACCATCGTTACCTAGCGGCAGTCCTGAGGGCGGCTGGCTTTGGGCCCGTCTTCAGAGACTGGATCGCTGCATGCACAGCGACATCTGCTCTGTGGTGAAAGGGAACAGTCACCTGTCGGAACCGTTCAACATAATACGCCCGGTTCGCCAACGATGTCCCTTCTCCTCCCTCTTGTACGTATTGACTCTCGAGCCATTACTGCACAAACTGGAGACGTTGAGGGGCGTCCCGCGCGAACTAGCATGCGGAAGTTCCGTTTCAGCATATGCGGACTATGTCACCGTAGTGGTGTCGAACGCCAAACATATCGAGGCGATCGGCACTACACTAAGAGAATACGAAGCGGTGACAGGAGCAATGATCAACCAGGAAAAGTCAGTGGGCCTGCAGTCGGCACATGGAGAGGCAGGTCCATGCCGTCCAACAGCTTCGTCGGACGCTGGACGGACGGACCGGTTAAATTGCTAGGGGTCTGGTCGGTCCGGACCTCCAGACGGACAAAAACTGGGACGAGGTGACGAGCAGGGTCGCTTCTCTCACCCAGAAATGGGCTGAGAGGAAGCTATCCCTGAAAGGTCGAGCGGAGGTGGCTAACGCGTACATTCGCGTCTGTCATCTGCTACCGCCTGACTGTCGTACCTTATCCTAAGCCCCGCCTGACTGCGCTGGAGCGTTTGCTCTTTCGCTTTTGGTGGAATGGACGCGCTCCGATGGTCAGGCGGTCCATCTGCTGTCAAAACCCGCTACGTGGAGGGCTGGGAATGCCGTGGTTGATGATGCGCAGACACGCGCTCAGGCTACGACATCTCCACCTCTTCCTCGACGGTGATCAGGTGTGATCGCCGTTTGCTAGATACGTATTTCTCCAGCTCGTTTCCTTGACGGAGCCGCAGTCCTGGGTCAAGCGAAGACCGAGAGGGAGCGCCTGGAGACTGGAATGTCTTCAGGCGCTCACAGCCTTCGAAAAATCGGGCAATGTGATCGGTAGAAACTCCACCTCGGCGTTCTATAGAAGATTAGTGGAGTGGAAGAGCGACGACGTACTTGGGGAAACTCTAGGCGTTGACGAAAATCAACTAGCCAATCTCTTCGGAAGAACTTTCGGGCCGGGACCTATGGACAACTTCCAGAAATCTCTGGCCTGGCAGTGCTACCGAGGAGCCTTGCCAGTTCGGGATAAACTCTACAGGCATTGATGTGCCGTCAGTCGGGCATGTCCGAGATGCGCGCAGGGCGACGAAACCGTCCTGCACGCACTCGTCCAGTGTCCGAAAATTGCTGATTTGTGGGTTTATGTCGAACACCCGCTGTCGCGTGTAGGACGGATCCCGCTGTCATCTGAGTCCATCGTGAGGATTTCCCCGCCCTCTTCCTTTAGCCGGGAAGGGCAGACAGTTTTTATCTGTCTGGTGGCCATGGCGAAAGAGATAGTATGGTGGACACGTTTGAAAGGGCTGAAGACGAGCACTTACCAGTTCGGTGATGCCCTGATTACCTTTTTCAAATACCATTTGAAAAGGATAATCAGGGTAGAGAGGGAAGTGCTCTCTTCCCAGCATTTTGTTGAAAGTTGGGTGAGAGAAGCAAGAATGGCCCGAGTGAATGTGCCTACTCTGAGTACGTATCTGTAAATTAAAGGTGGAAAACTGGGAGAGGGCACTTGCCTTGGTGGTCAGGGTCACTGTGGTCTTTTACTGGGCTTTCTCCACAAATGTCCCTCCGAAGTCTCCCCCCTATTGGGGAATTTTTCTTTGTTATTTTATTACATCCTCTGTTTTTTTACACGCAGAAATGTTCATTTGTACCGTCCTGTATTGTCCTGTACTGTCCTTAATGTCTACTTCGTGTAAACCCTTGTGGTTAATAAAGAAAACATTATTATTATTATTATTATTATTATCGTCGTTATTCCTTGAATGTCAGTCATTGATGTTGGTTAACTGGAAAGTCCGTTGGAATGAATATCAAGCCACTACCTGCAGCCTCAGATATTCAGGACGTATCGGAGGGTTCTTGCTGTTCCAAGCAAGCATGCCTTTTGAAGCGTTCCAAAAAGGTGAAGGGGCCGATTTTCTTTAACCATCCCTGGAAACTTTTGGAGATAGTCCCCAGTGCGCCTATGACAATCGGGATCACTTTGACTTCATGGCAGTTCCAAATCCTTTTCACCTCCCACTTTAGGTCCTGGTATCGGTTAATTTTCTCCCTCTCCTTCTCTTGCACTCTCGTGTCGAAAGGGCAGGCCACATCCACAATCAGACACGATCTTTTTTCTTTGTCCACAACCACCAGGTCAGGTCTATTGTGTTCCAGTTTTTTGTCCGTCTGTATCCAAAAATCCCACAGCACCTTCACCTGATTGTTCTCCATCACCGCCTTTGGCCTGTGCTCATACCATTTCTCAGAATGTGGTAAATTGTTTACTTTGCACAGGTGCCAGTGGATCACCCTGCCCATCACATCGTGTCTCTAGCCCTTATAGTGGGTCTGGGCTAGGTGTTTACACTCGGACACAATGTGAGCCACAGGCTCCTCTCTCTCCCCACAGATCCTGCACAGTGGGCTAGCCTCCTCCTTGTAAATATGGTGCTTCAACCACTTCGTTTTGAGGGCCTGCTCCTGCGCAGCCATTAGCATTCCTTCTGTAGCCTTTTTGAGGTCTCCTCTTCTCAACCAGTTCCATGTCTGTGGATCTCTAAATTCAGTTTTCTCAAAGAAGGTACTATGAAGGGATTTTCCCTTAAGGCTGCTCTTCCTCCTTGATGTTATTTCCTCCTTGGACATCCCCTGGCCTACTGTCCCCTACTTCAGTACAGTTCTGAGCATTGGCTCCTTACTATAGGTCACGTATTTGTATAGGTTGTTTTTCTCCATCTGAACACAGTCCTCTATGCTGATAAGACCTATTCCACCCTCAGATCTCCTTAGGTAGAGTCTATCAACATCACACCTCTTGTGGAACATGTTGTAGATAGTCAATAGCTTCCTAGTCTTCCTATCCATTTCTTTTTGTTCAGCAACATTCCATCTCAGAATTCCCGCACTGTACCTAATAATAGACACAGCTCGGGAATTTACTGCGCTTATGGCATTTCTGCTGTTCAGATATGACTTCAATACGCTCCTTATTCTCCGAATGTATTCAGTTCTTAACAATTCCTTCATTTTTTTGTTCTTTATGCCATCAGCCTCCAGAACGCCCAAATACTTGTATCCTTCCTCAGAGTCAATTTCCTTTATCATCTCACCTGTTGGTATCTGGATCCCGTTACTTCTGCTCAACCTACCCCTCCTGATCACAATGACTCCACATTTACTAATAGCAAACTGCATACATATATCACTGCTGAAAATACGGACAGTGTCAACAAGCACATCCAACTCCTTCTCACTTTTCCCGAAGAGCTTAAGATCGTCCATGAAGAGGAGGTGATTGATGTAAAGCTCTCCCTTTCCCAACTTGTATCCTACTCTCACTTTTCGCAGCATAATGGTCAAGGGCATCAGGGCAAGGACAAACAACAGAGGGGACAGGCTATATCCCTGGAAGATACCTCTCTTGATCTTCACGCTTCCCAAGGATACTCCAGTTGATGTCAACTCTGTCTCCCAGGACCCCATACTCCTGCCCAGCAACTGTCTGATGTTATCTGCCACCCTGACGATCTCCAGGCTTTTGGTGATCCAAGAATGAGGCACCATGTCAAATGCCTTTCTGTAGTCTATCCATCCCATGGCAAGATCAGTGTGTCTCCTCCTGCAATTCCCCATTACCATCTTATCAATAAGTAACTGGTCCTTTGTACCACGTGACTTCTTTCGGCATCCTTTCTGTTCGCCCGGTAACAAGTTGTTTGTGTGGAGGTGATGGTAGATTTCCTCAGACACAATGCTCGTCAACAGTTTCCACATTACGGACAGACATGTGATAGGTCTATAGTTGGTAACATCATTACCCTTGATTCGGTCTTTCATTATCAGAACTGTGGTACCTTTTGTCAACCACTCTGGCACCTCACCCGACACCAAGCAGTCATTGAACATGGCCGTCAGCTTCGGGTGGAGGGATGTTAAATTTGTAATCCAATACCCCTGCACACCATCTGGGCCTGGTGATTTCCAGTTGGTTAGTTTTTTGGCCTGCTCCTTAAGAGTTTCAACTGTGATACTCAAATCAGTTTGTCGGTGTGCCTGCTCACCGATCTCCCTCTGTACTGTCTCAATCCACCCTGCCTGGACATTATGTCTAACATCCTGCTCCCATATTCCTCTCCAGAATGTTTTAGTTTGCTCCGCCCCACGGATCAAGTCGTTGCCTCTTTCTTTCCCCTCAAGCTGTCCAAACAGCATCTTCTGGTTGTTGTCGAACATGCGGTTCTGTTTATACTGACTGACTCTGTTCTCGTATCGCCTGATTTTTGCACTCTTTGCTACAATGCGTTGCTTCAGTTCCTCTATGATAATATTTAGCTTTTTCCTCCTAGTTTTGTACTTTATTTCCAGTCTATTTTTAGTGCCTATGTTTTTTAGTGTCCCATTCAGTAGTGACTCTAGCTTTCCTATGTCATTTCTCATTTCCCCGATTTGACCACTCAGTCGTTTCTTCCACCACGGCTCTGCTCTTTCTTGTCTGTTGTTTCCTCTCGCTTTTATACCAAGTAGTTTCCTCACCGTATTTGCTGTTGCTTTGAGGATATTGTTGCACTGGTGAAGGCTCCTCGCCTCAAGGTATGGGATGACTTTGTTTACCTTAGCTGTTGTTTCTTTTAACTTTTTCCTGTCTACAAATTTAGGTTCATAGGTCTCCGACTATCATTGTTCAATTCATCTACCACTAAATTTAGGATGTCAACCGAATCTTGTCCTATTATTATTATTATTATTATTATTATTATTATTATTATTATTATTATTATTATTATTATTATTATTATTATTATTATTGGCGACCTACGTAGTAAATCGTATCATCGTGAGCTCCGCAAAGTTTTGTTATTTCTGTTTGTTAAAATATTGCCATTTATAGAGAATTTTTATTGTTAACTATATATAAGCGCACATACATTGCTTTCCGAAAAGGACACCCAAAAAGATTGGGGCCTTGTGCCCCAAATTTAAACTTTTATGATTATCAAAAAATTTCTTTGAAAAAAAAATGGCTAATTCACCACTGCACCAAGCAGCTGAAAGCCTTTCTCACAAATTAACACCTCACACCGACACTACCATTGTAAATGATTATACGTCTTCCAACACAAACAATTTAAGCACTAGCAATATTTTAAATTTGTCTCAGGCAGACATTCATTTCCCGCCATTACCAATGACTGCAGGTGTTAAAGCCGCCACCACCACCACCACCACCGCGACAACCACCACCCCCACCACCACCGCGAAAACAGAAACAAAAGGAAAAAATAAATCAGCTCGTGATGTCGAAATATTTTCAACCAAAATGGACTCTCCCAAACCGACTTTCACTGACGTCACCACCACCACAACTGAAACTAAAATTAATAATAACAAAAATAACGATAGCAACAACAACAACAACAACAATGACATTAAAAAAACCACCCTGGGTTTTGCCAGAGTAGCAAAACAGTTCGAAGCATTTACGGTAACTCAAGAGGATTTAGAAAATGCCAAACAAATGGTAAAGAAAGATGGGTACAGGGTCGGCCTCGCCCCCGCACCTAATAAAATGGAGCATCGGCGCCCATGCACCGTGTCGTATCGAACAATAAATGTAAAATCGCGCCGAGTGGAACGGGCATCTGAGTCCCAAATCCAAAAAGCTATGGGACATGTGTGGGCAAGAAAAACCCACATCAGACGTGGGCAGAAGTATGGAACCGTGGACGTGTTCTTTGAAACACCAGAGGAGGCTAGAGAACACTCCATGGCCCCCATTAAGAAGTGACGACTTCACACACGTCCCAAGCTATTGTGGCCAGAGACTCGTAAAGATCAGGGTGTCCCACGTTCCAGCGGCCATCGAAATTCCATGGCTAATAGCGGCCGTCCTCGCCGGCATCGAAGCTAACACAAAGATAATAGCAATAGCAAAAGAAAAGCAGGAGAACTGGTCCGGATCTGGGATGGAGCTCCTGATCCAAGCGGACCAAAAAAGCATTGAGGAGATCCCAGAGGTAATAGACCTCACTGATGGCAGCCACCTCACCGTAATTGTCGAGGGCAGAAGGCCTAGGTGTGTCGTTTGTGGTGAAGGAACCCACCTAAGGGCTTTCTGCCATCAGGCTAAAAGGTTGAGGCCACCTCTCCTACCCACCCCAGTGACACAACCATCAACATCACCAGTAGCAGAGATGGCAGCAACAACTGTAGCAGCAACAACAGAAGCAACTATAACAGCAACAACCCCAGCAACAGTAGCAAAACCACCACCACCACCACCAGCAAAACCAACACCACCACCACCCAACGCTTCAGAACTAGCACCAGCGCCTATACCATCTACCACGCCACAACCAAAACTAACGCCTGTGGAGGATTTTCCACTCCCCGGCCTATCACAACTGGAGACAAATTATGACGACGAGGAGTGGGAAACGGTATCAGGAAAAAAAAAGAAACCAAAAAAGAAAAAATTCTCTTCCTTCCCCCTCCAAAAACAAAATACAGAGGGAAACAAATAAATTAACAAACATAAAAGTTAGGACAGATATGCCACCATCCACACCAGCATCACCAAGCCCATCAACACAAACACCAACACCATCACCATCATTAACCCCAACACCACCATCACCTACACCACAAAAGTCACCAAAATGCGAAACAGAAACAAACCCACAACAAACACAAACAAAACAAAACAACCAAAACGATACACACTACACAGCATTAAATTTGAACAACAAGCAATTATTACACTACATCCAACACAACACCAGCATCACAGATAAAGACTACACAACAACCCAAAAATTCACACCACCTCCACACATACAAATCACTCGCATCACACAGAAAACGTACATAACACTAAAACAAAAATTCCCCAAAGACATCGGAGACTTCCGACAAGCACTCTCCAGGAGGATTTATAAGGACATCGTTCCTGAGGAGGCCACAAGCAGTGAAAAGTATGGAAAAACCGTCCTTCCCCTACGAGAAGTAAGGTAAGTGGTCTTTCCCATCTTTTCCACTCCTTTTCAACATGACCTCACTCAGAATAGGCAGCATAAATGCGCGTGGCATGGGGTCGTCATGGATGCAGGGCCACCTGCTCAACGACCTCAGGTCACTAAACATAGATGTAGTGGCCATCAGCGAGACCAGAATCTCCGAAGCACGGGCCTTCGCACCGATCTTCGGCGTCTACGATGTGTACGCATCTCCCAGCCGTCCTGGATAGGGGGAGGACTTGCTGTGCTTTTTCGGAGAGGTTTGATCTTGCCATACGGGCCATCTTCCTGGAGCCAGAAGGTAAGTTGGTGGTGCTGGACGTGACCAGCGGAGAAGGGCAAGCTTTCAGGTTAGTGGCCGTCTATGCCCCGACAGGAGCAGGGCGGCCTGATTTCTTCCGGCGTCTGGAGACCATTCTTGGAACGTCCCGCTCTTTAGTGTTAGTGGGCGACTGGAACGGGATCTTAGATGCACGCTGGGAATGTGTGGGATTAGTGGATAGGGAAGGAGGGTGCAAGAGTCTCACCAACCTGCTCAGGCGGTTTGAACTGTCTGACAGGTACCGATTGGATTTCCCGAATGTGCCAATGTGGACTTGGACAAATCGCATAAGGTCATCTAGATCATATCTAGATAGAGTATTTTGTAGGGAAATAGATAGGTCTAGCATAGGCTGTCCACAATTCAAGATAGTCAGCTACACGGACCACAAATTCGTGATCTGTGTGCTTGACTTAGATAGGCTTCATAGACGAGGACCCGGCTACTGGAAGCTAAACGCGTCCTTACCAGCGCGCAAGGCCTACAGAGACCGGATTAGCGAACTAGTTAAGCGGGCGTTGACGGGGGCAATCGTCAACAACAAGTGGTGGTTTGCTCTGAAAAGAGCAATTAGAATAGAGTCCATTAGGTTTAGTAAGGCTTTAGCAATAGAGAAAAATAGAGCAGAGGGAGAATTAGTTAGAAAATTAGACGAGGCGCTTAGCAAAGGCATCGCGACCGACGTACTTGCGGCGAAATTGGCCCTTGACCAATTCTTCAGTGCAAAGCACGAAGGCTGCGTTGTCAGAGCTAGGGTGCGTGCTCGCAGACACGAGGGGACGAAAGCCGTTCAATGGGCCCGGGTGGTGGATGCGCGTCGTGGCAATAAAGCCACGATCCGGTCTTTGGTGGACCACGACGGGCGCATGCTAATCGATCCCGGGCAAATGTGTGAAGCTTTTCAGCGACACTTCGCTCAGCTGTTCGGGGGCAGTGGCGGGCCGGATCGAGGGATGGAATTTAGTGTCAACCTCGACGAACTTCCACGGCTTTCGGCCACTGAGGCGGAGAATTGCGAAAAGGCGATAACAACCGCTGAAGTACGGGAGGCAATGACTGGCTGCACAAGGGGTAAATCACCTGGTTTAGATGGTCTGCCCTATGAACGTTACGTACAAATGCCAAACTTGTTCGGAGGCCTCTTGGCAGACGTCTACTGCAACTGGCAACAGAACGGGAGAATTCCCAGCTCTGTGAGCCGAGGAGCGGTGGCGCTGCTGAGAAAGGATCCGAACAATGGGGATAACATACATAATTTTAGGCCCATAACTCTGCTAAACACAGAGTTCAAGATTTTGGCCAAGGTGCTAGCAAAGAGGTTGACGACTGTCGTTGGTGGTCTGGTGGGAGAGGCACAGACATGCGCCATTCCCGACATACGCCATTCCCGTCTTCAGAGGCTGGATCGCTGCCATGCACAGCGATATCTGCTCTGTGGTGAGAGTGAACGGTCATCTTTCGAAACCGTTCAACATCATACGCTCGGTCCGCCAAGGATGTCCCCTCTCGTCCCTATTGTACGTATTGACTCTCGAGCCATTACTGCACAAACTGGAGACGTTGAGGGGGGTCCCGCGCGAACTAGGATGCGGAAGATCCGTGTCAGCATATGCGGACGATGTCACCGTAGTGGTGTCGAACGCCAAACACATCGAGGCGATCGGCACTACACTAAGAGAATACGAAGCGGTGACAGGAGCAATGATCAACTAGTAATAGTCAGTGGGCTTGCAGCTCGGCACCTGGAGAGGCAGGTCCATGCCGTCCAACAGCGTCGTTGGGCGCTGGACGGACGGACCGGTTAAATTGCTAGGGGTCTGGTTCGGTCCAGACCTCCAGACGGACAAGGTGACAAGCAGGGTGGCTTCTCTCACCCAGAAATGGGCCGAGAGGAAGCTATCCCTGAAAGGTCGAGCGGAGGTGGCTAACGCGTACATCGCGTTCGTCATCTACTACCGCCTGACCGTCGTACCTTGTCCTAAGCCCCGCTTGACTGCGCTGGAGCGTTTGCTCTTTCGCTTTTTGTGGAAGGGACTCGCTCCGATGATCAGACGGTCCATCTGCTGTCAACACCCGCTACGTGGAGGGCTGGGCATGCCGTGGCTGATGATGCGCAGACACGCGCTCAGGCTACGACATCTCCACCTCTTCCTCGACGGTGATCAGGTGTGGTCGCCGTTTGCTAGACACGTTTTTCCCCAGCTCGTCTCCTTGACGGAGCTGCAGTCCTGGGTCAAGCGAAGACCGAGAGGGTGCGCTTGGAGACTGGAATGTCTTCAGGCGCTCACAGCCCTCGACCAATCGGGCAATGTGATCGTAGAAACTCCACCTTGGCGTTCTATAGAGGATTAGTGGAGGGTAAGAGCGACGACGTACTTGGAGAAACTCTAGGCGTCGAAGAAAATCAACTAGCCAATCTCTTCGGAAGGACTTTCGGGCCGGGGCCTATGGACAACTTCCAGAAATCCTTGGCTTGGCAGTGCTACCGGGGTGCTTTGCCAGTTCGGGATAAACTCTACAGACATGGAGGTGCCGTCAGCCGGGCATGTCCGAGATGCGCACAGACCGACAAAACCGTCCTGCACGCACTCGTCCAGTGTCCGAGCATTGCTGACTTGTGGGTTTATGTCGAACACCTGCTGCCAGGTGTAGGACGGATCCATCTATCAGCTGAGTCCATCGTGAGGATTGCCCGCCCTCTTCCTTTAGCCGGGGAGGGCAGGCAGTTTTTATCTGTCTGGTGGCCATGGCGAAAGAGATAGTATGGTGGACACATTTGAAAGGGCTGAAGACGAGCACTTACCTCTTCGATGATGCCCTGATGGTAGAGTGGGAAGTGCTCTCTTCCCAGTATTTTGTTGAAAGATGGGTGAGAGAACCAAGTATGGCCCGAATGAATGGGCCTTCTCTGAGTATGTGTCTGTAAATTAAAGGTGGAAAACTGGGAGAGGGCACTTGCCCTGGTGGTCTTTTAATGGGCTTTCTCCACAAATGTCCCTCGGAAGTCTCCCCCCTATTGGGGAATTTTTCTTTGTTATTTTATGACATCCTCTGTTTTTTACACGCATAAATGCCCATTTGTACCGTCCTGTATTGTCCTGTACTCTCCTTAATGTCTACTTTATGTAAACCCTTGTGGTTAATAAAGAAAACATTATTATTATTATTATTATTATTATTATTATTATTATTATTATTATTATTATTATTGTTATTGTTATTCCTTGAATCTCAGTCATTGATGTTGGTTAACTGGAAAGTCCGTTGGATTGAATATCAAGCCACTACCTGCAGCCTCAGATATTCAGGACGTATCGGAGGGTTCTTGCCGTTACAAGCAAGCATGCCTTTTGAAGCGTTCCAAAAAGCGTGAAGGGGCCGATTTTCTTTAACCATCCCTGGAAACCTTTGGAGATAGTCCCCAGTGCGCCTATGACAATCGGGATCACTTTGACTTCATGGCAGTTCCAAATCCGTTTCACCTCCCACTTTAGGTCCTGGTATCGGTTAATTTTCTCCCTCTCATTCTCTTGCACTCTCGTGTCGAACGGGCAGGCCACATCCACAATCAGGCACGATCTTTTTTCTTTGTCCACAACCACCAGGTCAGGTCTATTGTGTTCCAGTTTTTTGTCCGTCTGTATCCTAAAATCCCACAGCACCTTCACCTGACTGTTCTCCATCACCGCCTCTGGCCTATGCTCATACCATTTCTCAGAATGTGGTAGATTGTTTACTTTGCACAGGTGCCAGTGGATCACCCTGCCCATCACATCGTGTCTCCAGCCCTTATAGTGGGTCTGGGCTAGGTGTTTACACTCGGACACAATGTGAGCCACAGTCTCCTCTCTCTCTCCACAGATCCTGCACAGTGGGCTAGCCTCCTCCTTGTAGATATGGTGCTTCAACCACTTCGTTTTGAGGGCCTGCTCCTGCGCAGCCATTAGCATTCCTTCTGTAGCCTTTTTGAGGTCTCCTCTTCTCAACCAGTTCCATGTCTGTGGATCTCTAAATTCAGTTTTCTCAAAGAAGGTACTATGAAGGGATTTTCCCTTAAGGCTGCTCTTCCTCCTTGATGTTATTTCCTCCTTGGATATCCCCTGGCCTACTGTCCCCTCCTTCAGTACAGCTCTGAGCATTGGCTCCTTACTATAGGTCACGTATTTGTATAGGTTGTTTTTCTCCATCTGAACACAGTCCTCTATGCTGATAAGACCTCTTCCACCCTCAGATCTCCTTAGGTAGAGTCTATCGACATCACTCCTCTTGTGGAACATGTTGTAGATAGTCAATAGCTTCCTAGTCTTCCTATCCATTTCTTTTTGTTCAGCAACATTCCATCTCAGAATTCCCGCACTGTACCTAATAATAGACACAGCTCGGGAATTTACTGCGCTTATGGCATTTCTGCTGTTCAGATGTGACTTCAATACGCTCCTTACTCTCCGAATGTATTCAGTTCTTAACAATTCCTTCATTTTTTTGTTCTTTATGCCATCAGCCTCCAGAACGCCCAAATACTTGTATCCTTCCTCAGAGTCAATTTCCTTTATCATCTCACCTGTTGGTATCTGGATCCCGTTACTTCTGCTCAACCTACCCCTCCTCATCACAATGACTCCACATTTACCAATACCAAACTGCATACATATATCACTGCTGAAAATACGGACAGTGTCAACAAGCACATCCAACTCCTTCTCACTTTTCCCGAAGAGCTTAAGATCGTCCATGAAGAGGAGGTGATTGATGGTAAGCTCTCCCCTTCCCAACTTGTATCCTGCTCTCACTTTTCGCAGCATAATGGTCAAGAGCATCAGGGCAAGGACAAACAACAGAGGGGACAGGCTATCTCCCTGGAAGATACCTCTCTTGATCTTCACGCTTCCCAAGGATACTCTAGTTGATGTCAACTCTGTCTCCCAGGACCCCATACTCCTGCCCAGCAACTGTCTGATGTTATCTGCCACCCTGAAGATCTCCAGGCTTTTGGTGATCCAGGAATGAGGCACCATGTCAAATGCCTTTCTGTAGTCTATCCATCCCATGGCAAGATCAGTGTGTCTCCTCCTGCAATTCCCCATTACCATCTTATCAATAAGCAACTGGTCCTTTGTACCACGTGACTTCTTTCGGCATCCTTTCTGTTCGTCCGGCAACAAGTTGTTTGTGTGGAGGTGATGGTAGATTTCCTCAGACACAATGCTCGTCAACAGTTTCCACATTACGGGCAGACATGTGATAGGTCTATAGTTGGTAACATCATTACCCTTGATTCGGTCTTTCATTATCAGAACTGTGGTACCTTTTGTCAACCACTCTGGCACCTCACCCGACACCAAGCAGTCATTGAACATGGCCGTCAGCTTCGGGTGGAGGGATGTTAAATGTTTAATCCAATACCCCTGCACACCATCTGGGCCTGGTGATTTCCAGTTGGTTAGTTTTTTGGCTTGCCCCTTAAGAGTTTCAACTGTGATACTCAAATCAGTCTGTTGCTGTGCCTGCTCACCGATCTCCCTCTGTACTGTCTCAATCCACCCTGCCTGGGCATTGTGTCTAACATCCTGCTCCCATATTCCTCTCCACAATGTTTTAGCTTGTTCCGCCCCAGGGATCAAGTCGTTGCCTCTTTCTTTCCCCTCAAGCTGTCCAAACAGCATCTTCTGGTTGTTGTCGAACATGCGGTTCTGTTTATACTGACTGACTCTGTTCTCGTATCGCCTGATTTTGGCACTCTTTGCTACAATGCGTTGCTTCAATTCCTCTATGATAATATTTAGCTTTTTACTCCTAGTTTTGTATTTTATTTCCAGTCTATTTTTAGTGCCTATGTTTTTTAGTGTCCCATTCAGTAGTGACTCAAGCTTTCCTATGTCATTTCTCATTTCCTCGATTTGCCCACTCAGTCGCTTCTTCCACCACGGCTTTGCTCTTTCTTGTCTGTTGTTTCCTCTCGCTTTTATACCAAGTAGTTTCCTCACCGTATTTGCTGTTGCTTTGAGGATATTGTTGCACTGGTGAAGACTCCTCGCCTCAAGGTATGGGATGACTTTGTTTACCTTAGCTGTTGTTTCTTTTAACTTTTTCCTGTCTACAAATCTTAGGTTCATAGGTCTCCCACTATCATTGTTCAACTCATCTACCACTAAATTTAGGATGTCAACCGAATCTTGTCCTAGCCCGTCAGCATTCATCTCCTCAGTGGCCGTATCTCTGTTCCAGGTATTATTTATCTCAGTATTCAGATCATTGTTTGCTTCGGGTGGTTCCTCCGTTCTCAGGACCTCCTCACCTTCATTTCCCGCTGGCTCGCTTGTCTGGCATACTACACCCGCCATCTCCAAGCCATTCTCTCTGCTCAGTTCCTCCAGTTCCAGCTCGCTTATCCACCCATTAGTTCTTATTACCCGAGCCTGCCCGGCCAATTTTTGTTCATCTAATTTAAATAAACCAATCTCGTTCCAGATGTTATGCATCCGTCTCCTGTAGCCCCTCTCCTTGGGGTTACTTTTCAGGTAGCATTGCATAACAGTTCTATTCAATTCTTTCGTCCAGTTGGTTCTGGCCCCTTTCCTTCTTCTTCTTCCTCCAACATCAGCAGTATTTGGTTGACAGTCAGGTTCCTGCTGCTGAGCCAGGGGGCACCTGTTGGGTGAGAGTCTGTCACATGACGTTCTAGTCTCCATTTCACCGTTATTCGAACTGTTTATGTTCGATATTTAAACACTCTTATCGAGGATTGGCGAATGTATGTTTACATAGCCATCTGTGGATCCGCCATCCCACTTGGCCCTTATTATTATTATTATTATTATTATTATTTTTATTATTATTATTATTATTATTATTATTATTATATATATGGGTATGTGTGTGTTTCTGTGTGTGTTAAAACATATATCAACAATTATACTCAATGTATATACGAATGAAATATGTTTATTTTCCCAGCTTAAACATTTAAACATCTAGATATCTGGTAAAGAGTGACCAGATGCACGTTGGTGTGATGGTTAAAATCCCGGGTTCTTCATACAGCAGATACCTAGTTCGACCCTTCTAGCATCTCCGAAGAAGGACTAGGCTCCAAAACGTTAGATATTTTTTCCGTTATTTCAAGCGTTAAACCAATATATTTCTTCAATATACTGTGTCGTTTGCTTTATTTTTGTTTACTTTTCATACACACACACACACACACATGTGTGTGTGTATGTGTCTTTGTTTAAGCGTTTGTCAACGATATTCCACCAATATTCAACGTTTCTTATTTTAAACCATAAAGGCTTGCTATAAGGTAGAAGTGGCTGCTAGTTTTAGCATGTCAAGCAAACAAGAAGAAGACGTTCAGATTCCTTTAGACTGTGCAATATATTTGTAATTATAGTAGTTTGCCCTTGTCAACACAAATGCCATTCTACTACTTCGATTAAAATGTTTTCGTTACCAAGCAGCAACACGAAATTATGACAAGCTTGGTATCACGTGTTTCCGATCTCCATACATCTAGACAACCCCAGAAATAATTTATTTTTTGATAATTTTCATTGTATATTTCAGTCTTTTTTCTTGTCTTAGCCATACAATTTGTAAATTTACTATTGTTTCCATCTGTATATTGTCTATATATATAGGGTTTACTCACACACACACACTAATATATATATATATATATATATATATATATATATATATATATATATATATATATATATATATATATATATATATATATATATATATAAATATATATATATATAAATGAAAATGTGTGTGTGTGTGTGTGTGGATATATATATATATATATATATATATATATATATATATATATATCCACACACACACACAAATACACACCCACACACACATATATATATATATATATATATATATATACATATATATATATAGATACACACACACACACACGCACATATATATATATGTGTGTGTGTGTGTGCTTCTGCTTGTGCGTGTGCTTGCGTGTGTATGTATGCGTGTGCGCGTGCGTGCGTGTCCACGTGTACGTGTGTGTTGTGTGTATCAAAACAAACGAAATATCACACTGAAAATGTTCTAGGCGTTTGAACTGGAGGATAAATTGAGAGAAGACAAATAAAGAAGGTTCAAAATAAAAATATTTTAGTGAAATATCCACGTTATCTAAACAGATATGCAGCAGGCTGAAATAATTTATCTCCTCTAGAAAATGTAATTAAGTGATGATAGGAATTTGTGCAACAGGAGCATAAAATAATGATAGTATTTAAAATAACAGTTTAAAATAAATATCAGGATGAGAAAAAAGGGCGAATTAAATACTGATTTCTAGTATAGGCACAAGGCCTGTAATTTGGGGATAGGGCAAAGTCTATTAAATCGACCCCAGTGCGTGACTGGTACTTTATTTCATCGACCCCGTAAGGATGAAAGGCAACGTTAACCTCGGCGGAATTTGAACTCAGACAATAAAGGGCCGTAACTCTATACTGCAAAGCACGGCGTCAGAATCTCCACCGATTCTGCCAATTCACCACATAATTGTTTCTACTTTAGGTACAAGGCCAGCAATTACCCAGTACATTACTGGTACTTTATTTTATCGACCCCGTAAGGATGAAAGGCAAAGTTAACCTCGGCGGGATTTGAACTCAGACTGTAAAGGGACGTAGCTATACTAGAAAGCATGGCGTCCAACCTTCTCCGATACTGCCAATCCCCCACATAATACCAAACATTTTGCTCCGGGGAACAGACAGTGACACCAAATCTATCAACCATTTTATATCACAGGGCTCGACCTCCTATGAGATACTCTCCTGCCAAGATAGGGCTTGTCCGTGAACAGTGGACATTAGGGATCTTGACTGTACTTAAACCATACCGTCGGTCAAGGCTCATAATCTGGATACTCTCTTCTCTCCAACGATAAGGACGCCACTGACTGGGTTTGTGTCTCTATTCAAACATTCCCAGTGTGCTGTAACCTGAAATGTTTACTTCAGGAAAATATAATTGATCGATTATTATGCGATAAAAAAGATTATTATATATTATTATACAAATGTGATTTAACTTATTTTTTCCATGTTGAAAACATTACCATAGTGAGAAAACCATTTTCTATTAAAAGTGAGGAAAAAAACGACACTGATACACACATACACATACATCAATCACCACCACCACACAGATACACACATACATACATCAATGACCACCACCACACACATACACACATATATACATCAATCAACACCACAACACATATACACATACATCAACCACCACCACACACATACACACATACATACATCAATCAACACCACAACACATACATACATCAATCACCACCACCACACACATACACACATACATACATCAATCACCACTACCACACACATACACATACATATATACATATATCAACCACCACCACAACACATATACACATGTATACATCAATCACCACAACCACAACAAATACACACATACATCAGCCACCACCACAACACCTACATACACATACATACACCAATCACCACCACCACAACACATATACACATACATACATACATCAATCACCACATACATACACACATACATACATACATACATACATCAATCACCACACCACAACACATATACACATACATACATCAATCACCACCACCACACACATAAACACATACATACACACACACACACACATACATACACATACATCAAGTACACCACCTCACAACACATACACATACATCAAGTACCCCACCCCACAACACATACATACATCATGTACCCCACCCCACAACACACAAACACATACAGCAAGTACCCCACCCCACAACAGACGCATACATCAAGTACCCCACCCTACAACACACATGCACATACATCAAGTACCCCACCCCCCAACACACACATACATCCTGTACCCCACCCCACAAAACAAATACACATACATCAAGTACCCCACCCACAACACATACACACATACATCAATCACCCACATGATACGTACATCAACAAAAAACCCCACCCCCACCTCACATCATACATCCAGCAACAAACACCCCGCCTCCACTCAACATCCTACATACATCAACAAACAACCCCCACCTCCACCCTACAACATATGTACATCAATAAACACCCCACCCCTACACCACATACATCAAGAAACACATCACCCCCACCCCTACAACACACATACATCAATCCCGCCCCAACAAACCTACGCCAATCAGACCCGCCCCCGCCCCACAACACATAAAATATAACCGGGATCAATAATCGTAATATTACCTTCTAAAAATTACATTCAATATCTGGGAATTCCCATTTTACGGATAATTGATCTTCGGAGAATTCCTTTTGACATTTAACAATGTTACATATCACCTTTCTTCCAGTATACTTATCTGCTATTTATAAACCATGTGGTGTTCCCACAGCATACGTATCACCCTTCTTCCAGTATCTCTGATTGACAAATCTTCCAGTATACATGTCTGCTATTTATAAACCATGTGGTGTTCCCACTGCATACGTATCACACTTCTTCCAATATCTATGATTGACAAATCTTCCAGTATACATGTCTGCTATTTATAAACCATGTGGTGTTTCCACAGCATACATATCACCATTCTTCCAATATCTCTGATTGACAAATCTTCCAGTATACATGTCTGCGATTTATAAACCATGTGGTGTTCCCAGAGCATACGTATCACACTTCTTCCAATATCTCTGATTGACAAATGTTCCAGTATACATGTCTGCTATTTATAAACCATGTGGTGTTCCCACTGCATACGTATCACCCTTCTTCTAATATCTATGATTTACAAATCTTCCAGTATAAATGTCTGCTATTTATAAACCATGTGGTGTTTCCACAGCATACATATCACCATTCTTCCAATATCTCTGATTGACAAATCTTCCAGTATACATGTCTGCTATTTATAAACCATGTGTTGTTTCCACTGTATACATATCACCCTTCTTCAAATATCTCTGATTGACAAATGTTCCAGTATACATGTCTGCTATTTATAAACCATGTGGTGTTTGCACTGCGTACGTATCACATTACACCAATATCCCTGATTGACAAATGTTACAGTATATATGTCTGCTATTTATAAACCATGTGGTGTTTCCACTGCATACATATCACCTTTCTTCCAATATCTCTGATTGAGAAATGTTCCAGTATATATGTCTGCTATTTATAAACCATGTGGTGTTTCCACTGCATACATATCACATTTCTAACAATATCTCTGTGTGATAAATGTTCCAGTATACATGTCTGCGATTTATAAACAATGTGGTATTTCCACTGCAAATCACATTTCTTCCAATATCTCTGATCGACAAATGTTTTTGTATACATGTGTGCTATTTATAAAACATGTGGTGTTTCCACTGCATACATATCACATTTCTTCCAATATCTCTGATTGACAAATGTTTCAGTTTATAACTCTGCTATTTATAAACCATGTGGTGTTTCCACTGCATACATATAACCTTCCTTCCTATATCTCTGATTGACAAATGTTCCAGTATACATGTCTGCTATTTATAAAACATGTGGGTTTCCACACCATACATATCACCTTTCTGCCAATATCTCTCATTGACAAATGTTCCAGTATATATGTCTGCTATATATAAACCATGTGGTGTTTCCACTGCATACATATCTGATTTCTTCCAATATCTCTGATTGACAAATGTTCCATTATATATGTCTGCTATTTATAAACCATGTGGTGTTTCCACTGCATACATATCAAATTTCTTCCAATATCTCTGATTGAGAAATACGTGTCTGCTATTTATAAACCATGTGGTGTTTCCACTGCGTACATATCACCTTTGTTCCAATATCTCTAATTGACAAATCTTCCAGTATATATGTCTGCTATTTATAAACCATGTGGTGTTCCCACTGCATACATATGCCCTTTCTTCGAATATCTCTGCTTGGCAAATCTTCTAGTATATATGTCTGCTATTTATAAACCATGTCGTATTTCCACTGCATACATATCACATTTCTTCCAATATCTCTGATTGACAATTATTCCAGTATACTTGTCTGTTATTTATAAACCATGTGGTGTTTCCACTGCATACATATCACATTTCTTCCAATATCTCTCATTGACAACTGTTCCAGTATACATGTCTGCTATATATGAACAATGTGGTGTTTCCACTGCATACATAACATCTTTCTTCCAATATCTCTGATTGACAAATCTTTCAGTATACTTGTCTGTTATTTATAAACCATGTGGTGTTTCCACTGCATACATATCAACTTTCTTCCAATATCTCTGATTGACAATCTTCTACTCTACATGTCTGTTATTTAAAAACCATGTGGTGTTTCCACTGCATACATATCACATTTATTCCAACATCTCTGATTGACAGATGTTCCAGTATATATGTCTGCTATATATAAACCATGTGGTGTTTCCACTGCATACATATAACCTTTCTTCCAAAATCCCTGATTGACAAATGTTCCAGTATACATATCTGCTATTTATAAACCATGTGGTGTTTCCACTGCATACATATACACTTCCAATATATCTGATTGACAAATCTTCCAGTATACATGTCTGCTATTTATAAACCATGTGGTGTTTCCACTTCATACCTATCACCTTTCTTCCAATATTTCTGAATGACAAATGTTCCAGCATACATGTCTGCTATTTATAAACCATGTGGTGTTTCCACTTCATACATATCACCTTTCTTCCAATATCTATATTGACAATCTTCTACTATACATGTCTGTTATTTAAAAACCATGTGGTGTTTCCACTGGATACATATCACATTTCTTCCAACATCTCTGATTGACAAATGTTCCATTATTCATGTCTGCTATTTATAAACCATGTGGTGTTTCCACTGCATACATATCACATGTCTTCCAATATCTCTGATTGACAAATGTTCTACTATACATGTCTGCTATTTATAAACCATGTGGTGTTTCCACTGCATACATAACCCCTTTCTTCCAATATCTCTGATTGACAAATGTTCTAGTATACAGGTCTGCTATTTATAAACCATGGGGTGTTTGCACTGCATACATATCACCTTTATTCCAATATCTCTGATTGACAAATCTACCAGTATGCATGTCTGCTATTTATAAACCATGTGCTGTTTGCACTGCGTACATATCACCTTTATTCCAATATCTCTGATTGACAAATGTTCTAGTATACATGTCTGCTATTTATAAACCATGTGGTGTTCCCACTGCATACGTATCACCCTTCTTCTAATATCTATGATTTACAAATCTTCCAGTATAAATGTCTGCTATTTATAAACCATGTGGTGTTTCCACAGCATACATATCACCATTCTTCCAATATCTCTGATTGACAAATCTTCCAGTATACATGTCTGCTATTTATAAACCATGTGGTGTTTGCACTGCGTACGTATCACATTACACCAATATCCCTGATTGACAAATGTTACAGTATATATGTCTGCTATTTATAAACCATGTGGTGTTTCCACTGCATACATATCACCTTTCTTCCAATATCTCTGATTGAGAAATGTTCCAGTATATATGTCTGCTATTTATAAACCATGTGGTGTTTCCACTGCATACATATCACATTTCTAACAATATCTCTGTGTGATAAATGTTCCAGTATACATGTCTGCGATTTATAAACAATGTGGTATTTCCACTGCAAATCACATTTCTTCCAATATCTCTGATCGACAAATGTTTTTGTATACATGTGTGCTATTTATAAAACATGTGGTGTTTCCACTGCATACATATCACATTTCTTCCAATATCTCTGATTGACAAATGTTTCAGTTTATAACTCTGCTATTTATAAACCATGTGGTGTTTCCACTGCATACATATAACCTTCCTTCCTATATCTCTGATTGACAAATGTTCCAGTATACATGTCTGCTATTTATAAAACATGTGGGTTTCCACACCATACATATCACCTTTCTGCCAATATCTCTCATTGACAAATGTTCCAGTATATATGTCTGCTATATATAAACCATGTGGTGTTTCCACTGCATACATATCTGATTTCTTCCAATATCTCTGATTGACAAATGTTCCATTATATATGTCTGCTATTTATAAACCATGTGGTGTTTCCACTGCATACATATCAAATTTCTTCCAATATCTCTGATTGAGAAATACATGTCTGCTATTTATAAACCATGTGGTGTTTCCACTGCGTACATATCACCTTTGTTCCAATATCTCTAATTGACAAATCTTCCAGTATATATGTCTGCTATTTATAAACCATGTGGTGTTCCCACTGCATACATATGCCCTTTCTTCGAATATCTCTGCTTGGCAAATCTTCTAGTATATATGTCTGCTATTTATAAACCATGTCGTATTTCCACTGCATACATATCACATTTCTTCCAATATCTCTGATTGACAATTATTCCACTATACTTGTCTGTTATTTATAAACCATGTGGTGTTTCCACTGCATACATATCACATTTCTTCCAATATCTCTCATTGACAACTGTTCCAGTATACATGTCTGCTATATATGAACAATGTGGTGTTTCCACTGCATACATAACATCTTTCTTCCAATATCTCTGATTGACAAATCTTTCAGTATACTTGTCTGTTATTTATAAACCATGTGGTGTTTCCACTGCATACATATCAACTTTCTTCCAATATCTCTGATTGACAATCTTCTACTCTACATGTCTGTTATTTAAAAACCATGTGGTGTTTCCACTGCATACATATCACATTTATTCCAACATCTCTGATTGACAGATGTTCCAGTATATATGTCTGCTATATATAAACCATGTGGTGTTTCCACTGCATACATATAACCTTTCTTCCAAAATCCCTGATTGACAAATGTTCCAGTATACATATCTGCTATTTATAAACCATGTGGTGTTTCCACTGCATACATATACACTTCCAATATATCTGATTGACAAATCTTCCAGTATACATGTCTGCTATTTATAAACCATGTGGTGTTTCCACTTCATACCTATCACCTTTCTTCCAATATTTCTGAATGACAAATGTTCCAGCATACATGTCTGCTATTTATAAACCATGTGGTGTTTCCACTTCATACATATCACCTTTCTTCCAATATCTATATTGACAATCTTCTACTATACATGTCTGTTATTTAAAAACCATGTGGTGTTTCCACTGGATACATATCACATTTCTTCCAACATCTCTGATTGACAAATGTTCCATTATTCATGTCTGCTATTTATAAACCATGTGGTGTTTCCACTGCATACATATCACATGTCTTCCAATATCTCTGATTGACAAATGTTCTACTATACATGTCTGCTATTTATAAACCATGTGGTGTTTCCACTGCATACATAACCCCTTTCTTCCAATATCTCTGATTGACAAATGTTCTAGTATACAGGTCTGCTATTTATAAACCATGGGGTGTTTGCACTGCATACATATCACCTTTATTCCAATATCTCTGATTGACAAATCTACCAGTATGCATGTCTGCTATTTATAAACCATGTGCTGTTTGCACTGCGTACATATCACCTTTATTCCAATATCTCTGATTGACAAATGTTCTAGTATACAGGTCTGCTATTTATAAACTTTGTGGTGTTTCCACTGCATAAATATCACATTCCTTCCAATATCTCTGATTGACAAATCTACCAGTATGCATGTCTGCTATTTATAAACCATGTGGTGTTTCCGCTGCATACATATCTCATTTCTTCCAATATCTCTGATTGACAAATGTTCTAGTATACAGGTCTGCTATTTATAAACCATGTGGTGTTTCCACTGCATACGTATCAACTTCCAATATCTCTGATTGATAAATCTTCCAGTATACATGTCTGCTATATATAAACCACGTGGTGTTTCCACTGCATACATATCACCTTTCTCCCAATATCTCTGATTGACAAATATTCCAGTATGCATGTCTACTATTTATAAACCATGTGAAGTTTCGACTTGATACATACCACCTTTCTTCCAATATCTCTGATTGACAATCTTCTACTCTACATGTCTGTTAATTAAAAACCATGTGGTGTTTCCACTGCATACATATCACATTTATTCCAACATCTCTGATTGACAGATGTTCCAGTATATATGTCTGCTATATATAAACCATGTGGTGTTTCCACTGCATACATATAACCTTTCTTCCAATATCTCTGATTGACAAATCTTTCAGTATACATGTCTGCTATTTATAAACCATGCGGTCTTTACACTGCATGCATATCACCTTTCTTCGAATATCTCTGCTTGGGAAATCTACCAGTATACATGTCTGCTATTTATAAACCACTTGGTGTTTCCACTGCATACATATCCCCTTTCTTCCAAAATCCCTGATTGACAAATGTTCCAGTATATATGTCTGCTATTTATAAACCATGTGGTGTTTCCACTGCATACATATCACCTTTCTTTCTATATCTCTGATTGACAAATCTACCAGTATACATGTCTGCTATTTAAAAACCATGTGCTGTTTCCACTGCATACATATACACTTCCGTTATCTCTGATTGACAAATCTACCAGTATACATCTCTGCTATATATAAATCACGTGGTGTTTCCACTGCATACCTATCACCTTTCTTCCAATATCTCTGAATGACAAATGTTCCAGTATACATGTCTGCTATTTATAAACCATGTGGCGTTTCCACTTCATACATATCGCCTTTCTTCCAATATCTATATTGACAATCTTCTACTATACATGTCTGCTATTTATAAACAATGTGGTGTTTCCACTGCATAAATATCACATGTCTTCCAAAATCTCTGATTGACAAATGTTCTAGTATACATGTCTGCTATTTATAAACCCTGTGCTGTTTGCACTGCGTACATATCACCTTTATTCCAATATCTCTGATTGACAAATGTTTTAGCATACATGTCTGCTATTTATAAACCATGTAGTGTTTCCACTGCATACATATCACCTTTCTTCCAATATCTCTGAGTGACAAATGTTTCAGTATATAACTCAGTTATTTATAAACGATATGGTGTTTCCACTGCATACATATGACCTTTCTTCCTATATCTCTGTTTGACAAATGTTCCAGTATACTTGTCTGCTATTTATAAACCATGTGGTTTTTCCACTGCATACATATCACCTTTCTTACAATATCTCTGATTGACCAATCTTCCAGTATACATGTGTGCTATATATAAACGATGTGGTGTTTCCACTGCATACATATCAAATTTCTTCCAATATCTCTGATTGACAAATGTTCCAGTATACATGTCTGCTATTTATAAACCATGTGGTGTTTCCACTGCATACATATCACCTTTCTTCCAATATCTCTGATTGAAAATATTTTACTATACATGTCTGCTATTTAAAAACCATGTGGTCTTTCCACTGCATACATATGACATTTCTTCCAACATCTCTGATTGACAAATGTTCCAGTATACATGTCTGCTATTTATAAACTATGTGGTCTTTCCACTGCATACATATCACATTTCTTCCTATATCTCTGATTGACAAATGTTCCAGTATATATGTCTGATATATATACAATATGTGGTGTTTCCACTGCATACATATCCCCTTTCTGCCAATATCTCTGATTGACAAATGTTCCAGTATATATGTCTGCTATTTATAAACCATGTGGTGTTTCCACTGCATACATATCCCCTTTCCTCCAATATCTCTGATTGGCAAATCTTCCAGTATACATGGCTGCTATTTATAAAACACGTGTTGTTTCCACTCCATATATATCACCTTTCTTCCAATATCTCTGATTGGCAAATCTTCCAGTATACATGTCTGCTTTTTGTAAACCATGTGGTGTTTCCACTGCATACATATCAACTTTCTTCCAATATCTCTGATTGACAAATGTTCCATTATTCATGTCTGCTATTTATAAACCCTGTGGTGTTTCCACTGCATACATATCAGATTTCTTCCAATATCTGTGATTGAGAAATCTACCAGTATACATGTCTGCTATTTATAAACCATGTGGTGTTTCCACTGCATACATATCAACTTCCAATATCTCTGATTGACAAATCTTCCAGTATACATGTCTGCTATTTATAACCCATGTGGTGTTTGCACTGCATACATATCATATTTCTTCCAATATCTCTGATTGACAAATTTACCAGTATATATGTCTCATATTTATAAACCACGTGGTGTTTCCACTGCATACATATCACCTTTCGTCAAATATCTCTCATTGACAAATGTTCCAGTATACATGTCTGCTATTTATAAACCATGTGGTGTTTCCACTTCATACATATCACCTTTCTTCCAATATCTCTGATTGACAATCTTCTACTATACATGTCTGTTATTTAAAAACCATGTGGTGTTTTCACTGCATACATATCACCTTTCGTCAAATATCTCTCAATGACAAATCTTCCGGTATACATGTCTGTTATTTAAAAACCATGTGGTGTTTCCACTGCATACATATCATATTTCTTCCAACATCTCTGATTGACAAATCTACCAGTATACATGTCTGCTATTTATAAACCATGTGGTGTTTCCACTGCATACATATCACATGTCTTCCAATATCTCTGATTGACAAATGTTCTAGTATACAGGTCTGCTATTTATAAACCATGTGGTGTTTTCATTGCATACATATCCCCTTTCTTCCAATATCTCTGATTGACAAATGTTCCAGTATACATGTCTGCTATTTATAACCCATGTGGTGTTTGCACTGCATACATATCATATTTCTTCCAATATCTCTGATTGACAAATCTACCAGTATACATGTCTGATATTTATAAACCATGTGGTGTTTCCACTGCATACATATCACCTTTCGTCAAATATCTCTCATTGATAAATCTTCCGGTATACATGTCTGCTCTTTATAAATCATGTGGTGTTTCCACTCCATATATATCACCTTTCTTCCAATATCTCTGATTGGCAAATCTTCCAGTATACATGTCTGCTTTTTGTAAACCATGTGGTGTTTCCACTGCATACATATCAACTTTCTTCCAATATCTCCGATTGACAAATGTTCCAGTATACATGTCTGCTATTTATAAACCCTGTGGTGTTTCCACTGCATACATATCAGATTTCTTCCAATATCTGTGATTGAGAAATCTACCAGTATACATGTCTGCTATTTATAAACCATGTGGTGTTTCCACTGCATACATATCAACTTCCAATATCTCTGATTGACAAATCTTCCAGTATACATGTCTGCTATTTATAACCCATGTGGTGTTTGCACTGCATACATATCATATTTCTTCCAATATCTCTGATTGACAAATTTACCAGTATATATGTCTCATATTTATAAACCACGTGGTGTTTCCACTGCATACATATCACCTTTCGTCAAATATCTCTCATTGACAAATGTTCCAGTATACATGTCTGCTATTTATAAACCATGTGGTGTTTCCACTTCATACATATCACCTTTCTTCCAATATCTCTGATTGACAATCTTCTACTATACATGTCTGTTATTTAAAAACCATGTGGTGTTTTCACTGCATACATATCACCTTTCGTCAAATATCTCTCAATGACAAATCTTCCGGTATACATGTCTGTTATTTAAAAACCATGTGGTGTTTCCACTGCATACATATCATATTTCTTCCAACATCTCTGATTGACAAATCTACCAGTATACATGTCTGCTATTTATAAACCATGTGGTGTTTCCACTGCATACATATCACATGTCTTCCAATATCTCTGATTGACAAATGTTCTAGTATACAGGTCTGCTATTTATAAACCATGTGGTGTTTCCATTGCATACATATCCCCTTTCTTCCAATATCTCTGATTGACAAATGTTCCAGTATACATGTCTGCTATTTATAACCCATGTGGTGTTTGCACTGCATACATATCATATTTCTTCCAATATCTCTGATTGACAAATCTACCAGTATACATGTCTGATATTTATAAACCATGTGGTGTTTCCACTGCATACATATCACCTTTCGTCAAATATCTCTCATTGATAAATCTTCCGGTATACATGTCTGCTCTTTATAAATCATGTGGTGTTTCCACTGCATACATATGACTTTTCTTCCAATATTTCTGAATGACAAATGTTCCAGTATATATGTCTGCCATATATAAACCATGTGTTGTTTCCACTGCATACATATCACATTTCTTCCAATGTCTCTGATTGACAAATCTACCAGTATACATGTCTGCTATTTATAAACCATGTGGTGTTACCACTGCATAAACTCTTTTTTAATGTGGAGAAATTATTTCATTTATCCATTTACGTTTGAGAAATGATTATTTTACATACTTGTTTCATTTATAATTCAGAAATGTTATCAAACATACCTTCTTTCTATTTTACATACATGACTTGAAGAAATCAATTAAATATACGTATTTCATTAATTTTAAGAAACACATTGTGCCTTATTCGTTAGAGATTAGATTCGTAATTGTGAGGTTGTGAGTTCGATTCCTGGACCAGGCGATGCGTTATGTCCTTGTGCAAGACACTTTATTTCACGTTGCTCCTTCTACCTGGAGTTGCGACCGATAGATAGTACTGGCAATTAGAAAGACCAACGAAAACATTGTTTCCTCGTTCCGATTTGACGAAAGTCGATCGTTCCTTCTTTTTTTTTTAAGCATGTCCCTTTCATACTTCAAACGTTTTTGTTTCAGGCATTAATATCAAACATGTGTGTTTTATAAAATATTGCTGGAGTAAATTATTATCAAACATATGTATTTCATATTTGATCAAACATTTGATACTTGAGTTCTTCGTATTGGTCACACTCTAACACGAATCCACCCACTGTTCTCTCTCTTTATATATATATATATATATATATATATATATATATATATATATATATATATATATATATATATATATATATATATATCTTTCCTTCTCTCTCTATCCCTGTATCTATCTATATATCTTCCTCTCTCACTTACCAATTATTGTTTTCTACTGATAAATTCAGAAGTAAAGTGAAAACTCGGTTAGTATATTTTTTCTGAAGATTAAATATACCTTGGTGTACGAAAAAGTTCAGAGTAAAATTTAAAAATTGATGAATGTTTGTAGAAAATATAACCAGCCATCTCTATATATCAGTATATGGAATATAAGCTGCATCTGGATAGACAGTTGAGAGAGATATTGGAATTACATATGTGGCGTTGTAGGTTGTTAACTATTCTACCTGAAGTAGCTGATCCTGGAATTACCTGAATACATGAAAAAATACAATTCTATTCGTCCGAGGTTAATATGTATCGTATATAAACTGTCACACTATTGGTTAAATCAAACGAGTGTTCTAGTTGATACAATCAACGGAACAGCTTGCTCGTGAAATTAACGAGCAAGTTGCAGAGCATTCTACAGACACGCGTAACCTTAACGAGGTTCTCAGTGAGACTCAGCGTGACACAATGTCACAAGTCGGGCTCTTCGAATTACAAACACAACTCATTTTTTGCCAGCTGAGTGGACTGAAACAACATGAAATAAAGTGTCACAACGCGCCGCAGGGAATCGAACTCACCACCTTACGATCCTGAGCCGAATACCCTAACCACAAAGTTATGCGTCTTCAGTTATGTATAGTATAGAGGTATTAATTATCAAACCGATAACTAAGTATGTCAAAATTTATAAATCATTTTTAATATTCAGCGACAAAATCCCATCATTTTGAGTAGGAATTCTATCGAAGATATTCAATCTCAACTCCTCATCACATAATCTCCTGTATATGGTTTACTGAACATAAAATTCAACACCATGCTGATCAAAAGCCTTCGGGACATTTAGAAAGTCTAAATCAATTTCAGCATATCATTAGCATTTATTTTAATATTTTATCGACGTTGTGTGTGAAGCGATATAAACTAAAGTAGACGATAGAAAAATATATGTTGTAGCATTTCATGACATGATCCTTCAATTTATACAGTCAACTAGTATTCTTTGACACTTTATTGTCTAAGCATACATACAAGGGAAACACCTTCTCTATTCTGTCTGCCGGGGCATAGGCACCCATTTGGTCATAATAGTGAGAGATGTGGAGAGCGAGAAAGACGGAAGCAGTGAGTGAAAGAGTTAAATCATCAACACTTATTTACTTTACCATTCAGGATATATATATTATGTAAGAACTTATATGTTGCTAGGGTAGCAAGCTTAACAAGGTACATAGCTTAGCAAAAAAAAAACAAGATAAAGATTTTAATAAATTATTATTTATTGAATTTTTTACACGGGAAGCCATCACAGAAACAATACGATATAAATACTTCATTTCAGTTTAATCTCTTATTTTTATAACCATTGAATGATGTGACGATAGGGATGGTGGTTTTCACCAGAAACGAACCATAGATTTTCAGATAATATTCTCTGATGCCAGAGATATATAGTGTGAATGTTTCTCTAAGTACGAATTGAACGAAGCAAAATGATTATCAACTAAAAACAAGACGACATATGTGAACTTTAATTATACTTCAAAGACACATGTTCCATAAGTTATGATGTAAATATAACATAGTGTTTCAAATCCAGCTGCTCTGTTTTATCAACATTGAGCCATTCTATTTTGCATAATCTTCAGATTAATTAACTGATGTTTCATTAAATATTTACTAATTATGTTGTTTGTAGTATGAAACAATCGACTTATTTACATTAAATTTTATTGCAATTCATTAATCTTGCTTATTTCATCACCGATTCATATTCTCACAGATGGAATGGAGGCGCTCAACAAAACAATGGTCTTTAATTTCTTAATCAACAATATCAACGTCTTTTATGGTTTAGTTTATAATTATATTATCATTATTATTATATTTTTTCACATTACGTACCTCGTCACGTATTGGTTGAGTAAATCTATTTCTTTGATCATATACATATAGCTCATTTTATCTTTAGTTTTATTCATGTTGAATATTCTAATATTTTTCTTGATTGTATTTAAGATAAAATGTTCACCAGAAACTTTACGAAAATGAAATTCGATTTGATGGAGATAAATTTATAATGAAATTGAATAGCATCTGTAAAGTTTATACTTTTCTTGGATTTTTATTTTAATTTTCAAAACTGGGTTTAAATCAAATTACGATTTTGTAGAATTTATTGATTGAATGCAAATGGGATATAACTGCTGTGTATAAGCTCATTATATGTGGTTCAGAGTTCATAATTGACAGAACAAGAAAAACTGATGTGTTAATATATTAGCTACAATTACGTATATAAAGATATTAGATGTATACCCAAGTATAAACAGAAATATGGATTCCTTTTGTCGGTGTTTCAATCATAAGGTGTATCAATTATTCCAATTGGCAGAATACCGTATATGATGAAACAGACCCTACTTTTTATCTCAAGATTACGTGTTCAGGCCCCATTTAGATTGATATTTAAATGCCGCCACAGTCAATATTTGTACAGATGTCTATTTAAATCGTATCAGTATTGCAGTTTTTCTGGACTTCCAGTTAAGATTCATTTCTAAAGGTTTAAAGGAGAGACTGCTAGGTTCCACGTGTGATCATGTGTCATGATATATTGAAGTAATTGTGTATCCTTCTTTCTTTATAATTTTGAAAGAAATTTTGAAAGAAATGTTGAATAATTCTATTGTAAAGATGAATTGAAATGTTTTGTCAATCACTGAAGGTTTAATACCAACCGATGTTTTGATCCGGTCTCATAGTATTAAACAGACATCAGATAAATCTCTGTGCAGATACCACATCACCAGGTCCCAAAGGCGTCTTGATTTTAGTTAGGTAGGAGAATGTAGATTCGCAGCAATAAGTGGTTTAAATTAAAATAAAGTCTAAAAAATTCTCTTAGGTCTTTCTCGAGTTCAGAGTCTCATCAAGCCGCTGCTTATCTCGGTTTCCGTGGCGTGAAGCGACTTAAAGGACAAGTCGTCTCTCTGGACAGGATGATAGTTCATCTCTGGTTAAGTTCCCAGCTATTGCTGGTACTTATTCTCAGCTGAGTATACTGCTGCAACGTGAAATGAAGGGTTTTGTTCAAGAATACAACACGCAACCTAGTCCAGGAATCGAACCGACAAAAATATGATCACAAGTCCACCACCCTTACCACTAAGTCACCCTTACCGCTATCTGCCCATAGGAGATAAACAAAAACATATTAATAAAAATTAAAAATGTGTGGGAAAGTTTGGATTCTTTGTAAAGGCCACACAGAATGGCATAGATGGTCTCGGGTTCCCCATTTCTACATTTTACGACCCCCAAGTGATATTGAAAGCCACCTCTTAGTACGCTAGAGTAGGCTGCAGTTAATCTTCTTTCCAGGACTAACAACATCACTGGACATTAAAGAAACACGAAAATATCCCCACCTTATAGATTTTCCCATCGTAATTACGTCAATGAAACATGTGAGTTATTTTTGCTTCGTTTTTCAGAGAGAATTCATATAGCTGTTGGCAGTCCCTATTTAGAGAACTCACATCTTGTTCATGTTGAATAGATTATCATTGATAATTGATGTGAGTAGTAGTAGTAGTAGTAGTAGTAGTAGTAGTAGTAGTAGTAGTAGTAGTAGTAGTAGTAGTAGTAGTAGTAGAAGAAATGTTGGTGGTAGTAGCAGTGGTGTCCGTACTAGTAGTAATAGTAGTAGTGGTGGAGCTGTTGGTGGTGGTGGTGGTGGTACTTGTAGTAGTAGTAGTAGTAGTAGTAGTAGATACTGTACTGCTTTCGCCGTAGACATGTGTTTGCTAAGTGTAAGTTGACAGAGCTAATTAATATTCGTGGTATTCCGTAGTTACAATATGGTGAGCAGAAAGGTTATTTTTACTCTTAATATTTACATTTATTACAATCTTTTATTAGTTAGATGTATGGGGATCTGACAAATTAGAACTTTAAATTCAATGTTTGGTGTTAGAGGAAAGCCTCGTGGGGATGGAGATGCCAGTGTAGAAATGAGGATTTCTAAAATATATTTAACCACTTCTATATGAAGGCGCATGGCCTACTGGTAAGAGTATTGGACTTAAAAATCATAACGCCGTGGGTTCGATTCGATATGAAGCATTTTGTTTATAAATTGTATTTAAACTGTTTATTATATGTTTGTTCGTAATTTGAACTGTAAGTAAAACTGAAAATTTATCAATGAATTTCAATAAATATGATATAACGACTGTTGAAATACCGAGAATATTATTATGAAAATTTTATGTTACAACTTAGTATATTGCTTCTTGTGAAATTTGAAGTGAAATTGTAATGAAAGAATCCCAAGTCTTTTATTTGGCCCTATTTTTAATATAGCGATTTGAGGAAATTGTCTGAGATAGCAAAATATACTCCGGTATTCCTTCTGATGGGGAAATTTAATATCCTCTTAATGGTTCACAAATATTATAGATAACTAAATATTGACTTGATGAAATTAGATATCTGATTAAATACCATACCCTGTTGGAATAAAACAATACCGTTTTCAGTGAAAATCAATGAAGAAAATATAAACAAGTTGAAAGCGATTTTACTTCTAATGAAACAACCAAAGGTAATCTCCATTGAAATATCGCTTCTAAGTAAAATCTTGTTTCGTAATACTTCTATTTCCTAATAGCTGGGTGACAAATCACATCAACCGATATGTACAATAGAATGTATAGTAGATGTTGTGTCTGGCCGAACATACATACACACACCTACATACATACACACACATATATATATATTTCAAAGAAATGTAAATAAGTTCTTACAAATTTCTATCAACAAAAATAATTTAATTTCCTAAAAGCTTCGTAAATATCTTAAATTCCGACTATGTACGTCAGGCAATAAACCACTCTGTTGATGTAATCTCCTCTTTAAGATGAAAAGGAACAACTTAAACAAAAGAATATAAGAAACATGATCTCGTGCTTCTAGATGCAGGATCTGTTTTAGCTAAAATAAACTAACGATTATTTATGAGGGAACCTTCTAGCACATTTTTCGGCTTATTTCAAAGACACAGACATGTAAATGTCAGCTTTACTATCTATTAACTTGAAGACAAAACAGAGAGCAATCTCATGCGCTACGATTCCCAACGAAATCAAACGGTTTACCAGATATATTAAACGTTTAGTTCTATATTAATACACTTCATACAGGTTTCTCTCTCAAATTATATCCCTAGTAAAACAGTCACGTTTCATAGAGAAATATATCTGGATGTTTTCCATTTGTTTTTGCGAGAGGGATTGTTTCCTGGAAATGTCTAATTTGATCTCTACTTAAAGAAAAATTTTGGAATTGTAAAATATGTGATGATGACAATTTATCAATTTGAACTTACGATATAACATTCGAATTGTAGAGACATGTATCTGTGGTAATGAATTAGAACATAGCGGACACATATATATATATATATATATATATATGAGTGCTTGAATTGAATTGCATTGTTTACCCTAATATATGTATATATATATATATATATATAGGGTGAAAGCAGCGATTCTTTTCTTAAACTTTAATCTGTTATTTTAATATATATATATATACATACATATATATATATATATATATATATATATATATATATATATATATTAAAATAACAGATTAAAGTTTAAGAAAAGAATCGCTGCTTTCACCCTTAACAACCAAGCACCAATTCTTTGCTTAAACTTTAATCTGTTATTTTAATAAATATTTGCTCTACGGTTCTTATATATTTGATATATATATTTATCCTTATCGAGCCCTCTTGGGATTTTAGTCTTCACATTTATAACTAATTACTATATATATACATATATACATATATATATACATATATACATATATATATATATAAAATAAAATAAAATAAATAAGTCAAATGTTTAAAATTTAGCTTCGTTTATTACTGCTATATATATGTCGGTGACAGCCATCTTTGGATGTGACCTCTTCAGGCAGTCCGTGAAGAGGTCACAGCCAAAGATGGCTGTCACCGAAATATATATAGCAGTAATAATCGAAGCTAAATTTTAAACATTTGACTTATTTATTTTATTTTATTTTACATTAGTCCGGAGTAACAAAACCAACCTGCGCACTTCGTCGAGTGCTCCATCTGCATACTTAGGTGTTGGTATACAACCAACATATACTCAAAAATAAAAAAAAATTCATATATATATATATATATATATGTATATATATATATATATATATATATATATTTCGTTTCTGAATTTGTTTAGCAAGATTCTTTATCCGAAAACGTGTGTTGAAACCGATATTGTTATACTTTGGGAGGGTCATGTTGCCAATAAGAAACACACGCACCAGATGCTTTCACTTCAATTTATTATAATACATTTATAAATTTATGAATTTATAAATTTCCGGTTGGTTGGTTGGTTCCACAACCAGATGGTTGTTTATATAGTGTCAAAGTTCTTTCGTCACACATTATGTGACCTCTTCAGTGACTGGGGATTCTTTTCTTTGTTTTTGTGCCTCTTCTTTGTTCTGTCCTACGCCATCTTGTTTCTGTGTATGTGTTGAACCCTTAACGGGATCTTCTGAAACTATATATATATATATATATATATATATATATATATATA
The DNA here is from genome assembly GCA_964016885.1 of Eledone cirrhosa. Classification (NCBI taxonomy): domain Eukaryota; kingdom Metazoa; phylum Mollusca; class Cephalopoda; order Octopoda; family Eledonidae; genus Eledone; species Eledone cirrhosa. Next base: position 21,344,175 of record OZ024742.1, read on the forward strand.
TATATATATATATATATATATATATATATATATATATGTATGTATATATGTATGTATATATGTATATATGTATATATGTATATATATATATATCTCGTGTCTGAATTTTTTTAGCACGATTCTTTATCTGAAAACGTGTGTTGAAACCGATAATGTTATACTTTGGGAGGGTCATGTTTCTAATAAGAAACACATGCACCAGATGCTTTCACTTCAATTTATTATAATAAATGTGTGACGAAAGAACTTTGTCAATATATAAACAATCATCTGGTTGTGGAACCAACCAACCAATCGGAAATTTATAAATTCCTAAATTTATAAATTTATTATAATAAATTGAAGTGAAAGCAACTGGTGCGTGTGTTTCTTATTGGCAACATGACCATCCCAAAGTATAACAATATCGGTTTCAACACACGTTTTCTGATAAAGAATCTTGCTAAACAAATTCAGAAACGAAATATATATATATATATGTTTTTTCCCGTTCTTTGCCAGCGAACGTCACCATGAACCAAAGTATCGTCTTCCTGTCTTCCTCCGGTTGCAACGTTTTTTGAAATATCCAGTTCTGCGTTTACAGATTGACTTTGTTAGTTTCAGAAGATCCCGTTAAGGGTGAAAGCAGCGATTCTTTGCTTAAACTTTAATCTGTTATTTTAATAAATATATGTATATATATATATATATATACATATATACATACATATATATACATATATACATACATATATATATATATATATATATATATATATATATATATATATATATATATATATATATATATATATAATGATTGGTTAAATTTAAATACATGTAGACACGACAATACACACAAACAACACTTACAGAACTAAATGCAATTACATACATACATATCCATACAGAAACAAACTTTAGTGGAAGATGATCAAGATAGCCCAAGCGCTCAGACTAAGGAAACCTGCAAAGCCAAAGAAAGAACCCTCTCTTTCCATCTAAAACAGTCTCATAAAAATTAAATTGAACAGATTTTATCTAAACGACATATTAGCCATCTAAACTGAAAATTGATAACAAATTGAATTTTCTACGCGCATTTGCAGAGATTCTCCGATTTGATAATTTCCATTCAAATATTACGGTCAAATTTCTTGTTATGAAGTGTTTTATTTTACGATATGAATTTAAATTTGATTGTTTTTGCAGCTTTTAATAATACACTTGGAAATTGTTTCCATTTTTTTTCAAAATGTAAACATACATATCAAATTGCCAGTAGAAAGCAACCAGCTCTATCAGATGTTTTACGATTCATTACAGAATAACGTTTTGTTTTATTTTTCTCGAGAGAATTTATAAAAATTGTTTTTGATAAATACATATTGAATTTTGCTTTATATCGGTGAACATTAAATCGAAATACTGAAGATTTATACAAGAAAATTAAATTTAACTTTCATATTTTATAGGGATGGAATTTTTAACACATCCAAACAGACACACAGACACACAGACACACAAACACACACATACACACATATATATATATTTATAAATATATGTATATATATATATGTGTGTGTGTATAATATATGTGTATATATATATATGTATGCACATATATATGTATGTATATATAATATATATGTATGTATATTTATATATATATATATATTTGTATATATATATATGTCGGAAGAAGGATCAGGATGGAGAGAGAGGTGCTGCACCCCAGTCGTTTTTATGAAAGGTGGGTGAAAGTGGCGAGAATGGCCCGTGTGAATGGGCCTTCTCTTTACATAAGCCTGTAGGTGGAAAAGAGGAAGGAACGAGGGAGCACCCCCTCTCTGTGCTCCTGAGGAAAAGGGTTGCACACTTTTTTCGGGGGTGTGTGCGACCCCCCAAGGCGCCTCCTCTCTATTGAGGATTTTGTTAAAAATTTTATTTTTGTTATATCTTATTTTATTTTTATATTTTGTTATTGCCTCCTCCTTATTGAGGACGCCTTTTTGTGTAAACTCCCCCCTTTGTACTTGTCCCACTTTTGATGCCCTAGTGGCAAATAAAAGAAATCTATATATGTATTTATGTATATATATATATATATATATATATATATATAAGCACACACACACACACACACACACACACACAAACACACATAAATATATGAAGGCATATAGATTTTCATTTAAAGAAAAATTAAATCTAGTGGTAATAAAGGTGTGTATATGGGAAACTTTGAAAGGCTTTTAGGAGATGATAATTCGTATTTCGAATCAACTCACATAAAACAGTCTTTGCAAATGTGATGAAATCTAATCTAAATCATTTACAGTAAATGATATTTTAATGAGCACAATATTTATTATCATATTTAGAATACTGGAACATCATTATCAATGCTCATAAGGACATTTCTTTCGCAAACATCCAACTACACACATCTGTATTTTTGTATATCTATTTATATGTATATGCAAACTTAAGTATATATATATATATATATGTATATGTTTATGTGTGTGTGTATAAATACGTACATATATATGTTTTATTTATATGTATATGTGTGTGTATATATATATATATATATATATATATATATATTAGAAAGTGAGGTTTTTTTTACAAAATGAAAAATAACCGAGGTGTCCTACACGAGTGAAAGTATAAAGAAAAAGAGATGAAATCGAAAATGCAACTGGAGTATTATTTTTAAAAAAAATATATATATTTATTTGGTTCCTTTACCGGTTTTGCAGTTCTTCTGCTTTTCAAAAGGTGAGTTGAGATGGAGGGTCTGTGGTTTTTCTCAGATCTGTGATGTGAGAAAAACCACAGACCCTCCATCTCAACTCACCTTTTGAAAAGCAGAAGAACTGCGAAACCGGTAAAGGAACCAAATAAATATATATATATTTTTTTTAAATAATACTCCAGTTGCATTTTCGATTTCATCTCTTTTTCTTTATATATATATATATATATATATATGACTGTTTATAAATAACACGCACAATTACACATCCAACCTCTTCTCTTCTCCTCTCTCTCTCTCTCTCTTCTCTCTCTCTCTCTCTCTCTCTCTCTCTCTCTATATATATATATATATATATATATATATATATATATATATATATATATATACGTGGGAAAGTAAAAAATCGGAGAATAGACCGTTAAAGCATCTTTTAACGGTCTATTCTCCGATTTTTTACTTTCTCACGTGCTTACACTCTGCTAACTCTCTAGCCCACTAAATATTAACACTTCGAATATTCAATACTGCCGGCACTAGTATCGAGCACCTTTGGCATACGCTACTTGGCAAATAACTATATGTATCACCTATCCTCCACTTTTTTTCTCTTTCTCGATACGTAAATACTGTATATATATATATATATAAGAGCTTGGGTGTGTAATTGTGCGTGTTCTTTATAAAAAGTCTCTACCATTGAGTGCGTATAATTAAGCTTTTATTTGCTATAATGTTAAAATCACTGAGATGCAAAGCTGCAGTGAAGAGTTCAGAGTTATTATATTCTTATCAACTTAAAGATTTAATTTATAATATGTAGAATAAAGACTGAAGAAGTTGACGTAAATCATATAAAATAATCATTTCATTGACCAGCTTTGTACACTATCAGTACTCCAAAACGTATATAGGTTTTAATATCAGTTGTTTTGTAATATACACTTGGGAAATATTGCACAAACATTATAATTAGCAGTAAACATTAGCTTGAATGTAATTGGACATATACTGTGCTCTGTTGAAGGCCCTTTCACTGGATTCACACACACACATACACATACGCACACACACACACACACATATATATATATATATATATATATATATATATATATATATAGTATTAATATATAAGGGAACAAAGAACCAGTATTTCATCATATACATATTTATTTACATATTACATATATTTCCCTGTCGATCAGTTCGAGGAACGATCTATTAATGATCGAACCTGACTCTGGAATAGGAAGCTCCTGAGAGAGGTTTTAACATATCTCTATCGCGGGCGGGTAAAATTCCCGAGATAAAAATATGCCGTTCCCATGCCGTGAATTGAAGCCGGGTCGCCTGTGTTTTAACATATATACATATATATATATATGTTTATCCCGGGTTGAATTGGGGGTAACCACAGTAATGAAGGTACTCAATACATTGCAGAGTATAAATATTTAATATAGAAATGGCTTCTATAGGGCTATACCTGTTTCATTCGGGATGACTTCTCCCCAATGAAACAGTTCTAGCCCTGTAGAAGTCATTTTCATATTATATATATATATATATATATATATATATATATATATATATATATATATATATATATATATATATATATAAATATATATATACATTCCAAAACAACCATGATTCTATAAACACTATATCCCCTATAATTTCACCAACTAACAACCCTTTGAACCATAACCACCCAACCGCAAACCCTTCTCTCTCATATAAAAATGTAAATACAAATAATAGCACTGTTATTGGGAATATAACAACCACAACTGACACCCTATGTACAAACGGTTGTAATTGTAGAGTAAAAAGTAGTTGCCCCTTAAATGGAAATTGCTTAATTAATAATAGTGTATAAATGTATAATTACCACTAAGGACTCTAATCAATCCTATATTGGATCCACATCTAATCAGTTTAAATCGAGATTTTATGCACACACCCACAGTTTTCGAAACTAATACCACTTATTTAGCAGAAGTAGTTAATAATTGTAAAAAGAAGAAAATTAATTATAACCTAACTTGGAAGATTCTCAAAAGAGCCATTTCTTTTCAGGGCAATAGAAAGGAGTGTGGACTATGTTCCCAAGAAATGTTTGAATTACTAAATCGAAAGACATTCTATTAAATAAAAGAAAAGAGTTATTTATCGCATGTAACCATAGAATTGGAAAGACATTCAAGTATTTACAACTAAACAAATAAAGAAAAAAGTATAAAGAAATATATATATATATATATATATATATACATAGATCCAATCCTATATTTCATCCCTATAACTGTTTTAAATAAGTAACTATTAATGAGCACTATATATTACATTATATTCAACAAAACATTGACAGACATGCATTTAAACCTATTAAGAAAACCAGATTATTAATGAAATTTCTTATTCGAAAATAAAATTCCCTACAGATAAAGCTTCATTCTGTCCACTCTAACACAATACAATACTTACACACATTTTATTATTTTCTTACCTATATATTTTTTAATCTACTTTTTACTTTTCTTTAGTTCCATCTATATTCCTCTACTTGTTCTAATTTTAGAACAAATTATTCCTCTTGAACAAAGAAATAACAAATATTTAGGATTGGTCTATACTATAATACACTGATATCCGCACCCCTTTTTTCTCCAACTTTAATCTTCCTTGACCACACTTTTCTGAAATTTGTATACAATCTGTCAAAAATCCTTTACACTCGCAACTTTCTTTTCTTAAAGGTTATTCCAGACTTCATCCCCTGACTGCTAATTTATTCATCTACTACTACCAGCTTAATGATCTATATTGCCCCTTCCTATTTTTACTATTGATCAATCTCAAAAGGTTTCTTATTCATACATGTTTTTATATTCTTCAATAAATAAAACTCATTATTCTGAAGAAATAATGGTAGGGAAGACGTATGTATATTTTCTTACTTTGATAATTTGCAATATATTTTACATACATCACTAATAGAATGAACATACGGAAAACTACCCGCCAGAAACGATCGTAAAATAATGAATTTTATTATGAATTACTCGTAAATTGATTCATTTCATTGTTTTCACTATTTGTATTATTTAGACTATGCTTCCAATGAATTATATCGTTGAATTTAGAATTTTAAACTTTGCTTCACGACATCTTCTACATACGGATTAGATTGAGTTCTTCATTCGGCTTGGATCCTACCATTAATTGGTCGATTTATCTGTATATATATATATATATATGTTGTTATACTTTGGGAGGGTCATGTTGCCAATAAGAAACACACGCACCAGTTGCTTTCACTTCAATTTATTATAAATTTAGGAATTTATAAATTTCCGATTGGTTTGTTGGTTCCACAATCAGACGATTGTTCATATATTGTCAAAGTTCTTTCGTCACAAATTATGTGACCTCTTCAGTGACTGGGGATTCTTTCCTTTGTTTTTTTGCCTCTCCTTTCTTCTGTCCTATGCTATCTTGTTTTTGCGTGTGTTGTGTGCTTAGTTTGCGCATGTGTAACATCCGGGTGTCTGTGTGTGTTTATATTTGTTTATTTATTTGTTTATTTACATGTTACTGGTTGGTTGTTTGTTCTATGTGTGTGCGTGTTTTCATTTTGTCCTTAATTCTAAGTTGTAATGTTGCTATTCCATTCATGCTTTCTATTTCATTTTGGTTGGAGTTCATTTATGTTTATTGCCTCTGTGATTTGTCTAAACATTGCGTCTTTTCTGTGTGTAGATTCTATTTTTATTTCTATGCTCTCTAATTTACCCTTATGTTCTATTTTAGCATGTTGGTAGAGTACAGATGTTCTTTACTATCTTGAAGCTCTCGCCAGTGTTCATTTATCCGTTCTCCTATACTACGAGCTGTCTCGTCTATGTACACTATATTCTTATCTCTACATTGTCCTTCAGTACATCTTATGCTATATACTACATTTCTAGTTTTACAGTTAATGTGGGGGCTTAATTTACAGATTATACATCTCTTATCTATACAGGGAAGTATTTGAAAAGGGTATGTATTGCTAATAAGTGTTTTTATGGGGGTACCTGGTCTTTCTACTATCTTAATATTGAGTTTATGTTTATCTAGGGCCCTTCTGAATGTGAAAGCTAACTCACCTCTAGGAGTTGTATTGATGAACATTACACTCTGGTATTTATTGCTATCATTTATTCTATTAACCTTATTCCTAGTTCTTTCTATTCTATTCCAAAATTTGCTCCTATACAAGGGGCAGGTCCCATTTGTATCATTATTTACCATTTTTTCCCATTTGGTTCTGGCTCCTCTATATACTCTGATCTTATCTCTCTGATTGTAAGCAGAGAACTGCATAAGGTGGATGAAGTGTTGTATGTGACTCTCTAATTCTTTAGGGTTGCACATGCGGGACACGTTTCTCATCACCCGTACCGAATCCGCAATCAGTATGTTGATTTTGGTGTGGTCCGAAACAGCTGAGTTTCGGTGGATCAGATATTTGGAAGTCATGGGTTTGGAATAATGGGAATGGAGGATCTGTTTTTTGTTATTGATAGTATCTAACCAGAGTTCTGTGTCTAGTACAGGTAATCGATGGTTGGGGTGTTTACTTGGGTAGTCTATAGTAACTCTAATACTCTGGTGGATGGAGTTAGCTATTTGCTGGATGCTTTCCATGGTGTTTTTCTCTAATTCCTGACTGTTCTCTAGTGGGGTGTTTTTACTACGATGTTTTTATCATCAACGTAGCGGGAGTACATTATCAGTGTTAAGAGGTTGCTGTCTTCTAATTGTTCTTTAAGTTTAAGTTTACGTCTATTGTCCCACCATGCCATGAATAGGTTAGCTATGTCACCTGCAATGCTAACACCAATGGCTGCTCCATCCTCTTGGGCATATGTTTTCCCATTAAATTTGAACATATGTTCCTTAAGGGTTAATTTTATACTGGCCCCCACCGCATGTGCAATCATTTTCTTTAGTTCATCGTGGTTTTCGGGTGTCCGTGTGGCTCTGGTCCACCCGTTCCATCTAGCTGTGTGGGTTTTCTTGGCCATTGAGGTAATGGTTGGTGGTCTGCCTCTTGCTTGTCTTGTAGGGCACAGGTTGCTATGGTCATATATATCTAGATAATTATTACTATAAGTAAGTTTAAGTAGGAATCCCAGCTCACTGGTATCAATCCCACGGAATTCAACATTGCTCTCATTGATTATTTCTACGCATTTCTCCAAAGCAAAATCCACGTCAATAGATTGATACAGGGACACAACATCCATACTGCTTATTATGCAGTTTGTTAGGTCCCTAGATCGGTTACCTTCGCTGATTCTGCTGAGGAGATCCTCCGTGCCGTCAGATATATCTGGGGACATTTCAATGATGGGGCGTATGATCAGGAAGAGGAAGTAGGAAAGTCTGTAGTTACTAGTAATGTTAGCTCCACAGACTGGCCGTGTGGTTGGTCCTGTGACAGGGTCACTGCTCGTTTTATGGTCTTTTCGAAGCCCATTCAACGCTGACACGGCATTGTTCCCGGCCTAGAAGTTGTTGGCAGTCCTTTTGTTGGGCTGCATTATGTTTGTCCACATCATCATATGGGCATTTAGGGTTTTTTCTCGAACCTCATGCTCTTGTGGTGTTACTTCTCTTGTGTTAGTGATGTGGATTTGCATTGCCTGGATGTAGTTTGACAGACTGTCAACCGACATTCTGCCAGACTTGTCTGTTGGAAAGCATGCAATCTCTCCATCAAGCGAGCGCTGCATACGCTTACGCAAGCCATTTGCAGATGTTTCTCCCAGTTGCTGGGCCTCGATTCTAGTTTGCTTCTTACTATACTATTCTATCATATTTCTAAGTTTATATCTAGCTATACTAAATTCTGCTTCTGTTTGTTCATCGACCTGCGACGGCAATTGCGTGCGTTTGTTAAAAGCTAAATTCGTGGCGTGGACTCGTCGCAGGTCGAAAGACTTATCGGAATGATTATAAAACGTAGAGTTCCAGGCTGCTGCTTTATGTGTACTATTGGTATTGTTATTGTTTATTGTGTTGTTTCTATTTCTATTTCCACCAACAGCCTCATGGTTGTTTCTATGTCTCTCATTATTACTCCTGTCTCTTTCCTCTGGCTTTTTGTTATTATCTACTCTATTTTGTGTGTCTGTGTGTTCTTCCTGGTTATTTTCTCTGTCAGTATTGATAGTCTCCCTTCTCCTTTCAATCCTATTATCTTTTCTTATTTCTGTGTTACTGTAATTACCTGTTTTTTGTGTCTGTGTGTTTGGTAAGATTGTGGTGGTGAGAGGCATAGAATGTGTGTGTGTTGTTGTTGTTGTTGATGTGTGCTGTTGTTGATGTGTACTATTGTTGATGTGTGTTGTTGTTGTTGTCTCCGTGTATGTTATTATTGTTGTGTGTGTTGTTATTGTTGTTTGTGTCTGGGTGTCTGTTGTTGTTGGGATGTGTGTTGTATGTGTGTGTGTGTCTGCGTATGTTGTTAATTTTATTTTTGTTTTTGTTTTTGAGCCTCCAACGTAATTTTGTAAATGATTTTTCTATTTCTGACAAGCATTTTATCAGCAGTGACCCTGTCAGAGGATCACCAACACGGCCAGTCTGTGGAGCTAACATTGCTAGTAACTAGAGACTTTCCTACTTCCTCTCCCTGATCATACGCCCCATCATTGAAATGTCCCCAGATATATGTGACAGCACGGAGGACCTCCTCAGCAGAATCAGCGAAGGTAACCGATCTAGGGACCTAACAAACTGCATAATAGGCAGTATGGATTTTGTGTCCCTGTATCCATCTATTGACGTGGATTTTGCTGTGGAGAAATGCGTAGAAATGATCAGTGAGAGCAATGTTGAATTCCGTGGGATTGATACCAGTGAGCTGGGACTCCTACTTAAACTTACTTATAGTAATAATTATCTAGATACATATGACCATAGCAGCCTGTGCCCTACAAGACCAGCAAGAGGCAGACCACCAACCATTACCTCAATGGCCAATAAAACCCACACAGATAGATGGAACGGGTGGACTAGAGCCATACGGACCCCCGAAAACCACGATGAACTAAAGAAAATGATTGCACATGCGGTGGGGGCCAGTATAAAATTAACCCTTAAGGAATATATGTTCAAATTTAATGGAAAAACATATGCTCAAGAGGAGGGAGCAGCCATTGGCGTTAGCATTGCAGGTGACATAGCTAACCTATTCATGGTAAGGTGGGACAATAGACGTAAACTTAAACTTAGAGAACAATTAGAAGACAGCAACCTCTTAACCCTGATAATGTACTCCCGCTACGTTCATGATAAAAACATCGTAGTAAAAACACCCCACTAAAGAACAGTCAGGAATTAGAGAAAAACACCATGGAAAGCATCCAGCAAATAGCTAACTCCATCCACCAGAGTATTAGAGTTACTATAGACTACCCAAGTAAACACCCCAACCATCGATTACCTGTACTAGACACAGAGCTCTGGTTAGATACTATCAATAACAAAAAACAGATCCTCCATTCCCATTATTCCAAACCCATGACTTCCAAATATCTGATCCACCGAAACTCAGCTGTTTCGGACCACACCAAAATCAACATACTGATTGCGGATTTAGTACGGGTGATGAGAAACTTGTCCCGCATGTGCAACCCCAAAGAACTAGAGAGACACATACAACACTTCATCCACCATATGCAGTTCTCTGGTTACAATCAGAGAGATAAGATCAGAGTATATAGAGGAGCCAGAACCAAATGCGAAAAAATGGTAAATAATGATACTAATGGGACCTGCCCCTTGTATAGGAGCAAATTGTGGAATAGAATAGAAAGAACCAGTAATAGGGTTAATAGAATAAACTCATGGTATAATAGCAATAAATTCCAGAGTGTAATGTTCATCAATACAACCCCTATAGTTGAATTAGCTTACAAATTCAGAATGGCCCTAGATAAACATAAACTCAATATTAAGATAGTAGAAAGACCAGGTACCTCCATAAAAACACTTCTTAGCAATGCATACCCTTTTAAAAGACCTCCCTGTATAGATGAGAAATGTATAATCTGTAAATTAAGTCCCCATCTTAACTGTAAAAGTAGAAATGTAGTATATAGCATAAGATGTACTGAAGGACAATGTAGTGATAAGAATATATGGTACATAGGTGAGACAGCTCGTAGTATAGGAGAATGGATAAATGAACACTGGCGAGAGCTTCAAGATAGTAAAGAAACATCTGTACTCTACCAACATGCTAAAATAGAACATAAGGGTAAATTAGAGTACATAGAAATAAAAATAGAATCTACACACAGAAAAGACACATGTTTAGACAAATCACAGAGGCAATAAACATAAATGAACTCCAACCAAAATGAAATAGAAACCATGAATGGAATAGCAACATCACAACTTACAATTAAGGACAAAATGAAAACACACACACACATAGAACAAACAACCAACCAGTAACATGTAAATAAACAAATAAATAAACAAATATAAACACACACAGACATCCGGATGTAACACATGTGCAAACTAAGCATACAACACACACAAAAACAAGATGGCGTAGGGCAGAACAAAAGTGAGGCAAAAAAACAAAGAAAAGAATCCCCAGTCACTGAAGAGGTCACAGAATGTGTGACGAAAGAACTCTGACTATATATGAACAATCGTCTGGTTGTGGAACCAACAAACCAACCGGAAATTTATAAATTCCTAAATTTATGAATTTAATTTATAATAAATTGAAGTGAAAGCATGTGGTGCGTGTGTTTCTTATTGGCAACATGACCCTCCCAAAGTATAACAATATCGGTTTAAACACACGTTTTCAGATAAAGAATCTTGCTAAACAAATTCAGAAACAATATATATATATCTCAAAATTATTTTTGAAAAGCATTTAGAAATGCGCAACCAGTAAAACTTAAAACTAAAACTGAATACTAATCAATACAATTACTAATTCCCATTTATTCCTAATTAAACTATTTTTCACTGTGAACAATTTGTCAGCATTTTCTATTCCGTTTACCAATATATATATATATATATATATATATATATATATATATATATATATATATATATATGTATATGTGTGTGTATGCATATATATATATGACGAAGGAAGTGTGGTAATGAACCAGGAGCATCATAACTCACCAGAATACTCAGTACTTAGGGTAGTAGAGGGGCTAATAGGAACATTTTCAAGACCCCGATGGCAGAGGTCGAGCCGTTTCGACGGCTATTTCTAGTCCAGAAATGACCGTCGGAACGGCTCGAGCTCTATGTCGGGTTCTTGAACATTCTCATATATATATATATATATATATATATATATATATATATATATATATATATATATATATATATATATATATATATATATACTTATATATATTGTTAAACGGATTAGAAAATACTGACAAATTGTTCACAGTGAAAAAATAGTTTAATTAGGAATAAGTGATAATTAGTAATTGTATTGGTTAGTATTCAGTTTTGGTTTTAAGTTTTACCGGTTGCGCATTTCTAATGCTTTTCAAAAATAATTTTGAGATAGAGCGTCCGTGATGTTTGCTCTGATATATATATATATATATATATATATATATATATATATATAAATATATATAGCCTTGTATATAACATATAGCCTTATTAGACTGACGCTTAGGAGGACGTAGAAGTAGAGTTCGGCCCTTCAGGCATAGGTCATTCTTCAAGAAATGCAGAGTTCGCGGAGAGAGGACAAGTAGGATCATCGGGGTTTGGAAAAAAGTATTTAAGAAGGTTGTGAGTAGTAAGTAAGTGATCGGATATTCCGGAGTGAGGGCGACCCTTATGGCGAGTGAAGGTGCATCATGTGTGTGGTTATGTATATATATATTAGATAGTGAGGTTTTTTTACAAAATGAAAAATAACCGACTGCTGCTAGGCCCTCTGACCACCTCCCAGCACAAACAGACACACAGCACTCCCACTGCTTGACCACTTCCTGTTGCGCACGCACCCCACATCTCTCCTCTTCCGACCATCTCTTCATGGAATAATCGTATGCTGAATTTGACCACCACATAATCCACTAAACACCATAGGATTTTACCAACTTTTCAACCATCCTCTTACGGAACCACCTATATAACTCACCCACACACACACCCCAACAAAAATGTTTTCTCCACACGCCACCTACACCCACAACACGCTTAAACCCCACACACACGTGCTTTCCACCACAATTTTACACCCTCAGCCTCCTGATTCCCCTCCCCCCACCCCTCTATCCACACACGCACAGATACTCCGACCTAACCCCCCCCCCCCACACACACACACCTCTTCCTGAACATGCAACCCCGTTCTTCCCCCAACCCTTACTTTCACATCCACACACACACACACACACGTACACCTACACACACACACCACCTTCAGCCCTCCCCGCTCGGACACCCTTCTCCATCTCCCCACTCCACCCGCCACCACCCCTACACCTCCACACCCTTCCACCACCTGTTTTACCCCCCTTTATATTTCAGTTTATTTTGATCATGCTTTATATTTAATTTTATTTCATTCCTTGTATTTTGATCATGCTTTATTTTTATTTTTATTTTTATTTTTAATTTCATTCGCACCGTTTCCTTTCGCTATATGTCTCTCCACCACTCCCCTACATACCCTTTGAACTCTGTTCCCACACACTTCTCACCTGAGGAAGGGCTTATGCCCGAAACGTCGTTCCCAACCACCACCCCACTCTCCAGAGCGTGAAATTAATAAACATTCGTTGTACTGCCTCTCTAAACATAAAATATGTTTAGAATTTAGTGACCTCAATAAATAAGTTCAATTGACTTCATCTAGAGCCACAATAACCAAACTAAAAGATATATATTTATATATAGAGAGAAAGAGCCATATATCGCACAAGAAACATGGTATATTGTATATATACAAAATACATATTTTATAGAAGAATATGTACACAGGTGGAATCGTAAGTGAAACCTTATAACACTATTTCACACCTGGAAAGTGTGGCTGAAAATCAATCTATGTAATCGACGTCGAAAAAAAACAATCAATATAATTGATCATCGAAGACAAACTATCGATTATGATTAAACCACATACGATTCAGGTACTCATGAGAGGTTTAGTGTCACGATTTTAAGGGAAATATAGAATAAAGATGGTAAATAATAAATACACCTGTGAATATCTACAGCCAAGTCCAACTCGGCCTTCGTTCTGAAAAGCACATGGTGTAATGACGTTAACCCATCGCGAATAGATATCCACAATGTGGACGATAACTCTGCTAGAAATATAAACGGTGATTATAGGCACCGAGCTCAACAAGTTAAGAGGTTTGGAGCCGTTAAGTACAATTGATGAATCAAAACATATATTAGATTTCTCATCTGAATCTATTTCGAACTCCTACAATTTCTTATGATTAATGTTTCTTAATATAATTTGTGTTCAATGTTAATAACAGTGGAAATCACGCAAGATGAATAACTTTAAATGCAGTCTCTTTTCCCCTTACAACATTTCCGTCATTGTATTTGAATATGTTCCTTTAACATCTAAAATTCTAGTGATTGTAGTTGAATGCAGATTTCTCTGGTATAAAACTGAATTACTTTACAGTAAGATCAAACATCTATAGGCAACGTGTCTGCTGTTAAAAAGTAGGATTTGTCCAACATTGCAACGATAAGATCGAGTACTGCTCTTCTGAAATGTGGTTTACGCAATATATCAATTATATTTCACGGCACACTCACAGAAAAGTATTTTACGGCTAGCAGTTTGTACATTAAAAGGAATGAATATAGATAGATCTATTCTGAATATTGTTTCTTGTTGAAATTAAATACAAGTAGACTTTTAATGAGATTAGTGTCTTAAATTAATTAGATTTCAATCAGACTTGCTTCTATTAAGCACTGATAAAATAGTGAGTTTCGAGTTTTTCAGTTAAAAAAATGCAGGTGTAATTCATTATATTTGGAAATTAAACTTCACTAAGATGTTCAAGATAAAAGAAAAATGTTGTTCTAGATAAAAGTTTAGCGTAAGTAGCAAAGTAGTTAAATAGACGCAGAAAAATTATTCTGCATGATAAGCGTGAGAAAATTCTCTTTATCAGGTTCTTTAGTTCACATTTTGTCCATGTCAGTATTAATGTATAATTAGGTGATAGAGTTTAGAGCTGTTTAACTGACTACGACAACGTATTTTATTAAAAGGCTTGAAAACAGAAATAAATCAAGATTTTATTTTAAGATTAATATAGTTATATTTGTGGATTTTTAGGTTCTGTAAATTCAAAGATTATCACAATACTTTTCTATACTTTTTCATGGATATATTAGTTTAGAGTAACACTAATGAACTTATATATAGGAGGAATATAGTTGGTTAAAATAGATATCGTTGTGAAAATCTATCGACTTAAGAAACATTGAGACCGTTTTGAAATTTTAAACGACGCCATCACAATGTAAGTGACTATAATAATTATAGTCGATTATAAAACAATAGCGGGAAATATCGGATAATGTCCGCATTGTACCGATATTTGACCTATTATTTATATTGATCAATTAATATTGTTATCGTAGTTTATATTGGGATGCATATATTTATATTTCAGATGGATTTTGTTGCTCGTATGTAATCGATTTCAAAAAGACAAATCCGAATCCATAATTAGAACAGGGAAGACAAAAAAAACTTTAAGGGTTAATACTAATATAGTAGACACAAATTTCTGTAAAATATATTCTATGAATAAGGATATGTACAAAGAGTTACTCCAGGTAGAGCCACTACTTCTCCAAATTGAGAGATCACAGCTCCGATACTATAGGC
Source organism: Eledone cirrhosa (assembly GCA_964016885.1). NCBI lineage: Eukaryota > Metazoa > Mollusca > Cephalopoda > Octopoda > Eledonidae > Eledone > Eledone cirrhosa. The sequence goes on from OZ024742.1 coordinate 21,359,876, forward strand.
ATATGGTTAACGGGTCTCAGGAAAGAATCGCTGGAGAGATTTTACGGGCAAAACCAACAGCAAAGAGACCCAGGTGTAGACCCAGTGCAAGATAGTTGGATAACTTGGCTGGTTTCGCTTCAGTATCAGTTGGAGACGGTTGCTTCTGACAGGACTTGATGGAATGAGTGTTTGCGGACTCTGCGGCCACGATACTCTCAGGAAGAAGAAGAAGAAGACGAAGAAGAAGAAGAAGAAGAAGAAGAAGAAGAAGAAGAAGAAGAAGAAGAAGAAGAAGAAGAAGAAGAAGAACAACAACAACAACAACAACAACAACAACAACAACAACAACAACAACAACCACAGCAACAACAACAACAAGGTATCACGAGAAAGCCTAATAACACTAGCAATTGAAAGCTCTGTGTAAAGGTTATGGTCTTGTTATCTCATCTTTGAATTCTATTATCAGTATATAATACTAGCAATCAATGTTTAGTTAATTGAACCGTTAGAAAATTATCAGAATTTAGGAATATTTAAATTATCAGCAATCAATCTCTAAAATAATTGCTTAATTTCAGTTTTGTTCTTAGGTTTACGAAAAGTATTATGTCGCCTCCCATTGAGAAATTCATATTCTTAAATTGAAAAGGTTTCAAATACACTCAGATAAACAATCATTTACCACATACCACCTACTCTATACCCTCTCTCTGTCTGATTTTTATCTATCTGTCTGTCTCTTTATCAATCTCCCCAACTCCTCTCCCTGACTCTGATTGTTTCAGCATCGCGTGAACTATTTCCAGTTTATTAAAAAATATTCTTAATTCAAATAAAAAGAATGAATAATTCTTTTTGACAACAAAGATACATTTATGTTATGTCAATGGAAGCGTCGTGATTAACAGAACCAAAGTCAGATGAGAGATATCGAAAGTAAAACTTTGTAAAAAAATATATTTCATTAAGCATTCAATGAATGCAGCAAAGAAAACACACGCGACATATATCGAAATAATGATAATAAAAATTATGTACTCAGATATTGTAGAATAGAAATTAATTAAATAATATCATAAAATGTTAGTCATTTACTAATTATTGTAAAGCTGATATCACACACACACACATACATATGCGAGCGCGTGTGTGTGTGTGTATGTGTGTGTGTGTGTGTGTGTTTCTGTGTGTGTTCTTGCTTTGTATTTGTTGTTGTTGCTCTTGATGTTCAGCATACCCAGAATTGAATTGGTTTATGTGTGTATGTATGTGTTTATGTATGTATGAACATGTGTTTATGTATGTGTGTGTGGCTGTATATATATGTGTGTGTGTGTGTATATGTAAATATGTGTTTGTGTATATATGTGCCTCCATCTATGTGTACGCACCTATATATTTGTGAAGGCACGTGGTTAGGGTATTCATCTCACAATCGTAAGGTCATGAATTCGATTCCCAGAAGTGCATTGTGTCCTTGAGCAATACACTTTATTTCCCATTGCTCTAGTCCACTCTAGTCCCATTGCTCTTGTCCGCTATGTATAGAGTATATATACATATTATTTGTAAAACATCGCTGTCGTAGAGATTTGAGTCTGTTATGCATGGCCTTGTGCCTCAGTGGGGTACGTACCAGGAGCAATACTCATGATCATTTGTGATTGACGGAGGCCTTTACTATTATATAAATACATAATATTATAGGTTTGATAATCCTAACGTCAACCAAAATGTTTCGTTCGGGGTACCATAAATACAAACTTCGAAAATGGGATGAAATTCTCAGACTGGATACCTTCTATCCATAGTTCTATGATACAATGCTGTTTATTGTAAAGAGGTTTATCAAGAAACAATCTATTATACTTTTGCATCGGAAACTTTGCCGATGATTGTTCTAAGTAAGTTTATTAATGCAAAATTTAGTCCTATTATTAAATCCCTTCACATTCTTGATTATTTTCAAAATGTTTAGAAAATTATAGGCAGTGTCCTTTACAGGAATATAGTAAGGAGATGGTTAATTTTATTTTTGGAAATAGTGTTCTCAGTCGTTTAATTTAAAATAGCTGATCAGTCAATTTGCAAACCAGTGATTAGTCTTATTAAAATGATAAACATTACCAGATTTTAAAAAGCTCCAAATAGTTTATAGTATTCAGCCATGTAAACGCGAAATAAATGGATAATATCTAAATTAAATTTACAAGTTTTTCAGCCTAAAATCGTTGACAAAAAATGTAAAAGGTTGCAATTAGTTAACGCAATGAAAAGCATTTGTTTTTAGTATTCCAGATTGAATGATTCTGTAGCTATGCTGTCGCCTGTTGGGTCTCTAGACGTGCTGAATAGTGAAGAAGTAATTTGAAAATGACACTAACATAACTGTTATGTTATAATTGTAAATTTTGGTAATTACTACTAGAAACTCGACTTATCCCCAAGTTGGTCACATATTACAAATTGTATTGGAAAAATACTGAAAGGATATTTAATAAATCAATTCACGTTTAGTGGCACATTCACATTGTTCCGGAACATAATAGAACTATGTATGTATATATGTGTATATGTGCGGTATTTTTTTTATTTTTTGCAGTTTTAGGCAATGGGATTTGGCAGCACGTATTTAAATTTCATGGCTTCCTTGCAAGTAATTTATAAAGTGCATGCAGGTAACAGCCTTTTGGGGAGAAATAACAATGTGAAATAGCAATGTACTTTTGTGTTTTTCTTAATCGTGCACACAAACATACGTATACTAAATAATGAACTAGTTATTGTCTAAAATCAATGGTAAATCTTCCTAGCAACAATGTGATAAAAACGGTTTCATTAAGAGATAGTTCCACACTTCTATCACGCGAAGCAGTGAACAATATCTAAAATGATACACACGCACTCTGCAATACGATTAGTGTGAACAGGTGTAGAATTTCTTATCA
>OZ024742.1:21367808-21430308 GCA_964016885.1 Eledone cirrhosa
ACATTAATTAATCTCTATGAACGCAGGGTGATCTTACCACACTAAAACGTAGCATTCCTCAAATTCAGGACAAATCCAGCGAGATCAAAGTTGGGGTCCCTCTCATACTAGTTGGGTGCGGGAACATTAAGGAGTATGCAAGTTGAAGCGATAAATGAGTGCTAAATAAAAAGAGTGCTAAAGAAAAGAAAGAGAAAAATAACGTAAGTTAAGAACGGCTTATCTAGATACTCGGCTTAAAATAGAAGGAAGTGCTTAGGATTCTGTGCTGAGAGGTGGAAAATATCTCAGATTTCCTATTGAGCAGGTTCACCATCTTCACAACAATGAACATATTTTATCTGTCAGATAATAAATAAAACATCAACTTACGGCCAGCAAACCTACAGTAAAGAAGATAGTCCATAATTACAGGCACCAAGTTATCCGTTTGTCACCTCTGCACTATATCTACTGTACCCCATGACAGATTTCACATGTCAATTTCATACATCTGTATCGTATCAGTTCGTTTTACATGCTAAGCTCATCAGTATACTCTATTTCTTACTTAGATTGATATTGTGATTGTTTTAACTATTTACTATCTAGCTAATTTATTTGAGTATTGTTATTATTGGTCTGATTTAATACAACTACTATATATAGTAGCCATGCCTATGTATATCCTTAATTCTCGCATGCTCTGATGAATAGACTGGTTATAACAAAGTATTGGTGATCGATTGACGCAAAATCAGGCGGGTAGCGATCTCTAGACCTACCAGTTCAGAGATACAATTGTCAGCAATGTGAATAAAGCCCTTATTGTATAGCAAACCATGTCATTCTTTTTTTTTTATTTATTATGTATATATATATATATATATATATATATATATATATATATATATAATGTATTAATACATATAAATATATATATATATATATATATATATAAACCATATATAAACAATATATATATATATATATATATAAACCATATATAAACAATATATATAATTGTTTCTACATTTGGCACGAGGCCAGTAATTTTCCCAGTGCATTACTGGTACTTTATTTCATCGAACCCGAAAGGATTAAAAGCAAAGTTAACCTCGACGGAACATGATCTCAGAACCTGATGAGCCATAACACCATGCTGCAACAATGTTGTCTGATATTCTACCGACACTGCCACTCCATGTGGCAACAATGGTGTCTGCTTTTCTACTGATACTGCCACTCCATGCTGCAACAATGTTGTCTGATGTTCTACTGATACTGCCACTCCATGCTGCAACAATGTTGTCTGATGTTCTACCGATACTGCCACTCCATGCTGCAACAATGGTGTCTGATGTTCTACTGATACTGCCACTCCATGCTGCAACAATGTTGTCTGATGTTCTACTGATACTGCCACTCCATGCTGCAACAATGTTGTCTGCTGTTCTACTGATACTGCCACTGCATGCTGCAACAATGTTGTCTGATGTTCTACTGATACTCACACTCCATGCTGCAACAATGGTGTCTGATGTTCTACTGATACTGCCACTCCATGCTGCAGTAGTGTCTGATGTTCTACTGATACTGCCACTCCATGCTGCAGTGGTGTCTGATGTTCTACCGATACTGCCACTCCATGCTGCAACATTGGTGTCTGATGTTCTACTGATACTGCCACTCCATGCTGCAACAATGTTGTCTGATGTTCTGCCGATACTGCCACTCCATGCTGCAACACTGTTGTCTGATGTTCTACCGATACTGCCACTCCATGCTGCAACATTGGTGTCTGCTGTTCTACCGACACTGCCACTCCATGCTGCAACAATGTTGTCTGATGTTCTACCGACACTGCCACTCCATCCTGCAACAATGGTGTCTGATGTTCTTCCGACACTGCCACTCCATGCTGCAACAATGTTGTCTGATGTTCTACTGACACTGCCACTCCATCCTGCAACAATGTTGTCTGATGTTCTACCGACACTGCAACTCCATGCTGCAACAATGTTGTCTGATGTTCAACCGATACTCCCACTCCATGCTGGAACAATGTTGTCTGCTGTTCTACTGATACTCCCACTCCATGCTGCAACAATGTTGTCTGCTGTTCTACTGATACTGCCACTCCATGCTGCAACACTGTTGTCTGATGTTCTGCTGATACTCCCACTCCATGCTGCAGTAGTGTCTGATGTTCTACTGATACTGCCACTCCATGCTGCAACAATGTTGTCTGATGTTCTACTGATACTGCCACTCCATGCTGCAACAATGGTGTCTGATGTTCTACTGATACTGCCACCCCATGCTGCAACATTGGTGTCTGATGTTCTACTGATACTCCCACTCCATGCTGCAACAATGTTGGCTGATGTTCTACTGATACTGCCACTCCATGCTGCAACAATGTTGTCTGATGTTCTACAGATACTGCCACTCCATGTTGCAACAATGTTGTCTGATGTTCTACTGATACTCCCACTCCATGCTGCAACAATGGTGTCTGATGTTCTACTTATACTGCCACTACATGCTGCAACACTGTTGTCTAATGTTCTACTGATACAGCCACTCCATGCTGCAACAATGGTGTCTGAAGTTCTACTGATACTGCCACTCCATGCTGCAACAATGTTGTCTGATGTTCTACTGATACTGCCACTCCATGCTGCAACAATGTTGTCTGATGTTCTACAGATACTGCCACTCCATGTTGCAACAATGTTGTCTGATGTTCTACTGATACTCCCACTCCATGCTGCAGTGGTGTCTGAAGTTCTACTGATACTGCCACTCCATGCTGCAACAATGGTGTCTGATGTTCTACTGATACTGCCACTCCATGCTGCAACAATGTTGTCTGATGTTCTACTGATACTGCCACTCCATGCTGCAACAATGTTGTCTGATGTTCTACAGATACTGCCACTCCATGTTGCAACAATGTTGTCTGATGTTCTACTGATACTCCCACTCCATGCTGCAACAATGGTGTCTGATGTTCTACTGATACTGCCACTACATGCTGCAACATTGTTGTCTGATGTTCTACTGATACTGCCACTCCATGCTGCAACAATGGTGTCTGAAGTTCTACTGATACTGCCACTCCATGCTGCAACAATGTTGTCTGATGTTCTACAGATACTGCCACTCCATGTTGCAACAATGTTGTCTGATGTTCTACTGATACTCCCACTCCATGCTGCAACAATGGTGTCTGATGTTCTACTGATACTGCCACTACATGCTGCAACACTGTTGTCTGATGTTCTACTGATACAGCCACTCCATGCTGCAACAATGGTGTCTGCTGTTCTAACGATACTGCCACTCCATGCTGCAACAATTGTGTCTGCTGTTCTACCGATACTCCCACTCCATGCTGCAACAATGGTGTCTGAAGTTCTACTGATACTGCCACTCCATGCTGCAACAATGTTGTCTGATGTTCTACTGATACTGCCACTGCATGCTGCAACAATGGTGTCTGATGTTCTACTGATACTGCCACTCTATGCTGCAACAATGGTGTCTGATGTTCTACTGATACTGCCACTCCATGCTGCAACAATGTTGTCTGATGTTCTACTGATACTGCCACCCCATGCTGCAACAATGGTGTCTGATGTTCTACTGATACTGCCACTCCATGCTGCAACATTGGTGTCTGATGTTCTACTGATACTGCCACTCCATGCTGCAACAATGTTGTCTGATGTTCTACTCATACTGCCACTCCATGCTGCAACAATGTTGTCTGCTGTTCTACCGATACTCCCACTCCATGTGGCAACAATGGTGTGTGATGTTCTACTGATACTGCCACTCCATGCTGCAACAATGGTGTCTGATGTTCTACCGATACTCCCACTCCATGCTGCAACGATGGTGTCTGATGTTCTACTGATACTCCCACTCCATGCTGCAACAATGGTGTCTGATGTTCTACTGATACTGCCACTCCATGCTGCAACAATGGTGTCTGATGTTCTACTGATACTCCCACTCCATGCTGCAACAATGTTGTCTGATTTTCTACCGACACTGCCACTCCATGCTGCAACAATGTTGTCTGATGTTCTACCGACACTGCCACTCCATGCTGCAACAATGGTGTCTGATGTTCTTCCGACACTGCCACTCCATGCTGCAACAATGTTGTCTGATGTTCTGCCGACACTGCCATTCCATGCTGCAACAATGTTGTCTGATGTTCTACCGACACTGCCACTCCATGCTGCAACAATGTTGTCTGATGTTCAACCGATACTCCCACTCCATGCTGCAACAATGGTGTCTGATGTTCTACTGATACTGCCACTCCATGCTGCAACACTGGTGTCTGATGTTCTACTAACACTGCCACTCCATGCTGCAACAATGGTGTCTGATGTTCTACTGATACTGCCACTCCATGCTGCAACAATGTTGTCTGATGTTCTACTGATACTCCCACTCCATGCTGCAACAATGGTGTCTGATGTTCTACTGATACTGCCACCCCATGCTGCAACATTGGTGTCTGATGTTCTACTGATACTCCCACTCCATGCTGCAACAATGTTGGCTGATGTTCTACTGATACTGCCACTCCATGCTGCAACAATGTTGTCTGATGTTCTACAGATACTGCCACTCCATGTTGCAACAATGTTGTCTGATGTTCTACTGATACTCCCACTCCATGCTGCAACAATGGTGTCTGATGTTCTACTTATACTGCCACTACATGCTGCAACACTGTTGTCTAATGTTCTACTGATACAGCCACTCCATGCTGCAACAATGGTGTCTGAAGTTCTACTGATACTGCCACTCCATGCTGCAACAATGTTGTCTGATGTTCTACTGATACTGCCACTCCATGCTGCAACAATGTTGTCTGATGTTCTACAGATACTGCCACTCCATGTTGCAACAATGTTGTCTGATGTTCTACTGATACTCCCACTCCATGCTGCAACAATGGTGTCTGATGTTCTACTGATACTGCCACTACATGCTGCAACACTGTTGTCTGATGTTCTACTGATACTGCCACTCCATGCTGCAACAATGGTGTCTGAAGTTCTACTGATACTGCCACTCCATGCTGCAACAATGTTGTCTGATGTTCTACTGATACTGCCACTCCATGCTGCAGTGGTGTCTGAAGTTCTACTGATACTGCCACTCCATGCTGCAACAATGGTGTCTGATGTTCTACTGATACTGCCACTCCATGCTGCAACAATGTTGTCTGATGTTCTACTGATACTGCCACTCCATGCTGCAACAATGTTGTCTGATGTTCTACAGATACTGCCACTCCATGTTGCAACAATGTTGTCTGATGTTCTACTGATACTCCCACTCCATGCTGCAACAATGGTGTCTGATGTTCTACTGATACTGCCACTACATGCTGCAACACTGTTGTCTGATGTTCTACTGATACTGCCACTCCATGCTGCAACAATGGTGTCTGAAGTTCTATTGATACTGCCACTCCATGCTGCAACAATGTTGTCTGATGTTCTACAGATACTGCCACTCCATGTTGCAACAATGTTGTCTGATGTTCTACTGATACTCCCACTCCATGCTGCAACAATGGTGTCTGATGTTCTACTGATACTGCCACTACATGCTGCAACACTGTTGTCTGATGTTCTACTGATACAGCCACTCCATGCTGCAACAATGGTGTCTGCTGTTCTAACGATACTGCCACTCCATGCTGCAACAATTGTGTCTGCTGTTCTACCGATACTCCCACTCCATGCTGCAACAATGGTGTCTGAAGTTCTACTGATACTGCCACTCCATGCTGCAACAATGTTGTCTGATGTTCTACTGATACTGCCACTGCATGCTGCAACAATGGTGTCTGATGTTCTACTGATACTGCCACTCTATGCTGCAACAATGGTGTCTGATGTTCTACTGATACTGCCACTCCATGCTGCAACAATGTTGTCTGATGTTCTACTGATACTGCCACCCCATGCTGCAACAATGGTGTCTGATGTTCTACTGATACTGCCACTCCATGCTGCAACATTGGTGTCTGATGTTCTACTGATACTGCCACTCCATGCTGCAACAATGTTGTCTGATGTTCTACTCATACTGCCACTCCATGCTGCAACAATGTTGTCTGCTGTTCTACCGATACTCCCACTCCATGTGGCAACAATGGTGTGTGATGTTCTACTGATACTGCCACTCCATGCTGCAACAATGGTGTCTGATGTTCTACCGATACTCCCACTCCATGCTGCAACGATGGTGTCTGATGTTCTACTGATACTCCCACTCCATGCTGCAACAATGGTGTCTGATGTTCTACTGATACTGCCACTCCATGCTGCAACAATGGTGTCTGATGTTCTACTGATACTCCCACTCCATGCTGCAACAATGTTGTCTGATTTTCTACCGACACTGCCACTCCATGCTGCAACAATGTTGTCTGATGTTCTACCGACACTGCCACTCCATGCTGCAACAATGGTGTCTGATGTTCTTCCGACACTGCCACTCCATGCTGCAACAATGTTGTCTGATGTTCTGCCGACACTGCCACTCCATGCTGCAACAATGTTGTCTGATGTTCTACCGACACTGCCACTCCATGCTGCAACAATGTTGTCTGATGTTCAACCGATACTCCCACTCCATGCAGCAACAATGTTGTCTGCTGTTCTACTGATACTCCCATTCCATGCAGCAACACTGTTGTCTGCTGTTCTACTGATACTACCACTACATGCTGCAACAATGTTGTCTGATGTTCAACCGATACTCCCACTCCATGCTGCAACGCTGTTGTCTGATGTTCTGCTGATACTCCCACTCCATGCTGCAGTGGTGTCTGATGTTCTACTGATACTGCCACTCCATGCTGCAACATTGGTGTCTGATGTTCTACTAACACTGCCACTCCATGCTGCAACAATGTTGTCTGATGTTCTACTGACACTGCTACTCCATGCTGCAACAATGGTGTCTGATGTTCTACTGATACTGCCACTCCATGCTGCAACATTGGTGTCTGATGTTCTACTGATACTGCCACTCCATGCTGCAACAAGGTTTTCTGATGATCTACTGATACTGCCACTCCATGCTGCAACAATGTTGTCTGATGTTCTACTAACACTGCCACTCCATGCTGCAACAATGGTGTCTGATGTTCTACTAACACTGCCACTCCATGCTGCAACAGTGGTGTCTGATGTTCTACTGATACTGTCACTCCATGCTGCAACAATTGTGTCTGATGTTCTACTGATACTGCCACTCCATGCTGCAACAATGGTGCCTGATGTTCTACTGATACTGCTACTCCATGCTGCAACAATGGTGTCTGATGTTCTACTGATACTGCCACTCCATGCTGCAACAATGTTGTCTGATGTTCTACCGATACTGCCACTCCATGCTACACCACTGTTGTCTGTTGTTCTACCGATAGTGCCACTCCATGCTGCAACATTGGTGTCTGCTGTTCTACCGACACTGCCACTCCATGCTGCAACAATGTTTTCTGATGTTCTACCGACACTGCCACTCCATGCTGCAACAATGGTGTCTGATGTTCTTCCGACACTGCCACTCCATGCTGCAACAATGTTGTCTGATGTTCTACCGACACTGCCACTCCATGCTGCAACAATGTTGTCTGATGTTCTACCGACCTGCCACTCCATGCTGCAACAATGTTGTCTGATGTTCAACCGATACTCCCACTCCATGCTGCAACAATGTTGTCTGCTGTTCTACTGATACTCCCACTACATGCTGCAACAATGTTGTCTGCTGTTCTACTGATACTCCCACTCCATGCTGCAACAATGTTGTCTGCTGTTCTACTGATACTGCCACTCCATGCTGCAACACTGTTGTCTGATGTTCTGCTGATACTCCCACTCCATGCTGCAGTGGTGTCTGATGTTCTACTGATACTCCCACTCCATGCTGCCTACATTGGTGTCTGATGTTCTACTGATACTGCCACTCCATGCTGCAACACTGTTGTCTGATGTTCTGCTGATACTACCACTCCATGCTGCAGTGGTGTCTGATGTTCTACTGATACTGCCACTCCATGCTGCAACAATGGTGTCTGATGTTCTACTGATACTGCCACTCCATGCTGCAGTGGTGTCTGATGTTCTACTGATACTGCCACTCCATGCTGCAACAATGTTGTCTGATGTTCTACTGATACTCCCACTCCATGCTGCAACAATGTTGTCTGATGTTCTACTGACACTGCTACTCCATGCTGCAACAATGGTGTCTGATGTTCTACTGATACTGCCACTCCATGCTGCAACATTGGTGTCTGATATTCTACTGATACTGCCACTCCATGCTGCAACAAGGTTGTCTGATGTTCTACTGATACTGCCGCTCCATGCTGCAACAATGGTGTCTGATGTTCTACTAACACTGCCACTCCATGCTGCAACAATGTTGTCTGATGTTCTACCGATACTCCCACTCCATGCTGCAACAATGGTGTCTGATGTCCTACTGATACTGCCACTCCATGCTGCAGTGGTGTCTGATGTTCTACTGATACTGCCACTCCATGCTGCAACAATGTTGTCTGATGTTCTACTGATACTGCCACTCCATGCTGCAACAATGGTGTCTGATGTTCTACTGATACTGCCACTCCATGCTGCAACATTGGTGTGTGATGTTCTACTAACACTGCCACTCCATGCTGCAACAATGGTGTCTGATGTTCTACTGATACTGCCACTCCATGCTGCAACATTGGTGTCTGATATTCTACTGATACTGCCACTCCATGCTGCAACAAGGTTGTCTGATGTTCTACTGATACTGCCGCTCCATGCTGCAACAATGGTGTCTGATGTTCTACTGATACTGCCACTCCATGCTGCAACAATGTTGTCTGATGTTCTACTGACACTGCTACTCCATGCTGTAACAATGGTGTCTGATGTTCTACTAACACTGCCACTCCATGCTGCAACAATGTTGTCTGATGTTCTACTGATACTGCCACTCCATGCTGCAACATTGGTGTCTGATGTTCTACTAACACTGCCACTCCATGCTGCAACAATGTTGTCTGATGTTCTACTGACACTGCTACTCCATGCTGCAACAATGGTGTCTGATGTTCTACTGATACTGCCACTCCATGCTGCAACATTGGTGTCTGATATTCTACTGATACTGCCACTCCATGCTGCAACAAGGTTGTCTGATGTTCTACTGATACTGCCACTCCATGCTGCAACAATGGTGTCTGATGTTCTACTAACACTGCCACTCCATGCTGCAACAATGTTGTCTGATGTTCTACCGATACTCCCACTCCATGCTGCAACAATGTTGTCTGATGTTCTACTGATACTGCCACTCCATGCTGCAACAATGTTGTCTGATTTTCTACTGATACTGCCACTCCATGCTGCAACAATGTTGTCTGCTGTTCTACTGATACTGCCACTGCATGCTGCAACAATGTTGTCTGATGTTCTACTGATACTCACACTCCATGCTGCAACAATGGTGTGTGATGTTCTACTGATACTGCCACTCCATGCTGCAGTGGTGTCTGATGTTCTACCGATACTGCCACTCCATGCTGCAACAATGGTGTCTGATGTTCTACTGATACTGCCACTCCATGCTGCAACACTGTTGTCTGATGTTCTACCGATACTGCCACTCCATGCTGCAACATTGGTGTTTGCTGTTCTACCGACACTGCCACTGCATGCTGCAACAATGTTGTCTGATGTTCTACTGATACTCACACTCCATGCTGCAACAATGGTGTCTGATGTTCTACTGATACTGCCACTCCATGCTGCAACAATGGTGTATGATGTTCTACTGATACTGCCACTCCATGCTGCAGTGGTGTCTGATGTTCTACCGATACTGCCACTCCATGCTGCAACAATGGTGTCTGATGTTCTTCCGACACTGCCACTCCATGCTGGAACAATGTTGTCTGATGTTCTACCGACACTGCCACTCCATGCTGCAACAATGTTGTCTCATGTTCTACCGACACTGACACTACATGCTGCTACAATGGTGTCTGATGTTCAACCGATACTCCCACTCCATGCTGCAACAATGTTGTCTGCTGTTCTACTGATACTCCCACTCCATGCTGCAACAATGTTGTCTGCTGTTCTACTGATACTCCCACTCCATGCTGCAACACTGTTGTCTGATGTTCTGCTGATACTCCCACTCCATGCTGCAGTGGTGTCTGATGTTCTACTGATACTGCCACTCCATGCTGCAACTTTGGTGTCTGATGTTCTACTGATACTGCCACTCCATGCTGCAACAATGTTGTCTGATGTTCTAGTGATACTGCCACTCCATGCTGCAACAATGGTGTCTGATGTTCTACTAACAATCCCACTCCATGCTGCAACAATGGTGTCTGATGTTCTACTAACACTGCCACTCCATGCTGCAACAATGGTGTCTGATGTTCTACTGATACTGCCACTCCATGCTGCAACAATTGTGTCTGATGTTCTACTGATACTGCCACTCCATGCTGCAACATTGCTGTCTGATGTTATACTGATACTGCCACTCCATGCTGCAACAATGTTGGCTGATGTTCTACTGTCACTGCCACTCCATGCTGCAACAATGGTGTCTGATGTTCTACTGATACTGCCACTCCATGCTGCAACAATGTTGTCTGATGTTCTACTGATACTCCCACTCAATGTTGCAACAATGTTGTCTGATGTTCTACTGATACTCCCGCTCCATGCTGCAACAATGTTGTCTGATGTTCTACTGATACTGCCACTCCATGCTGCAACACTGTTGTCTGATGTTCTACTGATACAGCCACTCCATGCTGCAACAATGGTGTCTGATGTTCTACTGATACTGCCACTCCATGCTGCAACAATGTTGTCTGATGTTCTAATGATACTGCCACTGCATGCTGCAACAATGGTGTCTGATGTTCTACTGATACTGCCACTCCATGCTGCAACAATGGTGTCTGATTTTCTACTGATACCGTCACTCCATGCTGCAACAATGGTGTCTGATGTTCTACCGACACTGCCACTCCATGCTGCAACAATTTTGTCTGATGTTCTACTGATACTGTCACTCCATGCTGCAACAATGGTGCCTGATGTTCTACTGATACTGCCACTCCATGCTGCAACATTGGTGTCTGATGTTCTACTGATACTGCCACTCCATGCTGCAACAATGTTGTCTGATGTTCTACTGATACTCCCACTCCATGCTGCAACAATGGTGTCTGATGTTCTATTGATACTGCCACTCCATCCTGCAACAATGTTGTCTGATGTTCTACCGATACTGCCACTCCATGCTGTAAAAATGGTGTCTGATGTTCTACTGATACTGCCACTCCATGCTGCAACAATGTTGTCTGATGTTCTACTGATACTGCCAATCCATGCTGCAGTGGTGTCTGATGATCTACTGATAATCCCACTCCATGCTGCAACAATGGTGTCTGCTGTTCTACTGATACTCCCACTCCATGCTGCAACAATGTTGTCTGCTGTTCTACCGATACTGCCACTCAATGCTGCAACAATGATGTCTGATGTTCTACTGATACTGCCACTCCATGCTGCAACAATGTTGTCTGATGTTCTACTGATACTGCCACTCCATGCTGCAACAATGTTGTCTGATGTTCTACTGATACTGCCACTCCATGCTGCAACAATGTTGTCTGATGTTCTACCGATACTCCCACTCCATGCTGCAACGATGTTGTCTGATGTTCTACTGATACTGCCACTCCATGCTGCAACAATGTTGTCTGATGTTCTACTGATACTGCCACTCCATGCTGCAACAATGTTGTCTGATGTTCTACCGATACTCCCACTCCATGCTGCAACAATGTTGTCTGATGTTCTACCGATACTGCCACTCCATGCTGTAACAATGGTGTCTGATGTTCTACTGATACTGCCACTCCATGCTGCAACAATGGTGTCTAATGTTCTACTGATACTGCCACTCCATGCTGCAGTGGTGTCTGATGTTCTACTGATACTGCCACTCCATGCTGCAGCAATGTTGTCTGATGTTCTACTGATACTCCCACTCCATGCTGCAACAATGTTGTCTGATGTTCTACTGATACAGCCACTCCATGCTGGAGTGGTGTCTGATGTTCTACTGATACTGCCACTCCATGCTGCAACAATGTTGTCTGATGTTCTACCGATACTGCCACTCCATGCTGCAACAATGGTGTCTGATGTTCTACTGATACTGCCACTCCATGCTGCAACATTGGTGTCTGATGTTCTACTGATACTGCCACTCCATGCTGCAACAATTTGTATGATGTTCTACTGATACTGCCACTCCATGCTGCAACAATGGTGTCTGATGTTCTACTAACACTGCCACTCCATGCTGCAACAATGGTGTCTGATGTTCTACTGATACTCCCACTCAATGTTGCAACAATGTTGTCTGATGTTCTACTGATACTGCCACTCCATGCTGCAACAATGGTGTCTGATGTTCTACTGATACTGCCACTCCATGCTGCAACACTGGTGTCTGATGTTCTACTGATACTGCCACTCCATGCTGCAACAAGTTTGTCTGATGTTCTACTGATACTGCCACTCCATGCTGCAACAATGGTGTCTGATGTTCTACTAACACTGCCACTCCATGCTGCAACAATGGTGTCTGATGTTCTACTGATACTCCCACTCTATGCTGCAACAATGTTGTCTGATGTTCTACCGATACTGCCACTCCATGCTGCAACAATGGTGTCTGATGTTCTACTGATACTCCCGCTCCATGCTGCAACACTGGTGTCTGATGTTCTACTGATACTGCCACTCCATGCTGCAACACTGTTGTCTGATGTTCTACTGATACAGCCACTCCATGCTGCAACAATGGTGTCTGAAGTTCTACTGATACTGCCACTCCATGCTGCAACATTGGTGTCTGATGTTCTACTGATACTCCCACTCCATGCTGCAACAATGTTGTCTGATGTTCTAATGATACTGCCACTGCATGCTGCAACAATGGTGTCTGATGTTCTACTGATACTGCCACTCCATGCTGCAACAATGGTGTCTGATGTTCTACTGATACTGTCACTCCATGCTGCAACAATGGTGTCTGATGTTCTACCGACACTGCCACTCAATGCTGCAACAATTTTGTCTGATGTTCTACTGATACTGCCACTCCATGCTGCAACAATGGTGTCTGATGTTCTACTGATACTGCCACTCCATGCTGCAACATTGGTGTCTGATGTTCTACTAATACTGCCACTCCATGCTGCAACAATGTTGTCTGATGTTCTACTGATACTGCCACTCCATGCTGCAACAATGTTGTTTGCTGTTCTACCGATACTCCCACTCCATGCTGCAACAATGTTGTCTGATGTTCTACTGATACTGCCACTCCATCCTGCAACAATGTTGTCTGATGTTCTACCGATACTCCCACTCCATGCTGCAACAATGGTGTCTGCTGTTCTACTGATACTCCCACTCCATGCTGCAACAATGTTGTCTGCTGTTCTACCGATACTGCCACTCAATGCTGCAACAATGATGTCTGATGTTCTACTGATACTGCCACTCCATGCTGCAACAATGTTGTCTGATGTTCTACTGATACTGCCACTCCATGCTGCAACAATGTTGTCTGATGTTCTACTGATACTGCCACTCCATGCTGCAACAATGTTGTCTGATGTTCTACCGCTACTCCCACTCCATGCTGCAACGATGTTGTCTGATGTTCTACTGATACTGCCACTCCATGCTGCAACAATGTTGTCTGATATTCTACCGATACTGCCACTCCATGCTGTAACAATGGTGTCTGATGTTCTACTGATACTGCCACTCCATGCTGCAACAAGGGTGTCTGATGTTCTACTGATACTGCCACTCCATGCTGCAGTGGTGTCTGATGTTCTACTGATACTGCCACTCCATGCTGCAGCAATGTTGTCTGATGTTCTACTGATACTCCCACTCCATGCTGCAACAATGTTGTCTGATGTTCTACTGATACTGCCACTCCATGCTGCAGTGGTGTCTGATGTTCTACTGATACTGCCACTCCATGCTGCAACAATGTTGTCTGATGTTCTACCGATACTGCCACTCCATGCTGCAACATTGGTGTCTGATGTTCTACTGATACTGCCACTCCATGCTGCAACAATGGTGTCTGATGTTCTACTAACACTGCCACTCCATGCTGCAACAATGTTGTCTGATGTTCTACTGACACTGCCACTCCATGCTGCAACATTGGTGTCTGATGTTCTACTAACACTGCGACTCCATGCTGCAACAATTGTGTCTGATGTTCTACTCATACTGCCACTCCATGCTGCAACAATTGTGTCTGATGTTCTACTGATACTGCCACTCCAGGCTGTAACAATGTTGGCTGATGTTCTACTGACACTGCCACTCCATGCTGCAACAATGGTGTCTGATGTTCTACTGATACTGCCACTCCATGCTGCAACATTGTTGTCTGATGTTCTACTGATACTGCCACTGCATGCTGCAACAATTGTGTCTGATGTTCTACTGATACTGCCACTCCATGCTGCAACAATGGTGTCTGATGTTCTACTGATACTGCCACTCCATGCTGCAACAATGGTGTCTGATGTTCTACCGACACTGCCACTCCATGCTGCAACAATGTTGGCTGATGTTCTACTGTCACTGCCACTCCATGCTGCAACAATGGTGTCTGATGTTCTACTGATACTGCCACTCCATGCTGCAACAATGTTGTCTGATGTTCTACTGATACTCCCACTCAATGTTGCAACAATGTTGTCTGATGTTCTACTGATACTCCCGCTCCATGCTGCAACAATGTTGTCTGATGTTCTACTGATACTGCCACTCCATGCTGCAACACTGTTGTCTGATGTTCTACTGATACAGCCACTCCATGCTGCAACAATGGTGTCTGATGTTCTACTGATACTGCCACTCCATGCTGCAACAATGTTGTCTGATGTTCTAATGATACTGCCACTGCATGCTGCAACAATGGTGTCTGATGTTCTACTGATACTGCCACTCCATGCTGCAACAATGGTGTCTGATTTTCTACTGATACCGTCACTCCATGCTGCAACAATGGTGTCTGATGTTCTACCGACACTGCCACTCCATGCTGCAACAATTTTGTCTGATGTTCTACTGATACTGCCACTCCATGCTGCAACAATGGTGCCTGATGTTCTACTGATACTGCCACTCCATGCTGCAACATTGGTGTCTGATGTTCTACTGATACTGCCACTCCATGCTGCAACAATGTTGTCTGATGTTCTACTGATACTCCCACTCCATGCTGCAACAATGGTGTCTGATGTTCTATTGATACTGCCACTCCATCCTGCAACAATGTTGTCTGATGTTCTACCGATACTGCCACTCCATGCTGTAAAAATGGTGTCTGATGTTCTACTGATACTGCCACTCCATGCTGCAACAATGTTGTCTGATGTTCTACTGATACTGCCAATCCATGCTGCAGTGGTGTCTGATGATCTACTGATAATCCCACTCCATGCTGCAACAATGGTGTCTGCTGTTCTACTGATACTCCCACTCCATGCTGCAACAATGTTGTCTGCTGTTCTACCGATACTGCCACTCAATGCTGCAACAATGATGTCTGATGTTCTACTGATACTGCCACTCCATGCTGCAACAATGTTGTCTGATGTTCTACTGATACTGCCACTCCATGCTGCAACAATGTTGTCTGATGTTCTACTGATACTGCCACTCAATGCTGCAACAATGTTGTCTGATGTTCTACCGATACTCCCACTCCATGCTGCAACGATGTTGTCTGATGTTCTACTGATACTGCCACTCCATGCTGCAACAATGTTGTCTGATGTTCTACTGATACTGCCACTCCATGCTGCAACAATGTTGTCTGATGTTCTACCGATACTCCCACTCCATGCTGCAACAATGTTGTCTGATGTTCTACCGATACTGCCACTCCATGCTGTAACAATGGTGTCTGATGTTCTACTGATACTGCCACTCCATGCTGCAACAATGGTGTCTAATGTTCTACTGATACTGCCACTCCATGCTGCAGTGATGTCTGATGTTCTACTGATACTGCCACTCCATGCTGCAGCAATGTTGTCTGATGTTCTACTGATACTCCCACTCCATGCTGCAACAATGTTGTCTGATGTTCTACTGATACAGCCACTCCATGCTGGAGTGGTGTCTGATGTTCTACTGATACTGCCACTCCATGCTGCAACAATGTTGTCTGATGTTCTACCGATAATGCCACTCCATGCTGCAACAATGGTGTCTGATGTTCTACTGATACTGCCACTCCATGCTGCAACATTGGTGTCTGATGTTCTACTGATACTGCCACTCCATGCTGCAACAAGTTTGTCTGATGTTCTACTGATACTGCCACTCCATGCTGCAACAATGGTGTCTGATGTTCTACTAACACTGCCACTCCATGCTGCAACAATGGTGTCTGATGTTCTACTGATACTCCCACTCAATGTTGCAACAATGTTGTCTGATGTTCTACTGATACTGCCACTCCATGCTGCAACAATGGTGTCTGATGTTCTACTGATACTGCCACTCCATGCTGCAACACTGGTGTCTGATGTTCTACTGATACTGCCACTCCATGCTGCAACAAGTTTGTCTGATGTTCTACTGATACTGCCACTCCATGCTGCAACAATGGTGTCTGATGTTCTACTAACACTGCCACTCCATGCTGCAACAATGGTGTCTGATGTTCTACTGATACTCCCACTCTATGCTGCAACAATGTTGTCTGATGTTCTACCGATACTGCCACTCCATGCTGCAACAATGGTGTCTGATGTTCTACTGATACTCCCGCTCCATGCTGCAACACTGGTGTCTGATGTTCTACTGATACTGCCACTCCATGCTGCAACACTGTTGTCTGATGTTCTACTGATACAGCCACTCCATGCTGCAACAATGGTGTCTGAAGTTCTACTGATACTGCCACTCCATGCTGCAACATTGGTGTCTGATGTTCTACTGATACTCCCACTCCATGCTGCAACAATGTTGTCTGATGTTCTAATGATACTGCCACTGCATGCTGCAACAATGGTGTCTGATGTTCTACTGATACTGCCACTCCATGCTGCAACAATGGTGTCTGATGTTCTACTGATACTGTCACTCCATGCTGCAACAATGGTGTCTGATGTTCTACCGACACTGCCACTCAATGCTGCAACAATTTTGTCTGATGTTCTACTGATACTGCCACTCCATGCTGCAACAATGGTGTCTGATGTTCTACTGATACTGCCACTCCATGCTGCAACATTGGTGTCTGATGTTCTACTGATACTGCCACTCCATGCTGCAACAATGTTGTCTGATGTTCTACTGATACTGCCACTCCATGCTGCAACAATGTTGTTTGCTGTTCTACCGATACTCCCACTCCATGCTGCAACAATGTTGTCTGATGTTCTACTGATACTGCCACTCCATCCTGCAACAATGTTGTCTGATGTTCTACCGATACTCCCACTCCATACTGCAACAATGGTGTCTGCTGTTCTACTGATACTCCCACTCCATGCTGCAACAATGTTGTCTGCTGTTCTACCGATACTGCCACTCAATGCTGCAACAATGATGTCTGATGTTCTACTGATACTGCCACTCCATGCTGCAACAATGTTGTCTGATGTTCTACTGATACTGCCACTCCATGCTGCAACAATGTTGTCTGATGTTCTACTGATCTGCCACTCCATGCTGCAACAATGTTGTCTGATGTTCTACCGCTACTCCCACTCCATGCTGCAACGATGTTGTCTGATGTTCTACTGATACTGCCACTCCATGCTGCAACAATGTTGTCTGATATTCTACCGATACTGCCACTCCATGCTGTAACAATGGTGTCTGATGTTCTACTGATACTGCCACTCCATGCTGCAACAAGGGTGTCTGATGTTCTACTGATACTGCCACTCCATGCTGCAGTGGTGTCTGATGTTCTACTGATACTGCCACTCCATGCTGCAGCAATGTTGTCTGATGTTCTACTGATACTCCCACTCCATGCTGCAACAATGTTGTCTGATGTTCTACTGATACTGCCACTCCATGCTGCAGTGGTGTCTGATGTTCTACTGATACTGCCACTCCATGCTGCAACAATGTTGTCTGATGTTCTACCGATACTGCCACTCCATGCTGCAACATTGGTGTCTGATGTTCTACTGATACTGCCACTCCATGCTGCAACAATGGTGTCTGATGTTCTACTAACACTGCCACTCCATGCTGCAACAATGTTGTCTGATGTTCTACTGACACTGCCACTCCATGCTGCAACATTGGTGTCTGATGTTCTACTAACACTGCGACTCCATGCTGCAACAATTGTGTCTGATGTTCTACTGATACTGCCACTCCAGGCTGTAACAATGTTGGCTGATGTTCTACTGACACTGCCACTCCATGCTGCAACAATGGTGTCTGATGTTCTACTGATACTGCCACTCCATGCTGCAACATTGTTGTCTGATGTTCTACTGATACTGCCACTGCATGCTGCAACAATTGTGTCTGATGTTCTACTGATACTGCCACTCCATGCTGCAACAATGGTGTCTGATGTTCTACTGATACTGCCACTCCATGCTGCAACAATGGTGTCTGATGTTCTACCGACACTGCCACTCCATGCTGCAACAATTTTGTCTGATGTTCTACTGATACTGCCACTCCATGCTGCAACAATGGTGTCTGATGTTCTACTGATACTGCCACTCCATGCTGCAACAATGTTGTCTCATGTTCTACTGATACTGCCACTCCATGCTGCAACAATGTTGTCTGCTGTTCTACTAACAATCCCACTCCATGCTGCAACAATGTTGTCTCATGTTCTACTGATACTGCCACTCCATGCTGCAACAATGGTGTCTGATGTTCTACTCATACTGCCACTCCATGCTGCAACAATGGTGTCTGATGTTCTACTGATACTGCCACTCCATGCTACAACAATGTTGTCTGATGTTCTACCGATACTCCCACTCCATGCTGCAACGATGGTGTCTGATGTTCTACTGATACTCCCACTCCATGCTGCAACAATGGTGTCTGATGTTCTACTGATACTGCCACTCCATGCTGGAGTGGTGTCTGATGTTCTACCGATACTCCCACTCCATGCTGCAACAATGGTGTCTGATGTTCTACTGATACTGCCACTCCATGCTGCAACAATGGTGTCTGCTGTTCTACTGATACTGCCACTCCATGCTGCAACAATGGTGTCTGATGTTCTACTGATACTCCCACTCCATGCTGCAACAATGTTGTCTGCTGTTCTACCGATACGGCCAATCCATGCTGCAACAATGGTGTCTGATGTTCTACCGATACTGCCACTCCATGCTGCAACAATGTTGTCTGATGTTCTACTTATACTGCCACTCCATGCTGCAACAATTTTGTCTGATGTTCTACCGATACTCCCACTCCATGCTGCAACAATGTTGTCTGATGTTCTACTGATACTGCCACTCCATGCTGCAACAATATTGTCTGATGTTCTACCGATACTGCAACTCCATGCTGCAACAATGGTGTCTGATGTTCTACTGATACTGCCACTCCATGCTGCAACAATGTTGTCTGATGTTCTACCGATACTGCCACTCCATGCTGCAACAATGTTGTCTGATGTTCTACTGATACTGCCACTCCATGCTGCAGTGTCTGATGTTCTACTGATACTGCCACTCTATGCTGCAGTGTCTGATGTTCTACTGATACTGCCACTCCATGCTGCAACAATGTTGTCTGATGTTCTACTGATACTGCCACTCCATGCTGCAGTGTCTGATGTTCTACTGATACTGCCACTCCATGCTGCAGTGTCTGATGTTCTACTGATACTGCCACTCCATGCTGCAACAATGTTGTCTGATGTTCTACTGATACTGCCACTCCATGCTGCAGTGTCTGATGTTCTACTGATACTGCCACTCCATGCTGCAGTGTCTGATGTTCTACTGATACTGCCACTCCATGCTGCAACAATGTTGTCTGATGTTCTACTGATACTGCCACTCCATGCTGCAGTGTCTGATGTTCTACTGATACTGCCACTCTATGCTGCAGTGTCTGATGTTCTACTGATACTGCCACTCCATGCTGCAACAATGTTGTCTGATGTTCTACTGATACTGCCACTCCATGCTGCAGTGTCTGATGTTCTACTGATACTGCCACTCCATGCTGCAGTGTCTGATGTTCTACTGATACTGCCACTCCATGCTGCAACAATGTTGTCTGATGTTCTACCGATACTGCCACTCCATGCTGCAACAATGGTGTCTGATGTTCTACTGATACTCCCACTCCATGCTGCAACAATGTTGTCTGATGTTCTACTGATACTGCCACTCCATGCTGCAGTGTCTGATGTTCTACTGATACTGCCACTCTATGCTGCAACAATGGTGTCTGATGTTCTACTGATACTGCCACTCCATGCTGCAACAATGTTGTCTGATGTTCTACTGATACTGCCACTCCAAGATGCAACATTGGTGTCTGATGTTCTACTGATACTGCCACTCCATGCTGCAACAATGATGTCTGCTGTTCTACTGATACTGCCACTCCATGCTGCAACATTGGTGTCTGAGGTTCTACTGATACTGCCACTCCATGCTGCAACATTGGTGTCTGATGTTTTACTGATACTGCCACTCCATGCTGCAACAATTGTGTCTGCTGTTCTAACGATACTGCCACTCCAAGATGCAACATTGGTGTCTGATGTTCTACTGATACTGCCACTCCATGCTGCAACAATGGTGTCTGCTGTTCTACTGATACTGCTACTCCATGCTGCAACAATGGTGTCTGCTGTTCTACCGATACTGCCACTCCATGCTGCAACATTGGTGTCTGATGTTCTTCCGATACTGCCACTCCATGCTGCAACAATGTTGTCTGATGTTCTACCGATACTGCCACTCCATGCTGCAACAATGTTGTCTGATGTTCTACTGATACTCCCACTCCATGCTGCAACATTGGTGTCTGATGTTCTACTGATACTCCCACTCCATGCTGCAACATTGGTGTCTGATGTTCTACTGATACTGCCACTCCATGCTGCAACACTGGTGTCTGATGTTCTACTGATACTGCCACTCCATGCTGCAACAATTGTGTCTGATGTTCTACTAACACTGCCACTCCATGCTGCAACAATGGTGTCTGATGTTCTACTAACACTGCCACTCCATGCTGCAACAATGGTGTCTGATGTTCTACTGATACAGCCACTCCATGCTGCAACAATGTTGTCTGATGTTCTACTGATACTCCCACTCCATGCTGCAACATTGGTGTCTGATGTTCTACTGATACTCCCACTCCATGCTGCAACATTGGTGTCTGATGTTCTACTGATACTGCCACTCCATGCTGCAACACTGGTGTCTGATGTTCTACTGATACTGCCACTCCATGCTGCAACAATTGTGTCTGATGTTCTACTAACACTGCCACTCCATGCTGCAACAATGGTGGCTGATGTCCTACTGACACTGCCACTCCATGCTGCGACAATGGTGTCTGATGTTCTACTGATACTGCCACTCCATGCTGCAACAATGTTGTCTCATGTTCTACTGATACTCCCACTCAATGTTGCAACAATGTTGTCTGATGTTCTACTGATACTCCCGCTCCATGCTGCAACAATGGTGTCTGATGTTCTACTGATACTGCCACTCCATGCTGCAACACTGTTGTCTGATGTTCTACTGATACAGCCACTCCATGCTGCAACAATGGTGTCTGAAGTTCTACTGATACTGCCACTCCATGCTGCAACAATGTTGTCTGATGTTCTAATGATACTGCCACTGCATGCTGCAACAATGGTGTCTGATGTTCTACTGATACTGCCACTCCATGCTGCAACAATGGTGTCTGATGTTCTACCGACACTGCCACTCCATGCTGCAACAATTTTGTCTGATGTTCTACTGATACTGCCACTCCATGCTGCAACAATGGTGTCTGATGTTCTACTGATACTCCCGCTCCATGCTGCAACAATGGTGTCTGATGTTCTACTGATACTGCCACTCCATGCTGCAACACTGTTGTCTGATGTTCTACTGATACAGCCACTCCATGCTGCAACAATGGTGTCTGAAGTTCTACTGATACTGCCACTCCATGCTGCAACAATGTTGTCTGATGTTCTAATGATACTGCCACTGCATGCTGCAACAATGGTGTCTGATGTTCTACTGATACTGCCACTCCATGCTGCAACAATTTTGTCTGATGTTCTACCGACACTGCCACTCCATGCTGCAACAATTTTGTCTGATGTTCTACTGATACTGCCACTCCATGCTGCAACAATGGTGTCTGATGTTCTACTGATACTGCCACCCATGCTGCAACATTGGTGTCTGATGTTCTACTGATACTGCCACTCCATGCTGCAACAATGTTGTCTGATGTTCTACTGATACTCCCACTCCATGCTGCAACGATGGTGTCTGATGTTCTACTGATACTCCGACTTCATGCTGCAACAATGGTGTCTGATGTTCTACTGATACTGCCACTCCATGCTGCAACAATGGTGTCTGATGTTCTACTGATACTGCCACTCCATGCTGCAACAATGTTTTCTGATGTTCTACCGATACTCCCACTCCATGCTGCAACAATGGTGTCTGCTGTTCTACTGACAACTCCCACTCCATGCTGCAACAATGTTGTCTGCTGTTCTACCGATACTGCCACTCCATGCTGCAACAATGTTGTCTGATGTTCTACTGATACTGCCACTCCATGCTGCAACAATGTTGTCTGATGTTGTACTGATACTGCCACTCCATGCTGCAACAATGTTGTCTGATGTTCTACCGATACTCCCACTCCATGCTGCAACATTGGTGTCTGATGTTCTACTGATACTGCCACTCCATGCTGCAACAATGTTGTCTGATGTTCTACCGATACTGCCACTCCATGCTGTAACAATGGTGTATGATGTTCGAATGATACTGCCACTCCATGCTGCAACAATGGTGTCTGATGTTCTACTGATACTGCCACTCCATGCTGCAGTGGTGTCTGATGTTCTACGGATACTGCCACTCCATGCTGCAGCAATGTTGTCTGATGTTCTACTGATACTCCCACTCCATGCTGCAACAATGTTGTCTGATGTTCTACTGATACTGCCACTCCATGCTGCAGTGGTGTCTGATGTTCTACTGATACTGCCACTCCATGCTGCAACAATGTTGTCTGATGTTCTACCGATACTGCCACTCCATGCTGCAACAATGGTGTCTGATGTTCTACTGATACTGCCACTCCATGCTGCAACAATGGTGTCTGATGTTCTACTGATACTGCCACTCCATGCTGCAACAATGGTGTCTGATGTTCTACCGACACTGCCACTCCATGCTGCAACAATTTTGTCTGATGTTCTACTGATACTGCCACTCCATGCTGCAACAATGGTGTCTGATGTTCTACTGATACTGCCACTCCATGCTGCAACAATGTTGTCTCATGTTCTACTGATACTGCCACTCCATGCTGCAACAATGTTGTCTGCTGTTCTACCGATACTCCCACTCCATGCTGCAACAATGGTGTCTGATGTTCTACTGATACTGCCACTCCATGCTGCAACAATGGTGTCTGATGTTCTACTGATACTGCCACTCCATGCTGCAACAATGGTGCCTGATGTTCTACCGATACACCCACTCCATGCTGCAACGATGGTGTCTGATGTTCTACTGATACTGCCACTCCATGCTGCAACTATGTTGTCTGATGTTCTACCGATACACCCACTCCATGCTGCAACGATGGTGTCTGATGTTCTACTGATTCTCCCACTCCATGCTGCAACAATGGTGTCTGATGTTCTACTGATACTCCCACTCCATGCTGCAACAATATTGTCTGCTGTTCTACCGATACTGCCACTCCATGCTGCAACAATGGTGTCTCATGTTCTACTGATACTGCCACTCCATGCTGCAACAATGTTGTCTGATGTTCTACTGATACTGCCACTCCATGCTGCAACAATGTTGTCTGATGTTCTACCGATACTCCCACTCCATGCTGCAACAATGTTGTCTGATGTTCTTCTGATACTGCCACTCCATGCTGCAACAATGTTGTCTGATGTTCTACCGATACTGCCACTCCATGCTGCAACAATGGTGTCTGATGTTCTACTGATACTGCCACTCCATGCTGCAACAATGGTGTCTGATGTTCTACTGATACTGCCACTCCATGCTGCAGTGGTGTCTGATGTTCTACTGATACTGCCACTCCATGCTGCAACAATGTTGTCTGATGTTCTACTGATACTCCCACTCCATGCTGCAACAATGTTGTCTGATGTTCTACTGATACTGCCACTCCATGCTGCAACATTGGTGTCTGATGTTCTACTGATACTGCCACTCAATGCTGCAACAATGGTGTCTGCTGTTCTACTGATACTGCCACTCCATGCTGCAACAATTGTGTCTGCTGTTCTACCGATACTGCCACTCCATGCTGCAACATTGTTGTCTGATTTTCTTTTGATACTGCCACTCCATGCTGCAACAATGTTGTCTGATGTTCTACTGATACTCCCATTCCATGCTGCAACATTGGTGTCTGATGCTCTACTGATACTGCCACTCCATGCTGCAACATTGGTGTCTGATGTTCTACTGATACTGCCACTCCATGCTGCAACATTGGTGTCTGATGTTCTACTGATACTGCCACTCCATGCTGCAACATTGGTGTCTGATGTTCTACTGATACTGCCACTCCATGCTGCAACATTGGTGTCTGATGTTCTACTGATACTGCCACTCCATGCTGCAACATTGGTGTCTGATGTTCTACTGATACTGCTTCTCCATGCTGCAACAATGTTGTCTGATGTTCTACTGATACTGCTACTCCATGCTGCAACAATGTTGTCTGATGTTCTACTGATACTGCCACTCCATGCTGCAACAATGTCGTCTGATGTTCTACTGATACTGCCACTCCATGTTGCAGTGGTGTCTGATGTTCTACCTATACTGCCACTCCATGCTGTAACAATGGTGTCTGATGTTCTGCTGATACTGCCACTCCATGCTGCAACAATGGTGTCTGATGTTCTACTGATACTGCCACTCCATGCTGCAACAATGGTGTCTGATGTTCTACTGATACTGCCACTCCATGCTGCAACAATGGTGCCTGATGTTCTACCGATACACCCACTCCATGCTGCAACGATGGTGTCTGATGTTCTACTGATACTGCCACTCCATGCTGCAACTATGTTGTCTGATGTTCTACCGATACACCTACTCCATGCTGCAACGATGGTGTCTGATGTTCTACTGATTCTCCCACTCCATGCTGCAACAATGGTGTCTGATGTTCTACTGATACTCCCACTCCATGCTGCAACAATATTGTCTGCTGTTCTACCGATACTGCCACTCCATGCTGCAACAATGGTGTCTCATGTTCTACTGATACTGCCACTCCATGCTGCAACAATGTTGTCTGATGTTCTACTGATACTGCCACTCCATGCTGCAACAATGTTGTCTGATGTTCTACCGATACTCCCACTCCATGCTGCAACAATGTTGTCTGATGTTCTTCTGATACTGCCACTCCATGCTGCAACAATGTTGTCTGATGTTCTACCGATACTGCCACTCCATGCTGCAACAATGGTGTCTGATGTTCTACTGATACTGCCACTCCATGCTGCAACAATGGTGTCTGATGTTCTACTGATACTGCCACTCCATGCTGCAGTGGTGTCTGATGTTCTACTGATACTGCCACTCCATGCTGCAACAATGTTGTCTGATGTTCTACTGATACTCCCACTCCATGCTGCAACAATGTTGTCTGATGTTCTACTGATACTGCCACTCCATGCTGCAACATTGGTGTCTGATGTTCTACTGATACTGCCACTCAATGCTGCAACAATGGTGTCTGCTGTTCTACTGATACTGCCACTCCATGCTGCAACAATTGTGTCTGCTGTTCTACCGATACTGCCACTCCATGCTGCAACATTGTTGTCTGATTTTCTTTTGATACTGCCACTCCATGCTGCAACAATGTTGTCTGATGTTCTACTGATACTCCCATTCCATGCTGCAACATTGGTGTCTGATGCTCTACTGATACTGCCACTCCATGCTGCAACATTGGTGTCTGATGTTCTACTGATACTGCCACTCCATGCTGCAACATTGGTGTCTGATGTTCTACTGATACTGCCACTCCATGCTGCAACATTGGTGTCTGATGTTCTACTGATACTGCCACTCCATGCTGCAACATTGGTGTCTGATGTTCTACTGATACTGCCACTCCATGCTGCAACATTGGTGTCTGATGTTCTACTGATACTGCTTCTCCATGCTGCAACAATGTTGTCTGATGTTCTACTGATACTGCTACTCCATGCTGCAACAATGTTGTCTGATGTTCTACTGATACTGCCACTCCATGCTGCAACATTGGTGTCTGATGTTCTACTGATACTCCCACTCCATGCTGCAACATTGGTGTCTGATGTTCTACTGATACTGCCACTCCATGCTGCAACACTGGTGTCTGATGTTCTACTGATACTGCCACTCCATGCTGCAACAATTGTGTCTGATGTTCTACTAACACTGCCACTCCATGCTGCAACAATGGTGTCTGATGTTCTACTAACACTGCCACTCCATGCTGCAACAATGGTGTCTGATGTTCTACTGATACAGCCACTCCATGCTGCAACAATGTTGTCTGATGTTCTACTGATACTCCCACTCCATGCTGCAACATTGGTGTCTGATGTTCTACAGATACTCCCACTCCATGCTGCAACATTGGTGTCTGATGTTCTACTGATACTGCCACTCCATGCTGCAACACTGGTGTCTGATGTTCTACTGATACTGCCACTCCATGCTGCAACAATTGTGTCTGATGTTCTACTAACACTGCCACTCCATGCTGCAACAATGGTGGCTGATGTCCTACTGACACTGCCACTCCATGCTGCGACAATGGTGTCTGATGTTCTACTGATACTGCCACTCCATGCTGCAACAATGTTGTCTCATGTTCTACTGATACTCCCACTCAATGTTGCAACAATGTTGTCTGATGTTCTACTGATACTCCCGCTCCATGCTGCAACAATGGTGTCTGATGTTCTACTGATACTGCCACTCCATGCTGCAACACTGTTGTCTGATGTTCTACTGATACAGCCACTCCATGCTGCAACAATGGTGTCTGAAGTTCTACTGATACTGCCACTCCATGCTGCAACAATGTTGTCTGATGTTCTAATGATACTGCCACTGCATGCTGCAACAATGGTGTCTGATGTTCTACTGATACTGCCACTCCATGCTGCAACAATGGTGTCTGATGTTCTACCGACACTGCCACTCCATGCTGCAACAATTTTGTCTGATGTTCTACTGATACTGCCACTCCATGCTGCAACAATGGTGTCTGATGTTCTACTGATACTCCCGCTCCATGCTGCAACAATGGTGTCTGATGTTCTACTGATACTGCCACTCCATGCTGCAACACTGTTGTCTGATGTTCTACTGATACAGCCACTCCATGCTGCAACAATGGTGTCTGAAGTTCTACTGATACTGCCACTCCATGCTGCAACAATGTTGTCTGATGTTCTAATGATACTGCCACTGCATGCTGCAACAATGGTGTCTGATGTTCTACTGATACTGCCACTCCATGCTGCAACAATTTTGTCTGATGTTCTACCGACACTGCCACTCCATGCTGCAACAATTTTGTCTGATGTTCTACTGATACTGCCACTCCATGCTGCAACAATGGTGTCTGATGTTCTACTGATACTGCCACCCATGCTGCAACATTGGTGTCTGATGTTCTACTGATACTGCCACTCCATGCTGCAACAATGTTGTCTGATGTTCTACTGATACTCCCACTCCATGCTGCAACGATGGTGTCTGATGTTCTACTGATACTCCGACTTCATGCTGCAACAATGGTGTCTGATGTTCTACTGATACTGCCACTCCATGCTGCAACAATGGTGTCTGATGTTCTACTGATACTGCCACTCCATGCTGCAACAATGTTTTCTGATGTTCTACCGATACTCCCACTCCATGCTGCAACAATGGTGTCTGCTGTTCTACTGACAACTCCCACTCCATGCTGCAACAATGTTGTCTGCTGTTCTACCGATACTGCCACTCCATGCTGCAACAATGTTGTCTGATGTTCTACTGATACTGCCACTCCATGCTGCAACAATGTTGTCTGATGTTGTACTGATACTGCCACTCCATGCTGCAACAATGTTGTCTGATGTTCTACCGATACTCCCACTCCATGCTGCAACATTGGTGTCTGATGTTCTACTGATACTGCCACTCCATGCTGCAACAATGTTGTCTGATGTTCTACCGATACTGCCACTCCATGCTGTAACAATGGTGTATGATGTTCGAATGATACTGCCACTCCATGCTGCAACAATGGTGTCTGATGTTCTACTGATACTGCCACTCCATGCTGCAGTGGTGTCTGATGTTCTACGGATACTGCCACTCCATGCTGCAGCAATGTTGTCTGATGTTCTACTGATACTCCCACTCCATGCTGCAACAATGTTGTCTGATGTTCTACTGATACTGCCACTCCATGCTGCAGTGGTGTCTGATGTTCTACTGATACTGCCACTCCATGCTGCAACAATGTTGTCTGATGTTCTACCGATACTGCCACTCCATGCTGCAACAATGGTGTCTGATGTTCTACTGATACTGCCACTCCATGCTGCAACAATGGTGTCTGATGTTCTACTGATACTGCCACTCCATGCTGCAACAATGGTGTCTGATGTTCTACCGACACTGCCACTCCATGCTGCAACAATTTTGTCTGATGTTCTACTGATACTGCCACTCCATGCTGCAACAATGGTGTCTGATGTTCTACTGATACTGCCACTCCATGCTGCAACAATGTTGTCTCATGTTCTACTGATACTGCCACTCCATGCTGCAACAATGTTGTCTGCTGTTCTACCGATACTCCCACTCCATGCTGCAACAATGGTGTCTGATGTTCTACTGATACTGCCACTCCATGCTGCAACAATGGTGTCTGATGTTCTACTGATACTGCCACTCCATGCTGCAACAATGGTGCCTGATGTTCTACCGATACACCCACTCCATGCTGCAACGATGGTGTCTGATGTTCTACTGATACTGCCACTCCATGCTGCAACTATGTTGTCTGATGTTCTACCGATACACCCACTCCATGCTGCAACGATGGTGTCTGATGTTCTACTGATTCTCCCACTCCATGCTGCAACAATGGTGTCTGATGTTCTACTGATACTCCCACTCCATGCTGCAACAATATTGTCTGCTGTTCTACCGATACTGCCACTCCATGCTGCAACAATGGTGTCTCATGTTCTACTGATACTGCCACTCCATGCTGCAACAATGTTGTCTGATGTTCTACTGATACTGCCACTCCATGCTGCAACAATGTTGTCTGATGTTCTACCGATACTCCCACTCCATGCTGCAACAATGTTGTCTGATGTTCTTCTGATACTGCCACTCCATGCTGCAACAATGTTGTCTGATGTTCTACCGATACTGCCACTCCATGCTGCAACAATGGTGTCTGATGTTCTACTGATACTGCCACTCCATGCTGCAACAATGGTGTCTGATGTTCTACTGATACTGCCACTCCATGCTGCAGTGGTGTCTGATGTTCTACTGATACTGCCACTCCATGCTGCAACAATGTTGTCTGATGTTCTACTGATACTCCCACTCCATGCTGCAACAATGTTGTCTGATGTTCTACTGATACTGCCACTCCATGCTGCAACATTGGTGTCTGATGTTCTACTGATACTGCCACTCAATGCTGCAACAATGGTGTCTGCTGTTCTACTGATACTGCCACTCCATGCTGCAACAATTGTGTCTGCTGTTCTACCGATACTGCCACTCCATGCTGCAACATTGTTGTCTGATTTTCTTTTGATACTGCCACTCCATGCTGCAACAATGTTGTCTGATGTTCTACTGATACTCCCATTCCATGCTGCAACATTGGTGTCTGATGCTCTACTGATACTGCCACTCCATGCTGCAACATTGGTGTCTGATGTTCTACTGATACTGCCACTCCATGCTGCAACATTGGTGTCTGATGTTCTACTGATACTGCCACTCCATGCTGCAACATTGGTGTCTGATGTTCTACTGATACTGCCACTCCATGCTGCAACATTGGTGTCTGATGTTCTACTGATACTGCCACTCCATGCTGCAACATTGGTGTCTGATGTTCTACTGATACTGCTTCTCCATGCTGCAACAATGTTGTCTGATGTTCTACTGATACTGCTACTCCATGCTGCAACAATGTTGTCTGATGTTCTACTGATACTGCCACTCCATGCTGCAACAATGTCGTCTGATGTTCTACTGATACTGCCACTCCATGTTGCAGTGGTGTCTGATGTTCTACCTATACTGCCACTCCATGCTGTAACAATGGTGTCTGATGTTCTGCTGATACTGCCACTCCATGCTGCAACAATGGTGTCTGATGTTCTACTGATACTGCCACTCCATGCTGCAACAATGGTGTCTGATGTTCTACTGATACTGCCACTCCATGCTGCAACAATGGTGCCTGATGTTCTACCGATACACCCACTCCATGCTGCAACGATGGTGTCTGATGTTCTACTGATACTGCCACTCCATGCTGCAACTATGTTGTCTGATGTTCTACCGATACACCTACTCCATGCTGCAACGATGGTGTCTGATGTTCTACTGATTCTCCCACTCCATGCTGCAACAATGGTGTCTGATGTTCTACTGATACTCCCACTCCATGCTGCAACAATATTGTCTGCTGTTCTACCGATACTGCCACTCCATGCTGCAACAATGGTGTCTCATGTTCTACTGATACTGCCACTCCATGCTGCAACAATGTTGTCTGATGTTCTACTGATACTGCCACTCCATGCTGCAACAATGTTGTCTGATGTTCTACCGATACTCCCACTCCATGCTGCAACAATGTTGTCTGATGTTCTTCTGATACTGCCACTCCATGCTGCAACAATGTTGTCTGATGTTCTACCGATACTGCCACTCCATGCTGCAACAATGGTGTCTGATGTTCTACTGATACTGCCACTCCATGCTGCAACAATGGTGTCTGATGTTCTACTGATACTGCCACTCCATGCTGCAGTGGTGTCTGATGTTCTACTGATACTGCCACTCCATGCTGCAACAATGTTGTCTGATGTTCTACTGATACTCCCACTCCATGCTGCAACAATGTTGTCTGATGTTCTACTGATACTGCCACTCCATGCTGCAACATTGGTGTCTGATGTTCTACTGATACTGCCACTCAATGCTGCAACAATGGTGTCTGCTGTTCTACTGATACTGCCACTCCATGCTGCAACAATTGTGTCTGCTGTTCTACCGATACTGCCACTCCATGCTGCAACATTGTTGTCTGATTTTCTTTTGATACTGCCACTCCATGCTGCAACAATGTTGTCTGATGTTCTACTGATACTCCCATTCCATGCTGCAACATTGGTGTCTGATGCTCTACTGATACTGCCACTCCATGCTGCAACATTGGTGTCTGATGTTCTACTGATACTGCCACTCCATGCTGCAACATTGGTGTCTGATGTTCTACTGATACTGCCACTCCATGCTGCAACATTGGTGTCTGATGTTCTACTGATACTGCCACTCCATGCTGCAACATTGGTGTCTGATGTTCTACTGATACTGCCACTCCATGCTGCAACATTGGTGTCTGATGTTCTACTGATACTGCTTCTCCATGCTGCAACAATGTTGTCTGATGTTCTACTGATACTGCTACTCCATGCTGCAACAATGTTGTCTGATGTTCTACTGATACTGCCACTCCATGCTGCAACAATGTCGTCTGATGTTCTACTGATACTGCCACTCCATGTTGCAGTGGTGTCTGATGTTCTACCTATACTGCCACTCCATGCTGTAACAATGGTGTCTGATGTTCTGCTGATACTGCCACTCCATGCTGCAACAATGTTGTCTGATGTTCTACTGATACTGCCACTCCATGCTGCAACAATGTTGTCTGATGTTCTACTGATACTGCTTCTCCATGCTGCAACAATGTTGTCTGATGTTCTACTGATACTGCTACTCCATGCTGCAACAATGTTGTCTGATGTTCTACTGATACTGCCACTCCATGCTGCAACAATGTTGTCTGATGTTCTACCGATACTGCCACTCCATGTTGCAGTGGTGTCTGATGTTCTACCTATACTGCCACTCCATGCTGCAACAATGGTGTCTGCTTTTCTACTGATACTGCCACTCCATGCTGCAACAATGGTGTCTGCTTTTCTACTGATACTGCCACTCCATGCTGCAACAATGTTGTCTGATGTTCTACTGATACTCCCACTCCATGCTGCAACAATGTTGTCTGATGTTCTACCGATACTCCCACTCCATGCTGCAACAATGTTGTCTGATGTTCTACTGATACTGCCACTCCATGCTGCAACATTGGTGTCTGATGTTCTACTGATACTGCCACTCCATGCTGCAACATTGGTGTCTGATGTTCTACCTATACTGCCACTCCATGCTGCAACAATGGTGTCTGCTTTTCTACTGATACTGCCACTCCATGCTGCAACAATGTTGTCTGATGTTCTACTGATACTGCTACTCCATGCTGCAACAATGTTGTCTGATGTTCTACTGATACTGCCACTCTATGCTGCAACAATGTTGTCTGATGTTCTACTGATACTGCCACTCCATGCTGCAACAATGTTGTCTGATGTTCTACTGATACTGCTACTCCATGCTGCAACAATGTTGTCTGATGTTCTACTGATACTGCCACTCCATGCTGCAACAATGTTGTCTGATGTTCTAATGATACTGCCACTCCATGCTGCAACAATGTTGTCTGATGTTCTACTGATACTGCCACTCCATGCTGCAACAATGTTGTCTGATGTTCTAATGATACTGCCACTCCATGCTGCAACAATGTTGTCTGATGTTCTACTGATACTGCCACTCCACTATAATCACAAGTATTTACAAACACGATGTATAACCCCCCCTCCCCCTACACTTCTCATAGATGGACGCCTGAAATAGTTTTAAAGGAACATTGATTAAGAACAAACGGGACCATGAAAATATATGTCAATCATGAAAACAGTAGTAGTAGTAGTAGTATTATTATTATTATTATTGACGAAAGTGGATGTACGTTTTTTGAAGCTCCGTGAGTAAGCAATTTTTGAGGATTAATTGTAGAGAATTGTTTATTTTTTGTACCGCTGAAGCATTATAAGACATTAATTTGTATCCTGTGAAGGAATAACTCATAATATTTGGGCCTTTTGGCCCAAATATTTGAACTTTATTTTGAAAAAAATAATAATTTTTTTCTCAAAAAAACATGGCGGAGCCACGCCCCCTAGAGGCGGGTCTGCTGTAGTGCAACGGCGACTTGAGCGTTGAGAGGAGAGGTGAGGCGAGGAGCGCCACCAGCACGAATGTGAGCAGCGACAGTGCCAGCACCAACGGGCCGAGCGGCGCGGAAGGTGGTAACAGCGACAACACCAACACCAACAAGCCGAACAGCGCAGAAGGTGGTAATAGCGAGAGCACCAACAAAACGAACAGCACAGAGAGTAATAGTAGCGACAGCAACAGCACCAACAAGGCCAACAGCACAGAGGGTAACCACGACACAGGGGAGAACAACAACAGCAATAGCAGCAGCAACACCAACAAGAACAACAACAGTGACAACACCAACAAGAACACCTTCGCTGCTGTGGCAGCGGCTAAAAGGAGACCATGCTACAGCATCGACTTAACCAACAGAGAGGAAAAGTTGGCCCAGGCCTGGAAAATCATAAATCAAGAGCAGACCTGGGCAAACTTAACTGTCCCGGCAGAAGCCATTGAGGCAGTGGAAAAAAGAACGGTGCATTTCAGATGCATCTCAGTAGAGACAAAGAGGGCAGCGATAATCGCCCAAGCTGATATAGAAGCCGCACTGAAATACATCAGAGAGGACACAGACTTCATAGAGAGGGGCAGGCAATACGGCACCGTTTCGGTGCTGTTCAAGTCTGAAGCCCTCGCTGTGAAGCATTCAATGACCCCTTGCAAAACCAGCAAGGTTATAATGTACCCCTCCCACATGGGAAAACGAATAGCACGTGTGCGCATTCCCAGGATTCCACCAGGACTTGATATGTGGTGGCTCCTGGGTTGCGTAATCGTGGAAGGAACGGATACAGTCCCGGTAGAGGCAACGAGAACTGCCAGGGACGACTGGTCCGGGGTTGATCTGGAGATACTGCTCCAAATCAGACCCGAAAACGTAAAAGCAATCCCAGACCACATCCGCCTCCAAAACGGGAGGGTGTTGCATATAATGACCGAGGGCAAAAGGCCGCATTGTTTCCTTTGTGGGGAAACGACACACTTGCGAGCCTTCTGCCCTCAACTGCCGAAAAGCGCAAGGGGTCGAAAGATTCCACTGCTGGCGACGCCGGGACAAGAACCACCAGCAACACCGTCAACAATGGAACCACCAAAATTGCACACCCAGGGGGGAAACGAGGAAAGCTCTCCCATTCCCCCTCCCCCCCAAAATACACACACGAACAAGAACATAAACACTCACTCAGACACAAACACGCTCACAGCCACAGACCCCTCATCCTCCAGCAGTGAAGATGAGGGAAAACCAAAGTCCCCCAAAATACAAAAAACAAAACACAAAAAAAAAAGAAATCCACAAAGCACAAACACCCCCACAAAAAAAAATACACACACCACCCACACAAACATTTTCCCCACAGCATCACCAACACAACCACCAAAATCCCCCAAACGCAAACAAGCTAAACAGACACAAGAACAAATAGACACACAAACATCAGAAACTACAGACACCCCACCCACAACAAACGCAGACACAATAGAAACAACACTAACAAAGCTATCACCACCACAATCACACGAACAAATAAAACCCGAGCAACAAAACATTAAAAACTTCGTGCTTGCCAGAAGGGCCAACAAGGAATTGATGGCCCATGTAGCACGAAGCACAAACATCGAAAAAGACGGGGAAACATTTGAAGCGAGCACATTTCGCGTACCAGATAATTTGCTTCTGATGCGAATGTCGCTCGCTTCATACAAAGAAATTCGAAAGAGCTTTCCTCGGGATGTGGGAACCCCGAACGTAAAACCCACGTCAAGACTATTAAAGGGGTTCCCAAAAGAAACCCCACAAACCATGGAGGTCGAACCACCCGACCTTCACAAGACCCCGGAAGGTAAGTAAACCTTTCCTCTCCCATTCATCCTGCCAGCATGGCCATAAGAGTAGGAAGTTTAAATGTTCGTGGCCTGGGGTCGCCCTGGAAGCAAGGTCACTTGCTCAACGACCTCAGGTCACTAGGAATGGATGTAATTGCCATCAGCGAAACCAGAATTTCCGACACACGCGCACTGGCGCCGATTTTCGACGATTATCAGATCTTTGCATCTGTTAGTCGGCCGGGAATGGGAGGTGGAGTGGCTGTGCTGTTTAGGAAATGTCTGGATCTCGAGGTAAGGTCAATCTTCCGGGATCCTGACGGAAAGTTGGTGGTCCTGGACGTGAGCAATAGCGAAGGTGGTGCCTTTAGACTGGTGGCCGTCTACGCCCCTACTGGGGCCGGTCGGCCGGACTTCTTTAAGCGCCTGGAAAACTTTCTGCTTACGTCTCGCCCTTTACTGTTAATAGGGGATTGGAATGGCATCTTAGAAGCACGCTGGGATTGTGTGGGAGTATCTGATAGGAGCGGGGGGTGCAAAAGCCTCAAGTACCTGATCAGCCAGTTTCAACTGTCTGACAGGTACCGACTAGATTTCCCTAATGCGCCAGTATGGACCTGGACCAATCGCATAGGGTCATCTAGATCGTACATAGATAGGATTTTCATTAGGAAAAGAGATAGAAATAGTGTAGGATGTCCACATTTTAAAACGGTTGCCTATTCAAATCACAAGCTTGTGATCTGTATGGTCGACCTAGATAAGACACGTAGGTTAGGACCTAGCTACTGGAAGCTAAACATGTCGTTTCCGGCACGTAATGCTTACAGGGACCGGGTCAACAACTTAGTTAAGCAAAAGTTGACAGGGGGGGTTGTCAACAACAGGTGGTGGGGGGCACTCAAAAGAGAGATTAGAGCAACCTCGATAGGATTTAGCAAAGAAGTAGCAATAGAGAAAAATAGAAAGGAGGAGGGGCTGATAGCTAAGTTAGACGAGGCTATTTGTGGTGGCATTGCAACAGACGTGCTAGCGGCGAGAATGGCACTAGACCATTTCTTCAATGCGAAACACGAAGGTTGCATTGTCAGAGCTAAGGCGCGTGCTCTGAGGAACGAGGGAACCAAAGCTGCCCGATGGGCTCGCTTTGCAGAGACGCAGCGTGGAAATAAAACCACAATTCGGTCTTTGACGGATCGAGATGGACACGAACTGAGCGATTCCAAGCAGATGTGTGAGGCCTTTCGCCAGCACTTTGCTCGATTGTTCGGGAGGATGGGTGAGTCGGAGACGGCGGCGGACTTCAGGCCTACCTCGACGGCTTGCCACGCCTCTCGACGGCCGACGCTGAGCGCTGCGAAGAGCCGATAACATCAGTCGAAATTCAGGACGCCCTTGTCGGCTGCTCGAGTCGCAAGTCACCCGGTTTGGATGGTCTGCCCTACGAGCTTTACGTAAATATGCCAGACTTGTTCTCCGATCTTCTCGAAGCGCTCTACTGCAACTGGCAGCAGAACGGGAGCATTCCCAGTTCTGTGAGCCGTGGCGTAGTGACGCTGATAAGGAAAGACGAGAACAAGAGGGACACACTAGATAATTTCAGGCCCATAACCCTGCTCAACACAGAGTTTAAGATTTTGGCCAAGGTGTTAGCGAAAAGGTTGGCGCTTGTCGTCAAAGATTTGGTTGGGGAGGCGCAAACTTGCTCAATCCCGACCAGGTCCATACACGACAACCTCCACCTCATGCGATACATCATAGAGAGGGTTGGGTGCAAACCTGGCTTCGGTGGGGCTCTGATCAATTTAGATCAATCGAAAGCATTCGATAGGGTCGACCATCGGTACTTGGAGGCTGTCCTCGAGGCGGCTGGCTTCGGCCCCGTCTTCAGAAGCTGGATCGCTGCAATGTACAGCGGCATCTGCTCGGTGGTCAAAGTCAATGGCCACCTCTCGGAACCGTTTCAGATCTCTCGATCGGTCCGTCAAGGGTGCCCTCTCTCCTCACTTCTGTACGTATTGACTCTTGAGCCTCTACTGCGGAAGCTGGAGTTGTTGCAGGGCATCCCGCTCGAACCGGGACGTAGAAAGGCTGCGTCCGCTTATGCGGACGACATCACCGTGATGGTGTCGGACACCTCGGAAATCGAGATACCCGCAAACTTATTGGAGGAATATGAAAGGTTGACGGGAGCAAAACTTAACCCGGAAAAGTCGGTGGGCTTGCAGCTCGGCACCTGGAGAGGCAAGTCCATGCCGTCCAACAGCGTCGTTGGGCGCTGGACAGACGGACCGGTAAAGTTGCTCGGGGTTTGGTTCGGACCAGACCTCCAGGTGGATAAGAATTGGGACGAGGTGACGAGCAGGATAGCCAACCTCACCCAGAAATGGGCTGAGAGAAAGCTATCACTGAAAGGGCGGGCGGAGGTGGCGAACGCGTACATCGCGTCCGTCATCTACTACCGCCTGACCGTCGTGCCTTGCCCCCGTCCACGCCTCGCCAATTTGGAACGGCTCCTTTTCAAATTTTTGTGGAGGGGACGGGTCCCGTTGGTGAGGCGGTCCATCTGCTGCTAGCACCCTCTTCGTGGAGGGCTGGGCATGCCGTGGCTAATGATGCGCAGACATGCGCTGAGGCTGCGACATCTCCAGATATTTTGCCTAAACGGTGAACAGGTGTGGTCGCCGTTTGTTAGACGGGCCTTTCCGCAGCTCATCTCTTTGACTGAGCTGCAGTCCTGGGTCAAGAAGAGACCGAGACTGGGCGACTGGCATCTGAAATGTTGCCAGGCGCTCACTGCACTCTGCAAGGTGGGCAATGCGGTCAGTGGAACTTCCACTCAAGATTTCTATAGAGGATTAGTGGAGGGCAAGTGCGATGACGTACTAGGAGAGGCTCTGGGCGTCAACGAAGTAGAACTGACCAGTATGTTCCGGAGGACTTTCGAGCCGGGGACGATGGATAACTTCCAGAAATCCCTCGCTTGGCAGTGCTACCGGGGGGCGCTGCCGGTTCGGGATAAACTCTACAGGCACGGAAGTGCTGTCAGACGAACCTGCCCGAGATGCGCGCAGAGCGACGAAACCGTTCTGCACGCACTCGTCCAGTGTCCGTGCATTGCTGACTTGTGGGGTTATGTCGAACAGCTATTGTCGCGTGTAGAACGGATCCGGCTATCGTCCGAGTCCATAGTGAAGATTGACCCGCCGCCTTCTTTTGGTCAGGAAGGGCAGGCAATTTTCCTCTGTCTGGTGGCAGTAGCGAAAGAGGTTGCATGGTGGACCAGGTTGAAAGGACTGAAGACAGACACTTTTCTCTTCGGCCAATCCCTCATCAACTTCTTCAAGTTTCACTTGGAAAGGAAGGTGAGGGTGGAGAGAGAAGTGCTGCCCCCCAGTACATTTACTGAAAGGTGGGTGAATGTGGCGAGAATGGCCCGCGTGAGTGGGCCTACTCTGATCATGCGCCTGTAGGCTGGTGAATTCGAGAAGGAGAGGAGTGCCCTTCCCGGGTGCCCTAGGAGCGTCGGGTGGCTCAGGACTGGTGGGGTGCTTGAGTCAACCCTGGGTGGTGATCCCTCTTATTGGGGAACTTTCATTGTTGTATTTTATTGTTATTTTGTTTTTTGTTATTTATACTTACTCGATCTCTATGTAAACCCCCACTGTCCCTGTCTATTGTGTTGTCCCCTATATGTCGGCCCTTGTGGCCAATAAATGAAATCATTATTAGTATTATTAGTAGTAGTAGTAGTAGTAGTAGTAGTAGTAGTAGTGGCGGCGGCGCTGGTGGTGGTGGTTCTAGTAGTGGTGGCGGTGGTCGCGGTGGTGCTGGTGTTGGTGCTGGTGTTTTTAGTAGTAGTAGTGTTAGAAGTAATAGTAGCATCAGCATCAGCATCAGAAGTAATAGTAGTAGCTTCAGTAGTAGCAGTAGTAGTAGTAATAATAGTAGTAGCAGCATTAACAGCAGCAGTAATAGTAGCAGTAGTAGTAGCAGTAGCAGTAGCAGCAGTAGCAGCAGTTGTAG
Organism: Eledone cirrhosa; assembly: GCA_964016885.1. NCBI lineage: Eukaryota > Metazoa > Mollusca > Cephalopoda > Octopoda > Eledonidae > Eledone > Eledone cirrhosa. Next base: position 21,407,470 of record OZ024742.1, read on the forward strand.
TATTAGTAGCAGTAGCAGCAGCAGCACCAGCAACAACAGTAGTAGTAGTAGTAGTAATAGTAGTAGTAGTAGTAGTAGTAGTAGTAGTAGTAGTAGTAGTAGTAGTAACAGTAGTAGTAGTAGTAGTAGTAGTAGTAGTAGTAGTAGTAGTAGTAGTAGTAGTAGTAGCAGCAGTAGTAGTATATCAGCAGCGGCAGTAGCAGCAGCAGCAGCAGTAGCATTAGTGAAACCCACCACTGTAACAGCTCAAACCTTAGCATGCTTTTTATTCCCAGTTATTTTGAAATAGCTGATTAAAGTCCTATTATAAATTGAAATGTTTATAAATTGAAGTAATTAACGGAATTATAAATGTTTGGTCTTTTTTTCGGGTTTCGCTATGTTTTTATTTTTCATTCTACATTTTCTGTTCATTTTTTTAACCTTTCTTTTTCAGCTTTTGTTGCTGTTGTTGTTTTGGCTTGCTAGGGTAGTGTACTTCCTTCAGGCTGCTGCGGTCTGTCTATTTTAACTACAAGATTAATTAACACATCACTAATTTCAGAGCAAACACGGGAGACTGCAACTATAATATTTCCATCTCTGTGGCTTGAACCATTCTTCCGTTCCATGGTCTTCTATAGATTTATATTGACGTCAATTAAACAGACACTATTGCTACTATAGTTGCTCTGTCTACAATTTGCTTGAATAGTCATTACTGACTTTTAAAAGTGTCATCACTAGTCATCAGAATCATCATCATCATCATCATCAACGTTATCAACATCATTATTATCATCATCATTATCTTCATTATCAACATCATCATCATCATCATCATTATCATTATTATCCGGTGGATTGGCAGTATCGGTAGAGGGTCGGACGCCATGCTTTTACGCATAGAGTTACGCCCCTTGCCATTCTGAGTTCAAATTCCACTGAGGTTAACTTTGCCTTTCATCCTTACGGGGTCGATAAAATAAAGTACAAGTAATGTACTGGGATAATTGCTGGCCTTTTGCTAAAAGTAGAAATAATTATTATGCGGTGAATTGGCAGTATCGGTAGAGGGTTGGACGCCATGCTTTCTAGCATAGTTACGTCCCTTTACAGTCTGAGTTCAAATCCTGTCGAGGTTAAGTTTACCTTTCATCCTTACGGGGTCGATAAAATAAAGTACCAGTAATGTAATGGGGTGCATAGGGAGACGGCAATCATTTGCAAAGATGAAGCAATCGCCATGTATGTATGTATTTATGTATGTATGAATGTGTGTGTGTGTGTCTATGTGAGTTTCTATGTATGTATTTATGTAGTGGACATGAGTTGCATCACAAAGGCCTCAATGTATGTTTGTCCTCCTAGCTTTTCTAGCACGTAGAACACGGAGCAGAATATATAATCTTGCATTCATATAGATTCTCATGGCTGGATTAACGTAAAGTTAGATCTTCTCATATATGACTGAAGTAGAGTTAAACGTAACAACAAAACCGTAACCGCTATTAAATATGTTGTCTAAAAGCAACATATTTAATTGTTAATTCGAGTATATGACAGGAGCCCACTTTAGGAATATCTCCCAGCATCCCCCACCATCAGTAACTACATCGCATTACTTCTCCTGGATTTTAATAAATGTTGTTAATAATTTTGAAATGAGATGATAGTAAGGCTAAATCTTGATTTTAAATCAAAGACCCGGAGTACTAAGCAATGCAATCCACTTTGTGATATCATCAAATCAGGTCCATCCATTTGATATCTCGATGCAATATTTAAGGAGATTAATACCGGTGAGAGTGATGACCATATTATTAAATTATTTCGCAGAATTTAGTGAGGAATTACAATTGGAGTTTGAGTTAATTCATGTTAAGTCATGTTTGGTATCACATCATTGTTGCAGTAAATATAAGTGCACGTTAAATTATTTCGGCTTGGATCCGAATCTCAGTCGATATATTGATACTACCAAAGTTAACCTCGGTGGGATTTGAACTCAGGATGGCAAGGGCCGTAACTCTATGCGTCAAAGCATGACGCCCGACCCTCTACCGATACTGCCAATCCAAATATAATAATATGCACTAGACACATTGATAGAGGCTCTGATTATTCACAAAAATGTTTGATTTTCGTTAGTTTTATCGATAATTAAATGTGTCGAAGTAAATGGAAAAGTTTCTGTATATAAACTTCTATACACTTAATGTTTCTGAAAATATAATAAAAAAACACCTATAAATATTCTGCATTTTGTGTGCTTTAAACTATCACTAATTACACTATATATTAGAAACGATAACGTAAATATTCTTCTATAACTTCGGCTGTAGGTGTCGGCATTAAAACAAAAATATTTGACAATGTATTGTCGATGATAGACTTTCATAGACATAAACTAAGTTTGGAAAAACATAAAATGATAATCGAACAGCGTCAACGAATATATCAGTAAATTATTAATGATTTATTGGACAAAATAACCATTATATGTTTCTATAATACTTCTTAAAAATACCACCCACCATTCGGAAAACTTATGCGTTCACTCATATGGAAGACTCATTTAATCGTTATTTTAAAACCGTTACAAGTATTACAATTCATCTATTTTGTTTCCATAGATTTAAAAAATAAATTAAACATTGAATACGCTGTACTCATTTCGTATTAACTCATGGGCCAACAGTGGGGCTATAATGAAACCATTATAACAACTTATGGAATACGTTCTGTTGTCCAACTAATACTTCATGTAGAATAGCACATATTCTCACTCTCACAGACAACGTCTGTAAAGCATATCATCGAATAACTTATTGTATTTGCTGCGCTGTATTAATTTTGAATTTCATAGTTTCGGGGATCGAAAGACAAAATATAACCCTAGAGAGGTTAATTGCTTGAGCAAAAGATGAAATTCCTTTTGACTTTCTTTCCTAATATTAGTGTTCTGAGTTTGTGGGTGATATACTTAATCGATTTCCCGGTCTAACACTACTGCTTGCCCCATGATTTCTTTGTATTTAAATATACATAATTACATGCACATACACAACGTTGTTCATATCTTATCGTAAATGACCCTGGTTAGCTTTGGTTTCTATCAATGGATTGGGTTCCCTTTCAGCCGTAAATTGCTCGCCAGATTTGAATAAGGCTTTATGCAGCAACGTCTTACTATTGCTTGTTCGAGAAATATTGTCGTGCTCTGATTCGTGGCTATAGAGGTTAGCAGAATGATTATAAAAAATGGTTGATCTCTAGCGGACTCCACTACAGTTCTGACCCTGTGCAGAAAGATACATTACTATGAGATAGCTTGTGTATATCTTCACAAGCCGTTCTTTTCCCTCCCGTCATCACAACAGAATATTTAGAGATAATTAGTTTGCGTTATATTTGTATTAGAGTAATGAAGGCCTGGCCTATATGATAGGTCAGGCCCTCTCGTCTGACCTCTGGTCTTAGTGGCAAAGTCATGGCTGAGTTAGCAATGTGTATATCAAGGATTCTGAGGCATCATGGTGATTTACGTGATTCAACGTGGTTCATTCTTACACCGATTTAGTTGGATATCACTTTTCTGCCCATTGAAACCTTCCGCTGGTCACAGCGTTACCTCCACGCTTTTCAAAAATGTAAATTGATACATTCAAACACACAGAAAGATACAAATACACGCGCACATTATTTGTTTCCCTATGAAACTATCAACTTACAATTTTAGCGAATATTTTCCCGTATAACGACAGAATTAGAATTCGCAATCTCTTGAAATTCTTTTATAATCCTAACAGAAAGACTATAATATCATTATATGATAGTCTATCTGTTATATATATATATCCTAGAATACGAAACTGCTGTTAAATTATTTAAATTACTTCTGTATCATTTATTGTAATATTATTAAATAATTTCTCACATGGTCACTCTAGTGCATTTAGCACTCGTATAAATATTTGTCTTAATTCCAGAACTATTGGATTTTCTTCTTGATCGTTATCTATAGTTCATTCGTATATTTTGTATAATTAACGTTTCAAATATTGGGACTAATATGACTTTAGAGTAATATTCTAATAAAGGCAATGTTATTATAATTGTAACATCTTCCACGAAATATCTGAGGATTAATCTATATAACAATCTTTACAAAACTAATTATCATATCGTATATAGTAATTAGGTTTGAGTGTATTATGTACATATGAGAGGATTCACAAAGAAAGATTGTGTAGTCTTTACATTACTCTGGAAGAAGATTATAAGGCATATAATATACACTAAGTCTCCTTTCAACCAACCAGAAATTTATAGATTTATAAATTTATAAGTTTATAAATATATAATAAATTGAAGTGAAACCACTGGTGCGTGTTTCTTATTGGCAACATGACCCTCCCAAAGTATAACAATATATATATATGCATATATATATATGGACATATATATATATATATATATATACATATATATATATATATATATATATATATATATATACATGTATATATATATATATATATATATATGTAGATATATATATGTACATGTATATATACATATATATATATACACATTTCTTTATATATATATATATATATATATATATATATATATATATATATATATATATAATGACGAACCATAAGTCAATTGCATGAACTCATAATCCTTTATTTACTGCTATATATATTTCGATGATAGCCATTGAATGGCTATGACCTCATCAGGCAGTTTGTCAGTTCTTAGATATGCCAACTCTGTGTTTATAGTGTTGATGGTATCAGAGCCTTGAGACATATATATATATATATATATATATATATATATATATATATATATATATATATGAATGTATGTATAATATATTTGGCAATATAGTGTATGTTTATAAAAACATTTAGAAGTCCATTCGCTATGAGTTTTAAAGAAGTGACTATGTCACTTGCTCATTCTCTGCAAATGACAAGAGAGAGTGATATATATATATACTTCTGCATTTGGATGTAAAAATATATGTAGCAGTGTTTATGTGTGTGCCTAAATATACATATAGTTATAATAATAATATATACATATATGTGTGTGTGTGTGTGTGTATGTTCATGGGTATGTGTATGTTTATGTGTATATGCGCGTGTGTGTGTGAATGTGCGTGTATATATATGTGTGTATATATGAATCTATATATGTTTATATGCGTATGTGTATTTTATCGGTAGATTATAAACATACAGAGACATTAGCCCTGAATTTTTTGTATTTACATACATTTTTTCGACATGCGTATGCATGTGAACATATATTTTTATGCATATCTGTGAACGAAGTTACTTACATATATACACACACCTAACTGTATTTTATTGATATATTTTGTGTATTTCATTGGTCAATTTGAACTCTGTTCCCAAACAGACCTGTAATTTTGAATTGTTGTTATTATCAATAAATATATTTCATTATTTCTGAAGACGGCATATGTATGTGTTGGTATGTATATTATATTTGATAATTTGTATAATTTTGTACATAGATCTGTTGAATATGCATACCAATTCTAACACATATATGTCCTAGAAACGATCGTTAAATAATGAACTTTTTTTGTTTAATATAAGGAACTGTTTCATTGTTTTATTCATTATTTTTTTAACATTTTATCTTGACTCTGTATTCCGTTTATCTTTCACCGAAAGTGATTTTTGAATGCATCTCTTCTTTCCATGATATCCGGATTAAATTGAGTTCTTCATACGGATTGGACACTACCGTAAACTCTTGGTAGATTTATCTACATATATATATATATATATATATATATATATATATATATATATATTTCGTTTCTGAATTTGTTTAGCAAGATTCTTTATCTGAAATCGTGTGTTGAAACTGATATTGTTATACTTTGGGAGGGTCATGTTGCCAATAAGAAACACACGCACCAGTGCTTTCAATTCAATTTATTATAATAAATTTATAAATTTAGGAATTTATAAATTTCTGGTTGGTTGGTTGGTTCCACAACCAGATAGTTGTTTATATATTGTCTCGTCACACATTCTGTGACCTCTTCAGTGACTGGGGATTCTTTTCTTTGTTTTTGTGCCTCTCCTTTGTTCTGTCCTACGCCATTTTGTTTCTGTGTGTGTGTTGTGTGCTCAGTCTGCGCATGCGCCACATCCGGGTGTCTGTGTGTGTTTATATTTGTTTATTTATTTGTTTATTTAAATGTTACCGGTTGGTTGTTTGTTCTATGTGTGTGTGTGTTTTCATTTCGTCCTTAATTGTAAGTTGTGATGTTGCTGTTCCACTCATGTTTTCTATTTAATTTTGGTTGTAATTCTTTTATGTTTATTGCCTCTGTAATTTTTCTAAACATTGCGTCTTTTCTGTGTGTAGATTCTATTTTTATTTCTATGTTCTCTAATTTACCCTTATGTTCTATTTTAGCATGTTGGTAGAGTACAGATGATTCTTTACTATCTTGAAGGTCTCGCCAGTGTTCATTTATCCGGTCCTCTACACTACGAGCTGTCTCACCTATGTACACTATATATTTGTCTCTACATTGTCCTTCAGTACATCTGATGCTATACACTACATTTCTAGTTTTACAGTTAATATGGGGGCTTATTTTACAGGTTCATTGCAAAACTGTATATGTATTGAACATGCATATCTAGTTTCGTACGAGCCCCGTCTATATCAAAATGTATACTTTTACAACTGAATGTTATTTGAAAATTATAGTCGTACCTACAGTTTAGATAAATTTTCATAGTTCAGTGGGAACTTCACTCTTAAGTTCCTCGGCCAAACAATTTCTTAAAGAAATTCGAGAATGCGGTATTTCCCTTTCTTTCCATTGTTTTTACAGATAGATTTTTTCTACAAATTTGTTACTCCCTCAGTCATATTATTAATAATTGTTTCTACTTTTGGCACAATGCCAGCAATTATCCCAGTGTATTACTGGTACTTTATTTCATCGACCCCGTAAGGATGAAAGGCAAAGTTAACCTTGGCGAGATTTGAACTCAGACTATAAAGGGCCGTAACTCTTTGCTGCAAAGTATGGCGTCAGACCCTCTACCGATACTGCCAATCCACCACCCTTCAATCATATTATTTATAATCAAAGCCAGTTTGCACCGAATTTCCACAATTCTTCTTCTTCTTCTTCTTCTTCTTCTTCTTCTTCTTCTTCTTCTTCTTCTTCTAACCGGGTCATGGTGCCAGAGACCTCAAACACCCCTTCCATCGAAACCTGTCAGAAGCAGTCATTTAAAATTGATCGCGCTAGAGCCTATTAAAAGCATGGTCACATTAGATAATCACATTAGATAAAAGCATGGTAACTTTAGATACATCCGAAACTGTTGTGTAAGCAGACTAAACCTCTTCACTAAGTAATTTTACAAGAATTTTCTCACTTGTTTCTTAGATTTAGAAGTTAATTATTCTAAAATGTTTCTAGTTGTTGCTTGGATAATTTTGTGGTTTTCAAATGACTATATATAATATCTAAGAAAGACGTTATTTTATTTTTAATTTGAAATAACTGCTAATTAGATTTCCTACATTTTAGTTTAAAAGAAGCAAAATGTCTGTGTTGCACTAGAATGTATCATATATACAATAGGATTATCACGAATAATTAAAAGATTGTAAGGATTATGCAAATATGAAACCTTTTAAATATACTGATAAAGTCAAAAATAAAGATTAATGAAATTTGTTTTTTTAAATGTTTATGAATTGTTGTTTTAATATAGTTTAATTATATATACAAAACGTAATGAAGGAGTAATCACTCGTCCTTGTTTTATTTTTTTTTTATTGTGTATATACATATATATATATATATATATATATATATATATATATATATATAAATATTTACACATACACCAATTAAACAAAGTCACAGGTATATATGTGTTTTTGCAACTGTTCACGATGTGGCTCAATGGAGAATTAATAAATTAATCAGAGCGAAATACTATAGAGTAAAGCATGTCCAGAGAATTATTTGATAATATATATACATCATCTCTACTCCCAATCAGCATAATTAACCACACAAAAAATCAATTAGACCAGGCTATAAGAATAAAAGGCATCTATGAAGAAACAGTAAATATATATATATATAATATATATATATATATATATATATATATATATATATATATATATATATATATATATATATATATAGATGAGATTCTACAGGACTAGAACTGTTTCATTCATTAGAAATCATCAGGAATCAGATTCCTGATGATTTCTAATGAATGAAACAGTTCTAGTCCTGTAGAATCTCATCTATATTAAAACTTTTATACTCTGCTATGTATTGAGTACCTTACTTACTGTGGTTACCTCCGATTCAACCCGGAATAACGTATATATATATATATATATATATATATATATATATATATATATATATAAAATTTCAGGTTATCAATAATGTAGTGATAATATATCGTTACGTTAGAGATGAACAGCGTACGTGCAGGTTTGCTCAACGAGTATAAATTATATTCCGGAGAAATGTAGAAAGGATGAATATAAAATGAAAGTGCTTTTGTTAAACCAGTGTCCAACCAGGAATGTGTCCGTTGAACAATCAGTGTCTTGAACGCAACATCGTATACAAATGTACTATCGAATCGGATAGACAGAAGTGGTACTATGTGGGATCTACAGCCACCTCCTTTAAATCACGCCTTTATAGACATCGTTATTCGATAAAACATGAAAACCAGCGTTATGTAACAACACTCGCAGACAAGGCTTGGCAGCTGCGTGAAAATAACCAACAATTTCACCTAAAATGGGATATAATAGCGACTGCCCCCCCATATTCCAATGGACAGGAATTTTGTAAATTATGTAATGTAGAATTATTTTGTATTATGAAATCCAAAAACATTTTATTAAATAACAGAATAGAGCGATCGTTATACTGTAACCATCGCTTAAAATCTACATTTTCATATTATAAATACTACCAGGATTGAACGCCTGTCTCTATCCCCGTTTGATTGTCAAAATAGATATGAACATTCTTTATTAGTCTTAATTCTATCAACTCTTCTATTATTTACCTTTTAATACAAACTGCTATAGATAAAATGAGATTTCTGATTTTTTGATTCAATTCCCTAGTGGAAATACCAGCTGACTACTAGCATTGATGTTATTTAGTAGCAATCGAAATCTCCCCCTTCCCCAATTGACACTTTACTGCACCAAATGACCAGCCCTGTCCACTGTCCAGTTGGTCAAGTAGAGATTAAAATCGGCACTCCCAAAATTCTTATTTAGATTTACTCTTGGTATTCTCATTAAAAACCCATTATATACTTGTTTAGCAGTAAATTATTTTACCATCTGTCATATTCTATACCCTCTGTTCCTTCCTCTTTTACTAATATAAATACTTCAATTTTTCTGATTTTATCCAGTTTATCCAAAATCTCTGAAGAAGTGACAACTGATTATACATTTGCTATCGAATACTTGCTAACATTATATGATTACGCAAGCAGCGATACATAGGTATTCGGTCTGTTACAGAAACATATGTCAATACCTAATAAATTCCTTTTTTAACAAAAGCACTTTCATTTTATATTCATCCTTTCTATATATATATATATATATATATATAATATATATATAATATATATATTATATATATATATATATATATATATATATATATATATATATATATATATATATATATATATATATAGAGAGAGAGAGAGAGAGAGAGAGAGAGAGATTGGAAATAGCACTGAAAATATATTGAAGGGTCTGTTTGTTTTTTTTTCGTGTTTTTTCTTTGATTGGTCAAAGTGACATTATTGAAAAAATGAGAGAGTCAAAGAAAAAGGTGTTGCGAAAACTTACCTTATTAATTCTTTTTAATTGTAATACTCAACATTTGATAAGCTGATTTTCTTTAATACATCGGAACCGGTAATAATTGATAAACTTCATATACATTAAAACACTCTTTTTTAAAAGAATTGTCCCCCTTCTTTTTTCAATAATGCCACTTTGACGAATCAAAGAAAAGAAAACAAAGAAAAACAGACACTTAAATATATTTTCAGTGCTATTCCCAATTTCACCTTCTCTCTATAACCACTGTTTTGTATAGAACCTTTATCACACCCCTAGATTCCTATCGCTTTCTCTTGATCAGTAACATCTTCACTTACAACTACAACTAATACATGCCAACTATATATGCTCACTCCACCTTTTCCTTCACTGCTCTGTATACACACATACACACACTTATATTAACATACTTTTGCTCATAGCTTCGTACTTACATGCACACACACTCATTACTTACATATACACACACATTTCTTCTTAGCTTTGTACGGATGTATAATAACACAAACTCACACACACATGCTTACGCACGTGCACAAGTATAGCACAAGTATATATTTTTTTCATTTAAGGTAGACGCACTCCATCATTCAATTTTCCAAAAAATAAATCATACACAAAACGTCACCACCTACAGTTTTGCAAGAGATGTCAAATGGACCTGTTATTTTTTATCTAAAGACACTTTCTCCAATTCCAGCATGCCCGTCCCCTCAATCTATCTTATTTCTCATTCTTTCTTCTGATGAATGAGTAGCGTCCGAAACATTAAGACCCTGTTCCTGCTATATCAAGCGTCAACTTAATATATCCCTTCCATATACTGTACCGATTGTGTTGTTATTTCTGTTTACCTTGTACATACATACATACATACATACATACATACATATATATATATATATATATATATATATATATATATATATATATATATATATATATATATATATATATATATATATATATACATATACATATACATATATACATATACATATATATAAAAGAAAATTTCGCTATGCATGACTGCATACAATAAATGTAATCTGAGTTTTTCGAATATTAATAATAACATTCGATTCGTTTGCAATTATGCAAACAAGCCTCAATTTTATAGCCATGTCAGTAGAATGAACACTTCATTCTTGCTCTTAACATCTGGAACATTCTTGTATATATACATACATATATATATATATATATATAGAGATTACAGCAATCAAAGTTCAGTTTAAGTCATTTATTTGCTTACAATTGTTTCCTCCAAACCGAGGTTTGGATTCTTCGGAGCAACTATTTATAACATACTTGACCTCCTTTTCAACCCAAGAGACACATAAAACATATGCGCATATTGATCAACAGTGGGGTGACATTCATCAAATGATATAGCATGGCAATTTACATATAAATGTTACAGGATAAAAATAAAATAAAAACAAGAGTGAAAATAAGAGTGAAAATAAAGATAAACATGAAGCGTTGGCAGTCTATGAAGATAAAGCAAGAGGAAAGCTTAGAGTAGTCAGTGTATGAAACAATCTCCCGTGTAGCATGCACGCGTGTCTTATTTATACATGATTAGAGTGCGTCAGAATGATATTTGCAGGGTCAGGCAGTTGAAGCTGGCAATCGATCTTATTATGTAGGCTGAATTATTAAGTCATTTATTCTCATACATCTGTATGATATACAGTCTCGGATGCGGGGAAACACCAAAATATCAAAAACCTTCAACATACTATAAACCTTATTGTATCGTAGGCAAGGCCGTACCACTGTCCTTGCTCACACCACCACTCACATAATCCATGAGACGCAATATATATATAGAGAACACGCGTCTATTGTATAATTCGCGGTGGTTCAGCATATACATCTGTAAAACAACTGATGTTATTACATTGAGCTATTTATCTTACTTGTAATAGGATAGTAATTAATGACTATCTCTCACTATTTAGGGTTTGTGTATATATAATATATTACCATTAAAGGTTTTATTGCATACATAACCATAAATAGTACCCTTAATACTATCTCTCTCTCTCTCTCTCTCTCTCTATGTATATATATATATATATATATATATATATATATATATATATATATATATATATATATACATATATACGTTATTCCGGGTTGAATCGGAGGTAACCACAGTAAGTAAGGTAGTCAATACATAGCAGAGTATAAAGGTTTTAATATAGATGAGATTCTACAGGACTAGACCTGTTTCATTCTTTAGAAATCATCAGGAATCTGGCTTTCCAAAATCAAATGTTGTGGTATTTATATCTTTTCAGGTGGTAGGAGAGGGTGGGGAGTGGGATGGGTGGAGGTCGTTGGTTGAAAGAAAAGGGAATTCATTAAAAGCTAATTCTTTAAGGCTATAATTTATATTTACAGTGGCAAAAGCAGAAATAATTCTATAAACAAGTTCAGAATGGGGTGCCACTCCTTATTTTTAAGTTTCTCTTAAGCTATCAATGCCTATATTTCAGGTGTCTATAAGATGGATGGGGGTTGGTCATGGTTGATGGATTTAAAGAAAAGGGAAATTCTTTAAAAGCTAGTTCTTTAAAGCTCTACTTAGAGTGGCAAAGGCCAAGAGAATTCTATAAACCAGTTCCAAATATTGGGTGCCTATCATATCATTATTGTCATATTTCTCTCAAGCTATATTCCAGGTGTCAACAGACACATTCACACACACACACACTACACACACACACACACACACACACACACACACACACACACACACACACACACACACACACACACACACACACACATATATATATATATATACATAATATACATACATATATACATACATATATATATATTCCATTCAATGCTCCCCAGGCTTTTCCCAGTCTGATGTTAACATCATGTTCTGTGGAGGCAATATAGCTACCCAGGTATTTGAAGTCGTCAACTTACTTGATTATATTGCCGTTTAGACTTCGCATACCATCTGAGGAGTCTTGGTTCAGGCAAATATATTCTGTTTTGCCTGCGTTGATATAGAGTCCGATTTCCTTTGCAACTAATTTGATGCTGTGAAGTAGTGATGTTGCTAAATCATCCGCATAGTCAGCATCGGTGATTTTCTGAGCTGCATGTCTTTTACACTTTCGCTTTGTGAGAGTGAAACCAAGCTCTAAGTTTTCGTCCAGGGCTTTTCTCAATACATAGTCGAGGCAGAAGATAAACATATATGGTACAAGATTATCCACCTGGAGTACTCCTGCAATAATGTCAAAGAAGTTGGTATCTCCATCAGGTGAGCGTACAATTGCGCGGGTGTTTTTATATAACATCATGATGGCATTTACTGTTTCCTTTGGCAAGCTGTAGGCTAGAAGTATCTCTCTCATCCTCCCACGATGGATGGAATCGAATGCTTTTGAAAAGTCAATAAACAGGAGAGTTGCTGGGAGGTTTTTGGCTTTTACACCTTCCAAGATACGCCGAATAGTAAGTATTTGCCCTGATGTTGATCTGTTGGTGCGGAAGCCATTTTGGTTTTTTCTCAGCAATGGAAAAGATATAGAAATCAAACCTGCCGGCCAAGCTGAAAAGGAATTTCTTCAGAGCTGCTGTGGAATCTGTACTTGTTTATGGCTCTATCACTTGGACGCTAACGTCGAAACTGGAGGAAAAGCTAGACGGGGCATACACAGGTGTGCTCCGTGCTGCTTTAAACGTGTCTTGGAGGGAACACCCAACAAATAAGGATCTCTATGGCAATATGCCACCTGCCAGCAGGTCAATACGTGGACAGAGACTCAGATTTGCTGGCCACTGTTGGCGCAGCAAGGAAGAAATAGCAGATGATGTGTTGTTATGGAGTGCATCTCATGGAGCAAGAAACGCTGGTCGTCCAAGAAGACATACGTCAAGCAACTTGAGGACGATACTGGATGCACTGCGGAAGAACTGGCAAACGGTATGAGAGACGGAGATGGATGTAGGAAACGTGTCGTAGAAGGCCGAGCAAGCTCGACCTGATGATGATGATATATATATATATATATGTATACACACACACACACACACACATATATATATATATATACATATATACACATATACATACACACACATACACATATATACACACACACAGATATATACATATACACATATATACATATATATATATATATATATATATATATATATATACATATACACATATACATACATATACATATATATACATATATACATACATATAAATATACACAGATATAAACATATACAAACACATCTACAGAAAAACACATATATATACACATATACAAAATACATAAAAACATACACAAATATATATATATATATAACAAAGGAATTGTGGTAAGGAACCAGATGGACCATAACGCACCAGAGTACTCAATACTTAGGGTAGAAGAGTGGAAAATAGGAAGAAGTATGGGGTCATACTTTTTCCTATATATATATATAAATATATATATATATATATATATATATATATATATATATATATATATATATATATATTTAAGAATGTTCCGGATGATAAGTGTAGGAAATACAAAGGGCAACATTTCCTTTAATAAACGACGTATTACTATTGTTTCTAGTCTGCATCAGCTTGTTAATGATATTTACTAAAATATCACAATCGAATAAACGAGGTAGAAGCTTATATTACTTTCATTATCCTGATGTAAGAGAGTAATTTACCGAGGACGTCATTAACAAATGCTATTTTACATGCACATCCAAGAGGGATCTACCAGTAGAAGAGAACATTCGTTGATATCATATATAATTCCGAAGTCCTCTTTGGAAAACATTGGAAATTCGCATGAAATTGAAATATCAGTATTATTTATAAGATCGTTCTTGTTGAGAATGTTCACAACCTGGTGATTGATGATCTGGAAATGTTATGAGACGTATTGCAATTCGTGTTTCAACTCTCGCTACTAACGGTAATAAACTATTTCCTTTATTTCTCATAAAAGCTAATATCGCATTTCTTATATCATGTCCTGTAAAGGGGGAATACAAATAATTTCTTATGAAAAGAGGATATGCTATTAGTTTGTTGGCTTCAGAAACAAATGTCAATTGGAAGTAATATAATGATATACTACTTTCGAGAAAGATAAAGTGAGAGAGTGAGGGAGAGTAAGCTAGCCATTTAGTTCTCAATAATGCATGCAAGGAACAATTTGTAACTATTTCACTTGACTTACATATAAAATACTCATTTTTCATCTCCTTAGCTTTAAATAAAACCTAATCAATTATCGATTGCAAAAGATTTTCACTACCGTGAATCTAAAGATGTGTTATGTACAATGGCGTACTTACCACCTTCTTTCCCACGCTGAACCTTCTTTTTAAATGTATCATATTTGAATAGTCAATTAGGGAGAAAGTTACCTACTGCATTCCTAAAGTACGAAATTATACATTTTTAATATGGAGGGCAAAACATTCTAAATAAATATAAATTTGTAAGATAAAACAATACAAGTCATTGGTTAATGGTGTATTATTTAAGTTGCATGTAAGTATGACAACTCCGGGATTATTTCGTTCACACTAAACCTTCCCAGCAATGCAAATATTTTACCCTAGTCGTGAAAATACCTTCCATGAGTCCACTTAACTCACACATATATGAATGCGCGTTAACATTCCTAAATAAATGTAAAATGTTGGAAGCACTGATATGGATATTTTACTAAAACTGATATGTTTGCCTCTCGTTGAAAAATACAGGTAATTTGAATCCTGTTCCACATAGAACCCTGCTGGTCCTTGCTTTATCTATTTAGACACCATTATTCAAAGCTAGTTTTCTGTTAATGACATTTCAAGAATGGGTAGCAACGGAAATATCACTCTTCATGGAAAATATACATAAAAATAAAATTCATTATTTAGTCTGAATATGGTAACTGGAGAAACCTAGAATACTTAAGGAGTTTTAGATAATTAGAAAACTGTTATGGCCTGAAACTGTACAAGAATGTAGAAACCATTTTAGACAATGCAGGCTGAAATAGATCGTGTTGGTGGAATCAACATACGTGCTTCGATCTTATTAAACTTCTCCACTGACACATATTTACTTAGCATGTTGACTAGACTAGATCGGCCAAATGAAAGTGATATTGTAAGTGTGTACCTTATACTTTTCTGAACTAGTAAATCTAATGACAAAATGTAATATTACACCAGACATAGGATCGAACTATTTCGTTTATTTCGTTTTAAATCTTACTAATCGAAATAAATGATATAGCGACAGAAAGGTAAAAAAAAAGAAAATTGAACATAAATTTAATATTTCTTTAGCGGATAATCAATAGCCCAAAATATCTGTTGGGAAAGATCCATTGATTGAGAACACATCCAACTGGACTATAATTATGATTATGACAATAGCTGTATATAACGCCATTTTTGTTTAGCAATGCTGATATCGAAAATATATAACCTATGCTTAATCTAAATCGTTTGATGTTATAAAATCGCCTAATGTAATGTCTTCAAAATTTCCATGATATTTGGAATGGAATAGTTCTAAATATCTTTCCTATAATCATGTTGTGCATTATGTCATCAACCAGTCACTTCTGTGTACTGATCACAACGTAGCGCTAAGTAAATATACAATTATTGGTAACGGTAAATATCCTCAAGTGAATATATATTTGAAAACGTACAAGAGATATTTTCAATAAGGAAGAGAAAACAAAAACAAATAGGAATAATTTCTAAATTCATATAACTATCATATTGTTTTACAGAGATTTGGAATGTCGGAAATGAAAGGGTGTTGAGTTAAATGCTTAATTGTGTTAAATTCTAAATCTACCCAAGTTTATACTGACTTTCTTCCTCCTGGGGTTTATTATGAAACAAAAGCTAAATACTCGCCTCAATTTAATGGATTATGATTTATCATTGTATATTTGTAGCGTGTACTAATATGAGAAATGCTAATGTATTTTTAGACAATGTAACGAAGCACATCACAATTGTCCTAAAGAAATATCGTGAATGAGATCCCACCCACATCAGAGATGACAGCTATTTTATGATCTCACAACCTACAGCAATCTAATCCAAACCAATTCAGAGCCTTCTTACACCTGTTGGAGAAAACCCTCTCTGGTTGACCTCCACAGATTTCTATTTGGTTTTGACCCTGTTATGGATGTACTTCTACTCACCCTGCTTGGCTAAATGCGGTTGGTGAGGCCATTTAATGCATAGTTGTGTCGATAGTCTTTTACGTTGAGGTATTCATCCACACTTTGGATATTCATGGTTAAGATGGCTGTTGTCTTCATATGTGAAATGAGAGTAGCCTTCTGTAGGAAGACACACATTGCCCTGATTCCACTTGAGGTTATATCTTAGGGGCATAAGTTTCACATGGGTGTCTGTGAGTGCGCTAACGAAGGCCTGAAGGAATAAGGTAATCAATGAGCAATGATGTAGTTTGATCGGACGGCATCGATCTAAAAGACGGATATATTTCATAAGCGGGCAATTTAGATGGCCGATTGTTTAGTCAGAAGTGGATGGAAACGTTGCTGTTAATGCTGTTAATCCAATTGAATATAGGCTCCTTCAAGTAATCGATATCTGAACAGACTAACTAATGTCATATAAGTGGATGGTTAAATATCAAGTGTTCTTGTTAGAAGCACCTCACTGCAAACTACACCGGTTTCGATTATCGCCATGGCTATTATTAATACAGTTCTAAAATTCACATTTCATATCAAATGTCAGTTTCAATCAATACATGAACTGACTCCTATGATGTCCTAGATGTGTATCTATGTAAGAAAATAATATTTGTCGAATATATCTATGGGTGTTATTATACAAAGGCGCATGGCTTAGTAGTTAGAGCATTGGGCTTGCAATCGAAAAGTTGTGAGTTCAATTCTCGGACCGGGTGATGTGTAGTTTCCTTGAGCAAGACACTTTATTTCACGTTGCTCCAGTTTACTCAGCTGTAGAAATGAGATGATAGGACTAGGGTTCCTATCATTAAATTACCCAAGAGACTTCCAGCGAGATATACTTTGCAGGTGGCCAGCTAAACATGCATAGATGTGAGCTGTCACACACATACAAAGGGTAGATAAGTGCAATATATTACCTCATAATTTTAGGCATTAACTGTAATAGGAAGATTTAAGAACGTATATAATTTGGTGATATAGTAGACGTTTAATGAAATAGTACTTATCCTCACATACAAGTGCAATATACTAATAGAGATCATAACCTAAAGTAAATTAAAGGAAACACCAATAATATTCAGATCATTATGAGGAAATTGGAAACTTTCAAATTTCCCCTAAGATTACAAACTATAATAGTTAATAATACACACGCTAAACATACACACACACACACACATATATATATATATATGTTTATATATATATATATATATATATATATGTATATATATATATACATAATACATATTTATATATATATATCTGGTAGATATTATAGGTGAATCAAAATATAATAACGCTTGTACATACATACATACATACATAAATATATATATATATATATATATATATATATAATATATATGTATATATCTATATATATATATATATATATATATATAACCAAAGATTAGTATGGTTCATTGATTACTCAAGGAATACAATTTTACAATAGATTAGAAGCACTCAACAAAAAGGTTTTCCTGGTGTTTTTAATATTATTCTAAATGTTAACAAATGAAAAATATTCTCATAATCAAAATATATACTTTATTATATATATTTCAAAGGTACTGTGTTGTCTTTTCAGTTCGTCCTCATCAGACAAACTATATGATTTGATATATGACATACCGCTACAGTCTTCATTATTAAATTCCAGTATTGGCAGTACTGGAATTTAATAATGAAGACTGTAGCGGTATGTCATATATCAAATCATATATTTTGTCTGATGAGGACGAACTGAAAAAACAACACAGTACCTTTGAAATATATATATTAAAATATATATTTTGATTATGAGAATACTTTTCATTTGTTAACATTTTGAATAATATATATACATATATATAATATATATATATATATATATAATATATATATATATATATATATATATATATATATATATATATATATACTAGCTGAGCTACTCAGTGATACCCGGGTATTTTATGAAAGTTACGATATATTTGTCACACATTACAAAATATTTGACCATTCAAATATGATTGTTGAATTTTAACCAAAGTAGGAATTATAGCAGAATATTTATTGCCGTTTGGTCAAAGTAAATCATCTAGATAAAAATATTAGTTTTTTCCAGTGGTGATTTTTTGAATACTGCTCCCTATTATACTCAGCATATATAATTGTTTCTACTTTTGGCACCAGGCCAGCAATTATCCCAGTGCATTACTGGTACTTTATTTTATAGACCCTGTAAGGATGAAAGGCAAAGTTAAGCTCGGCGGGATTTGAACTCAGATCATAAAGGGAGGTAACTCTATGCTTCAAAGCATGGCGCCCGACCCTCTACCGATACTGCCAAAGATCAATCATTAGGTATGTTGTCAGTGAAAAGGGCATGACCCCAAAAATACATTTAGATTTTTTTATTTACCCTTTTTTTTGGGGGGGGGGGGCTCAATCTGAACCTCTCAAATTCAAACAACATGTAAAGACTATTTAAAAAACCATAAATAAAATAAGAAAAAAAATTTAGTATTGGTTGAATGAAGCATTTACTCACTCATTTCTGTAATTCGGGGAAAGTGTAGTTAAATTTGTACGCTGTAGCTTTCACCAATCTTTGCCTCTATGGCAGTAGGATCTTGTTTGAGGGAGATTTGTTTTCTCTTTCTATAAGCTATACCAACAGTTATAGTGGCTCACATGACATACATAGATACATACACACACATGTATGTGTGTAAGACAGTTGTTTGTGATTTGAAATGGATTTTGCTAATATTTCAAGTAGATCGAGTTATCACATAGAACCATTCCTTTTTGCTTCATACATATATACATACCTGAGAAAGTAAGGTGGGATTTGAAGGGAATTTGGCTGCTATTTCTACCCAACAAAGTCCTCACTTATACTACTTTATACAGCAGAGGTACCCGGGAATGCCTGCATATTCTTCCAAAGTAACACCATGCAGTAAATTTGCGGCTTCAGAATTCCTTGCAAACTACATGACTAAGGAATTAGGATCTGTGTGTATTGTCATTGAATGAGGAATTACGACATTGCTCATTCCAAAGCCTCTGGATAAACAACATTCTTGGTTTTGCCCTGTGGTGCCACAATGAAGAGACAATCAGGGTTCCCAACCCTTGTTGTGCCAACATAGAGTTAACTATGTCAAAAGACAGGATCTGCCAGATTCAACCCAACGACTTTCAACGATTGCCCTTGAAATTTATTAATGGTCATGGCAAAACTGAGCCTGATCGGAAATTGAAGTCTTTAAAATTCAAATGGCAAATCAGTTGGCTTCAGAGGTATTCTGCGAATGAAACAAATGTCACCAGCAAATGTTCCTGACATGACTGCAACTTCTAGAACATTGGACATTATATTTTTGATGATGAGTTTTGTGCCATTACAAACTTTTGGAGGATCCAGATTGCGAAGTAGCATAACCGATGCTCCAAGCTTCAGTATCAGGTTGTGTGGAGGAATTGCCGCTTGTTCAAGACTGTTCAAAAATTCAGTTGGATAGTTTACAACCTGGTCTTGAGAAGTGATTGTGTCAACGGATTTGTAGCATATTTTCTCTCCCGGTAACATCTCCAGCAGCCTTCTATTGATTTCTTTCAAATCAACATTTTTAGGTACTAAGATTGCTCGTTCACAGAGCCATTTCGGATTACATTGCCTGGTCTGAATGTTTGGAAACACTCTGGCAATCAGTTCTTGTTCTGTGTCAATGATATGGCCAAATGACAACTGAATATGGTCATTGGAGTCCTTTTCAAGAAATCCATTTCCCAATTTAAGTAGTTGGATGGCAAACTCACTCACATCTTCGTCACCAGTTAAGTGCACTCTCATGTTAGTTGTAAAGCTCAGCAGTTGAAATTGGGGCCAGAGAAAGGATGTTTTTAGACAGGCATTGACCTGATCAGCTCGAGTCCCTCGAAGAATTACAGGCAGAGTTTGTCTGAAATCATCAGCAAGAACCATTGTCACTCCTCCCATTATGCAACTATATTCTCTCAGATCCCTTATCGTCCGGTCCAAAGCTTCAATTGCTCCTTTATGGCTCATAGTAGCTTCATCCCAAATTATCATATTGCATGTTTGCAGAAGCTTGCCCTTGGGTGAGTTCTTCTTGATGTTGCAAAAAGATTGTTCATGCCGTGTGAGATCTATGGGCAGCTTAAACATGGAGTGTGCAGTTCTTCCTCCATCCAGAAGTGTTGCTGTAATGCCACTTGAAGCCACAGCAAGGGCAATATGTTGCTTTTGGCGAACTTTTGCATGAGGAATGTCTTGCCTGTGCCAGCAGGAGCATCGATGAAGAAAAATCCTCCCCTATCATTTTGAATGTTTTCGATGATGTGTTAGGCGTATTTCTGGTCATCCATCAATCGAGGTTCATTTTCATCCACAAACTTACGCAATGCTTGAATATCGTAGTTTGTCTCCTGAAAGATGTCTTGTGCTACCTCGATTTCTCCATCTGGTTCTGGCTACCCGCAGTTAGCTAATGTGCTATTCATTGGCTGAACTCCATGGGACAAGTCACAGAGAGCTTGATTGTAAATCCTGGGGGGTATATTCCATATACATATTGCCATGATGTCTTCAGGCTAGGTGTAGAGAGTCGTCTGACATATTGTTTTTGTACCCCTGCCAGAGTAGATGAGCTTCATCAATTCCACATGATGTGAGCATAATAGCAAATAATTGTCTTATTTGACTGGCTACTTGAGTGATTGCTGCTTCTTCTAGACACTTCTTCCATTGTCCATTTTCATGCAGGAGTCCATCTTATTTACATGCTTCTTGGTATGTTGCGCACTCCCTTCCTCTGAAGCACCTAAGATCCTCAAATAACGTTGGTCCTCGAACAGTATGCAGAAGTAGCCGTAAATAAAAACATTCTCTGTCGTTGGGATGGACATTGTTAACACGCCCAATAGCATCACTTGACTTGACTTCATGCCCTTCCACTAAATGACCCTGCTTTCTTCTATTCCAGGTCTTGCAATTGGTCCAGGTGTAGTATGTTGGGACTTCAGCATATAGGAGGCATCGAGCAAATTCATCATTCTGGCAGAGTTTAAATAAAGCAGTTAGTGTAGTGTCATGTGATGCTCGTGCCAACTGATGAGCAGTGATCTCAGTGAAGAACACTCTCTGTCCATTTTCCAGATGGACTGCGAGGTTGACCACTGTTGGGTAGCGTTCGTGAATATCAAATCCAAAGATTCGCCAGATAGCTTCATTACTGGAGATGTATCGACCTGTTTGATACGGTTTGACCTCATCCAGCCCACCATCATTGAGTTCTTTGTCAGTAATAAAGGTGGCCATCTCACTGCCCTTGTTGATATATTTTGAGACATATAGGATTGCCTTGACGGAGCTTTTAAAAGTTTACACAACAATTTGTTGTGTGGGACGCCCCACTGATTGTTTATGGTCAGCTCCTCTCCTCGAACTTTTAGGCTTTCAGTATTGCCTCCATGTTCTGGTCTACGCCTACGATAAAGGGGGTATCCATTATTGTCAGTCCGAGTTTCCCCAATAAAAGCTCTAGGATAATGTTTGCTGCATTCTGGATCTTACATGCAGGGAGGACTAGATTGATGACTCCACATGGACCATGAATGAGTTTGGGCT
>OZ024742.1:21435308-21440308 GCA_964016885.1 Eledone cirrhosa
CCCGTCGATCTCAGAGACCCTATTAAACAAAGCGTTGGACTTCGCTACCACTTATACCACCGTCGATGGTTTAGACAGGGAAATCATCGCTCACTGCCGGAAAACCCTCCTCTTAAACGACGAGGGCAAAGAAGTCTACATCTTCAGACCTGTTCGACGTCTTCATGGGATCGTTTGACAGTGCTGACGTATGTGACTTGCTTGGCCTTTTTATCTTAGACATATTACGTGTTAGATTCCAAGACTTCCACACGGGAATATACCGTGACGTTGGACTGACCTTATCGAGTTTAAAAAAGACTTAGCTTCTACCTTTAATGAGTTAGGCCTTAGGATAACAGTAACCACCAACCTCTCTTGCGTAGATTTCTTAGACATTAATTTAGACCATCGCACACACACCCACAGAGCCTTCCATAAGCTAAACGAGAAACTTAATTACATTCACAAGGACTCATGCCACCATCCCACTGTTTTTAGAAACTTTTGAAGAATATCAGTACTAGAATCTCAAACCTCTCCTCTAATAAGGTTGTCTTTGACAGGGCGGCACCCTACTATAACACGGCGTTGGCTAACAGCGGCTTCTCACAACCTATCACTTACTCTCACACTAGCAACAACACCAATAAGAAAAGTAAGCCCCAACAATAGACAAACTATCTGGTTCTCTCCTCCCTTCTCACTCAACGTTAAAACCAATGTAGGAAAAACATTTCTAGCCCTCTTAGATAGATACTTCCCCATAGGGCATAAATACCGCTCCATCTTTAACCGACACAAAGTTAAACTAGGATACTTCTGCGCTAAGAACATGAAGGCCCACATCACCAGCAGCCCTAGGAGCAACACCCCACCAGGGTTCTCTTGCCGTAAGCCTGAAGCTTGCCTCCTTCAACAGCAATGCAACACACCAGCTGTAATCTATGAAGCTGTGGCCACTTCCAACCGACCAAACGAATCACAGGATGTCAAATCCTATGTGGGCATGGCGGAGGGCCGATTCAAGGGGAGTTTCCTGAACCACCAGTGTACCTTCAGATACCCGGACAGACGTTCATCCACGAAACTCGCGAGCCACGTATAGTCCCTCAAGGACTCAAGTATAGGCTACTCCATTCAATGGAAAGCCATCACTAAGTCCAAGCCATACGCAAGGGGAAATCCGAGAGTGTGGCTTATGTATTGACGAACGAATAACTATCCTTTAGAGATTACGCAATAGTTATTGCCTAAACACGAGAAGTGAATCTTTCACACGTTGTCCACACGTCACCAAACATCTATTGCATAACTACAAGGCTCCGGACTGATTCTTTGTAATTGTATTTTTATTTTATTTTCAACCAAAAAACTTTCCGGACTTTCGCAGTTATCTCCCTTACACCTCTCGCACGCAGTCTAGTATTGCCTGTGTGAAGTGACCGGGTTTCTGTGCATGCGCGTTCGTACGGTTGTCCTTCCTGTTCCTATAACCATACACATCCCGGGCTGAAGATCCGCTGAGGTGAAACAATTCTTCTCGGTATGGTGAACTAACTGTTGGGTAACTACTTCTCTCTCTCTCTATATATATATATATAGAGAGAGAGAGATGGAAGCAAGTACGTATATATATTTGACATACCGGGAGAAACATCCCTGGAGTGACTCCTTAACGTAATTAGTAATGCCCTTGCTGAGTATCGGAACTATGCTAGGTTCGATGTTTGGAGGTGTCTCTGCCCACTTTATATTATCCTTAGGAGTAATTTACCTCAATTCTAAACTATATAATAATTATCGACTACTATTGTAATCTTCTGTGCTGACGCAGCAACAATTCAAACTAACACAAATTTCCTTAAAACAACCGGATGTTTACACCGCAAGCTAAAACCTTAAAATCGTCTTAAAGACGATAGATGTCTTCTGAAAGATGTAGTGTACAATCTGCCGCAGGCGTCTCGCGCTCCATGTTTTTTGTTTGCAAGAGCAATTTACATGAGTTTCAACTGTTTGGCAATTGATATTATAGTTATCTGCGGTGTGACGACTTCATTTCAAATTTCAAACTTTCTCATTTTTCACTTAGTCAACCGGATATGCCTGCAGACTCACTCCACACACACACACACACACACACACACACACACACACACACACACACACACACACACACACATATATATATATATATATATATATATATATATATATATATATATATATAAAATCGAGGTCTAGCAAATAGAGAAAATGTTTTTAAATAAATTTTATTTGACGCTTTCCATTCTGAGTTCAAATCCCGCTGAGGTCAACTTTGCTTTTCATCCTTGCGGGGTCGATGAAATAAAGTACCAGTGGTGTACTGGGTAATTGCTGGCCTTGTGCCAAAAGTAGAAACAATTATTACAATATTATTACAAGGGCGGTGGATTGGCAGTATCGGTAGAGGGTCGGGCGCCATGCTTTGAAGCATAGAGTTGCCTCCATTATGATCTTAGTTCAAATCCCTCCGAGGTTAACTTTGCCTTTCATCCTTACGGGGTCGATAAAATAAAGTACCAGTATGACACTGTGTAATTGCGGGCCTTGTGCCAAAAGTAGAAACAATTATTACAATAATATGACCCTCCCCAAGTATAACAATATTTGTTATACTTGGGGAGGGTTATAATGCAAAACAAACTCATCGCCGTCACACACACACACACACGCACACACACACACGCACACACACACACACACACACACACACACACACACACACACACACACACACACACACACACACACACACACACATATATATATATATATATATATATATATATATATATATATATATATATATATATATATATATATATATATATATATATATATACATATGTATATATATAATATATAGTAAGAAACACAGTAAACCGTGTGTCTAAAATTACAAGGGTTGAAAAACCACATATGCTTGAAATATTTAACCAAGAAACAGACAGAATGACAAAATGAAAATAAAAATATATTATCATAATAATACAAACCGCCTCAATAACCATTATATCTCTCGGACAGATTATCCCTAATCTGTTTCGCCCTGAGTGTGTTTGTAACAGATAATCCTGGGCTTCATCAGCGAGAGATTGCGATTAAATGCCACAAACACTATTTGCCAACGTTCACACAGAAAGATGAATTCATCACCTCGTGCTTCGCCAGTCAAACGTGGTAAGCGCGTATTGAACAGAAATAACAGTCCAACACGCACAACTTAATAGCTCAACTTGTAAGGGAGCAGAAATATATATATGAGAATTAGAACCCTGTAACTATTAAGCTCTAAGTATAAGGTTATTGAGGCGGTTTGTATTATTATGATAATATATTTTTATTTTCATTTTGTCATTCTGTCTGTTTCTTGGTTAAATATTTCAAGCATATGTGGTTTTTCAACCCTTGTCATTTTAGACACACGGTTTACTGTGTTTCTTACTATATATTGTTAATCGGCTCAGTATTTATTTGTACTTTATACTTAGAGCTTAATGGTTACAGGGTTCTAATTCTCATATATATATTTCTGCACCCTTACAAGTTGAGCTATTAAGTTGTGCGTGTTGGACTGTTATTTCTGTTCAATACGCGCTTACCACGTTTGACTGGCGAAGCACGAGGTGATGAATTCATCTTTCTGTGTGAACGTTGGCAAATAGTGTTTGTGGCATTTAATCGCAATCTCTCGCTGATGAAGCCCAGGATTATCTGTTACAAACACACTCAGGGCGAAACAGATTAGGGATAATCTGTCCGAGAGATATAATGGTTATTGAGGCGGTTTGTATTATTATGATAATATATTTTTATTTTCATTTTGTCATTCTGTCTGTTTCTTGGTTAAATATTTCAAGCATATGTGGTTTTTCAACCCTTGTCATTTTAGACACACGGTTTACTGTGTTTCTTACTATATATTGTTAATCGGCTCAGTATTTATTTGTACTTTATACTTAGAGCTTAATGGTTACAGGGTTCTAATTCTCATATATATATATATATAAATATACAGGTATTAAAGATGCAAATTAATTGCGTCCGTGAGCGGTGTGCCGAATGAGCACTCGATGCTCTTGGAAAAGAGAGTATCAATAAAAGAAATATATAATGGAAGAAAATATCAGTGTTGCATCATATACAGATTTAATTACATATTACATATCATTCACAATCGATCAGCTCGAGGAATGATCAATTAGTCACTAGAATCGGAAGATCCTCAGATCTGTGTTACCATGTAGACTCACGTCTGCGTCATTTTTAATAGATATCAATTTCAAAACTTATATCCAAAACATAACTATTTCATCTGACGAACTGGCCGGACGTTTCTGTAAGGATCGTCTAGTTTCTTGAAACCTTGGGTAATGGAATAATTATATTGTGGTGTTTATTACATAATTAAATAGATCTGTACAATACAGAGCTTTCTTCTTTCCTTTACCTGGTCTAGGGAAACACACACAAATATACATACATATGTGCATGTATGAAATCGCTAGCACACCCGACAGCCTCCAGCGCAAGGTACTCAACACCTGCCACCCCAACGCCGTCTCCTTTTTATGAAGGTACGTGGAAGATATCCTCATCCTCATCCTCACATCTTCCCAGGAGATGGCGAACGGAATTTATGAGACGTTCAACAACACGGGCGAGAATATTGATTTCAGTGTTGAACACCCTAACGACGACGGCTTCCTTGCCCTCCTCGACTTCCGAATCAACATCACGGAGCAAGGAGGGATCCACACCAACTTCTACCGCAAGGCTGCCTGCAGGGACTTGTTCGTCCACTCCAGGTCTGCCCTCCTTAACAGTGCTAAAAGAGGGTACATCACGAACGAGATCACGCGAATTAAAAACAGATGTAGACCACCCCGTGAGTGGTGTCACCCGCACCAAGCGATTCCTTAGGGTGCTGGAGACGAACGGATACCCAGCCTCGCTTACAAACAGAGTAAGAG
>OZ024742.1:21445308-21452808 GCA_964016885.1 Eledone cirrhosa
GAAGTTTCCGTTGAAAATTGAAAAAGTCATAGGAGTGAAGAGTGCTCTATGTAAGTACCAGAGCTAAATTTAATGTATAATAAACAATACAATATAATTACCTCATTACCAGAGGTTTCCCGAATAAGACGAATACAAAAAACGTCCTCATTCGTTCATCGGACAAGGCAATTTAAAACATAGTGAAATATTTGAAAAATCTCCTCAAGAAAGGCAAAAGGTTAACGGTAAAAAAAAAAATATAAATAAAAGTAATGCAAGAGATATATAAAAAAATATGGAAATATAGTTAGGGTATGTGTATAAATGTGTGTATATTCACTCACAAATGTACATATGTTTGTATGTACAAATGCATGTGTATAGTGAAAATGTGTGCGTAAGTACATATATGAGGGCAAGCATATCAGTGTATGTGTGACCACAAATACCTATATAATATAAGTTGAAAAAGAAATCGTAAGATAATACAGTTAACATACATCCAGATTCAGGTATTAAGGAATGAAATATATATACATACAAGTATGAAATCACGAGTCTAAATACACACACACGCGTGATCACATATATACGAATGATATACAGGGAAGGGAGTGTATTAGTCAAAGGAGTGTCAGTCTGAGGCTCGATACCTGTATAAAAATGAAACAATATATGAGAATGAAATAAATTTAAATCTGACTTAGGCATAATTAGCAAGCATATACTAAATAGAATTATACCACTGCTTAAAGAAAAATCACACCTTAAACTATGGAACGGTACTAATGAAGTAATAGATTGTTTTAAAAACATAAAATTAAAACATAAGAAAAAATTCATTCAAATGGATATTGCAAATTACTACTCCTCTATTACCCCTAGCTTACATAATAAGGCAGTTATCTACGCTTCCAAATATACAGACCTATCTAGCGAAGAAATGAATATCATTCTAACAGCATGTAACACACTAATAGAATTTAATAACCGTCTCTGGACATGAGCCGACAGACAAAACAATTTTGATATCACTATGGGATCATCTGACTCGGCGCAAGTAACAGACCCCGTTGGATTATTTATTAATAATGTACTGCATAGAAAAATGCCAGAGCTGACCGGAGGTTTATATCGCGACATGTTACTTTTAATTGAAAACCATAGCAATAGTGAAATTAATAGGAAAAAGAAATCCATAATACAGTTTTTCAAAAACTACAACCTTAATTTAGAAATCGAGAATAATTACAAAATCGTTAACTTCTTAGATGTAACCATAAACCTTAGCTCAGGTCTTTATTATCCATTCCATAAAATTAACGAAAATCTAAATTACGTAAGTTTCCATTCTAATCATCCTAGAAATATTAAAAAAACATTATTGCCAATAGCGTCCAGCAACGGATTTCACGCATCTCTGCTGATACAAATATTTTTGATGATAAGGCAATGAGGCTTTACATAGAGCAGGATACTCGAATAAAATTAAATACTTAGATAACAATAACATGATACATCATCCTAGAATTCATTATAACAACAATAAGCAATTCAACTTAAATAGTAAACCAAACAAAAAAACTAGAACTAGAAATATTATTTGGTCTTCTCCCCCATTCTCATTAGGCGTTAAAACACCTTTAGCAAAGCTATTTTTCAAAGCACTAGATAAGTGTTTTCCTAACTCCCACATATACCACTCTATTTTTAACAGACACACTATAAAACTATCCTACTCTACTACTATGAACATAGCACACAATATGAATAGAATTAATAATAGAAACTTAAATTTAAACACTAACCAAACAAACCAAGATAGCAATAATAATATTTCTAATAACAATATTCATAATAGTACCGATCCTAGTAACAACAACTCCAGAAAATGTAACTGTAGAAAGAAATCAAACTGTCCTTTACAAAATAATTGCTTAGACTAAAACGTAATTTATAAATGCATAGTTAAAACTAGAGACAAAATATTTAACTATATAGGTACCACTTCTACAAAATTCAAAGAGCGCTTGTACAACTACAAACATACATTTAATAGGTCAGATAAAAAATATTTCACTTCACTCTCACATCTAATTTGGAATTTAAAGGACAACAATATAGACTATTCAATATCTTGCGGAACGATTTCGAAAGCACCTACATACCGAAATATGGCTTTCTCAAGAATCTGTTATTTGTAGAGAGAGAGAGAGAGAGAGAGAGAGATTTGTTATGAAACCTTATTGAATATTACAATTGTTTCTTAATCTATGTTTTAGATGTAGAATGATACTCTTTAATTGACATTCTGAATGATATCCTCTTTACGATACGTCTTCGATATGCACTCCTGACTTATCTAATAATTAATAATACATGTTTTCCTCTCTTTAATCTTCAAGCTTTTCACACACCTTTCGACGTAAATAATATGTAATTGAAAATTCTTATCCTTGAGAAACATATAATATAAAATACCTTATAATCTCACACAAAATAATATATAATTTTCTCTACATACTTTCTGAATAAATAATTCATCAAATTTAATGGTTAGCAAATAATATTGGAGTTATGTTTTCCTTTACAATTGAGCAAACATACACATGATAACTAGTATGATAAATTATATAATTTCGCTAAATTAACAATGTTCTGAAATAATTTTGAACGTTGGAACAAAATATTTGAATCTACAAATTGTTCTTCTCTTACAACTTGAACTACGTCTTTTTCTTAAATATTTATCTTAAATATTTATGTAAAATGTAAAATCAACACCCTTCGTAACTGATATTAGAAATGTAAACAATTAATACGTGTGGTTTATTTCTATAAAATCACCAATAATACTTATACTTGCACAATTATTAATCTATATAGATATTTATATACTTACAACCTGTTGCAATGTAATAAGATAAAATGTACTTACAACCATAATTCTTCATTTAATCTAATTGATTATATATATAATATTATTACTCATAATATAGCTAAATAATTTTTTAAATTCTGGAATCATATTCCCCCGTTCCTACAAACTGTTAATTCTTTTTAAATTCACGTAAATACAAGCTTTTCTTTCTTTCTCTTTCTTCTATCTACACATACATATATATATCCTAATAATTATTTAAATCTACCTAGCGTCTAAAAATAACGTTTTTTTTCAGCCCTACACCTCAACCACATTTGCATACTCATCTTAATAATTTGAAATATTTGACTTTTCTTCTCTTTCCTCTTACTATCCTGGAAAAACTTGAACCGTTAAGATCTTCTTCCCGGATATGTCAATATTTATGAAACAAACTTTGTATTTTATCTGATGAGAGTCTACCAAAGTTCTGGTACCCTTGAAATATAAATATAGTAGAATAAATATGGTTTTATATAGTTTCCATTTATTCAATATCATTGAATAAATATTATACTCCAGAAAACTGTCGAGTGCTTCGAATCAGTTATAAACATATATATTTGTTGAATTACCAACAAATTAAATCCCTTTTGCTTATATATACGATATATATATATATATATATATATATATATATATATATATATATATATATATATAAAAGTTAAGAATAACATGGTTGGCAAAACAAACAAGGATATTTATTTATAGTCTTACAATTGTTTCCATGGTAGAATTGTCTATATATATATATATATATATATATATATATATATATATATATATATATATATAAGAATTAAAATACTAGAGTGTGTTGGAGTTAAACACCCTCTTCATATTATAGAAATGACAGTATAAGATATAGCTCAATGTAATTAAACAGAGCCGAAGAATTATAAAAAATAAACCAAAGAAGCCTTCAATACATCAAAAGTCTTTATTAGCCAACAATGTTTCGTCCTATTAAGGACTCATCATGGCAAGTAAAGCTACAAGAAGCACTATCGGCCAATACAACCCCAAAACTCAGAAGAATATGGAGTATACATCTATTAAAGCATAGGAAGGATATCAAGGAAAAGTAGGCTAAGATTAAGAGTGAGCAGTTACAAACATAGATATTGACCAAATAGCAAGGAAGTGATTAACATGTTGAACCCACATTGTAAATATTATATAATGCAAAAACTTGAACCACAAATGGTAATATAATGCGAGAATTACAGTACGATATAGAATATAATATAATATAATAGATGGTGATAATAAAAAGCTTAATATATGTATATATATATATATATATATATACATATATACATTAGTACAAACACAAACTAACACTTATTAAGTATTTAAATATATATATATATATTGTATACAGTATAATATAATAAAGATAAAAATAAGAATAAAGATAAAAATAAAAATAAAATATAATATATAATTCCCTGTCAGTGTGCATAAACAATATAAAAACATTATAATAACATTATAATAACAATATTATAATATATTGGCATCAAAAGATATACACAATTACATCATATATATAATTCAAGGTTAACAAATAGTATAAAGTTTTACACAGGGTAAGAAAAAAATCATATAGAACTAAATTGTGTTGAAAAAATTGTGTTGAAAAAAAATTGTGTTGAAAACGTATCTATACCATTACAACAAATACACGGAGGTCAAGTCGTTTTACATTGGCATAAATATTACCAAAATATCACAAAATATTACAAAATATAACAGAACAGTAATTCAAATAACATATATTAAAATCTATAATACGATTACATAAAAATGATATGATATAACAACGTTAATATCAAATATCAAACAGAGTCTAAGGAAATGTTTAATATATATATTTACGTGGTTGAGATACACAGACATATATTAATGTGGTAGTAAAAAAATAAATAAAATAAACCGAAGATCGAAAAACAAAAACAAGTATATTTACTTAGGTGTCACAAGCGGTTAAGTAAAAGAAGAGATAGAAATGTAAGCGGCGAATTGACTAGAAAACCTTTTTAAATTAATTAATATTAAAAGTATTTAAAATACATATTTAGTCACTTCAAAATTGGCTATAGTTTAAGTCATCAAAAACGTATAAGTTTGAGATATTTCAATAAAATTATCAAGAATAGAGTAAAATATGCTCCGTTCAGTCGAATAACGTTATCAAATAAAAGGACTCTAAATAGAACTATGGTAGACCAATGGGAACAGAAAGAAGAGAGGTTATGGAGAATAGGAAGGAGCATAAAAGTAAAATCAATATATTATATAATATCATAAAAGGAGCATAAAGGTGAAATTTATATATAGTATAATAGAAGAGGCGGATATTAAGTGTGTAGAGGAGGAGGTACATTAGTTGAATGAGACTCCAACCAAAGTATTTAATAAGATATAAACTCATAAGGTGTTAGTAGTGAAACTATAATAATGCTTAAGACGATAGATAGGGTATGGTAGCCAAAAGACTATGGAAACTAAAATCGAAAAGTTGTAAAAAACTAATAATAATAAAGATATATATAATATATATAATAAAGATATATATATCCTAATGTTTGTTGAGTGAGATGGGGTTGGTCGGAGTATCGCTTAAGGCTTTCTCTTTTTATGCATTGTATATATATATATATATATATATATATACATGTATATATTAAACACATGCGTAAAGGGTCATACCTGTTGACAGGTGAAAAAAACATTCGATATATATCTATAAATTTGTCAGCAGTTTGACAATAAATCTAAATTGACACTTATGTGCATTAAGAAGTATGAAAAATGTTTAACTTTTAGGTTCTATGTTCTGCCTATATGGTTTATAATATCACTCTCACCTATACACTGCATAAACATTGTTATCTTGAAATTCATAAGGTTTGCAAGTTATAACAACATTATACTACGGCAAAGCTAAGATGCATGATTGAACAATGGAGCAAATAATTTCTCGAATTGGATAAATATGACATATTAGTTATAGGTGGATTGTAAACTAACATATCTGGGGAGGTATCGATTAAGAGCTGGGGTCTGATCGCCTGATCAAATCCGAGCTGATCGATATCGAAACAATTGTAATATTCAATAAGGTTTCATAACAAATCTGACTTCCTATTCTCTCTCTCTCACTCTCTCTCTATCTCTCTCTCTTTCTCTCTCTCTCTATCTATATATCTATCTCTCTGCCTCTCTCTCCCTCTCTCTCTCTCTCTCTCTCTCTATATATATATATATATAACAAAGGAATTGTGGTAAGGAACCAGATGGACCATAACGCACCAGAGTACTCAATACTTAGGGTAGTAGAGTGGGAAATAGGAAAATGTATGACCTCGACGGCAGAGTTCATGCCGTTTCGACGGCTATTTCTGGACTAAATTCAATTTAGTCCAGAAATAGCCGTCGAAACGGCTTCAGCTCTGCCGTCGGGGTCATACTTTTTCCTATATATATATGTGTGTCGGATGGTAGCTAAGATACTTCCATAGGCGGTATGCCGCTTGAGCACTCTATGCTCTTACAGAGCAGAGTATGATATAATATATAACGAAAAATCAGTGATGCATCTGAACTTAATTTATTGTGTTACGATTGTTTCGTGTCTCGAGCTGTCTGCCGGCGAAACAATTGTAACACACAATAAATTGAGTTCAGATGCATCACTGATTTTTCGTTTTATATTATATATATATATATATATATATATATAAGTCCATTATCATCCATCATCATCTTCTTCATACAGCTGTATCCTCTCCCAATTGCCACTACCAATATCACTCTCCACCATCACTCTGTTAACCCTGTCTTAATTAACCCTCATCAATTGAATCCAACTTTCCTACTTACCGTATTTATACTTATTTATACTCTACCTACTATTGTAACGTTAGTTCTTGTTCGATGAGCTTGTGGTAAACAGGTGAAACTCAAAACTAACAAAACTCAATACACATTAACCTTAAAAAATGAATTTTTAACAGATTTTAAATCTCATTTCCTATTTTTTATCCATCACATCTCTGTCTGATGACCAATCCAGACATATATTAATATTGTCAGTGATCCAGAAACATTTGGTAATGGAGCAGTTATATTTTGTGTTGATCACTTTCTAATTATATATATATATAATATATATACACACACACTTCCTAGTTATCATTTATATATATATATATATATATATATATATATATATATATATATATATATATATATATTTAATACAATAACAGAGATAGTTTAAAGCTAAACTCTGACTGGTAACCATCTCACTCAACAAACATTAGGTTATATGTTAGTATAAACCCAATTTAAGTGTTTGTTATGCTAACTATATGTATTTTGTGGAAAGCCAGTTGTATTATTTTATGAGATATAATTAAAGTTAAAATATATCTCTCTTTCCAAACAATTGTTTCATTATAAGTTTTCTACAAATTAGGAGATTGTTTCCAATTTATGTAGAAACCTAACATATATTCATGTAAGAATATATTTAGGTGGGAGCTTATAAATCATCAGTGGAAGCCCATTAAACTTTGATATAA
>OZ024742.1:21457808-21477808 GCA_964016885.1 Eledone cirrhosa
GATCGTCCATGAAGAGGAGGTGATTGATGGTAAGCTCTCCCCTTCCCAACTTGTATCCTGCTCTCACTTTTCGCAGCATAATGGTCAAGGGCATCAGGGCAAGGACAAACAACAGAGGGGACAGGCTATCTCCCTGGAAGATACCTCTCTTGATCTTCACGCTTCCCAAGGATACTCCAGTTGATGTCAACTCTGTCTCCCAGGACCCCATACTCCTGCCCAGCAACTGTCTGATGTTATCTGCCACCCTGAAGACCTCCAGGCTTTTGGTGATCCAGGAATGAGGCACCATGTCAAATGCCTTTCTGTAGTCTATCCATCCCATGGCAAGATCAGTGTGTCTCCTCCTGCAATTCCCCATTACCATCTTATCAATAAGCAACTGGTCCTTTGTACCACGTGACTTCTTTCGGCATCCTTTCTGTTCGTCCGTTAACAAGTTGTTTGTGTGGAGGTGATGGTAGATTTCCTCAGACACAATGCGCGTCAACAGTTTCCACATTACGGGCAGACATGTGATAGGTCTATAGTTGGTAACATCATTACCCTTGATTCGGTCTTTCATTATCAGAACTGTGGTACCTTTTGTCAACCACTCTGGCACCTCACCCGACACCAAGCAGTCATTGAACATGGCCGTCAGCTTCGGGTGGAGGGATGTTAAATGTTTAATCCAATACCCCTGCACACCATCTGGGCCTGGTGATTTCCAGTTGGTTAGTTTTTTGGCTTGCCCCTTAAGAGTTTCAACTGTGATACTCAAATCAGTCTGTTGTTGTGCCTTCTCACCGATCTCCCTCTGTACTGTCTCAATCCACCCTGCCTGGGCATTGTGTCTAACATCCTGCTCCCATATTCCTCTCCAGAATGTTTTAGCTTGTTCCGCCCCAGGGATCAAGTCGTTGCCTCTTTCTTTCCCCTCAAGCTGTCCAAACAGCATCTTCTGGTTGTTGTCGAACATGCGGTTCTGTTTATACTGACTGACTCTGTTCTCGTATCGCCTGATTTTGGCACTCTTTGCTACAATGCGTTGCTTCAATTCCTCTATGATAATATTTAGCTTTTTACTCCTAGTTTTGTATTTTATTTCCAGTCTATTTTTAGTGCCTATGTTTTTTAGTGTCCCATTCAGTAGTGACTCAAGCTTTCCTATGTCATTTCTCATTTCCCCGATTTGCCCACTCAGTCGCTTCTTCCACCACGGCTCTGCTCTTTCTTGTCTGTTGTTTCCTCTCGCTTTTATACCAAGTAGTTTCCTCACCGTATTTGCTGTTGCTTTGAGGATATTGTTGCACTGGTGAAGACTCCTCGCCTCAAGGTATGGGATGACTTATTATTATTATTATTATTATTATTGTTATTGTTATTCCTTGAATCTCAGTCATTGATGTTGGTTAACTGGAAAGTCCGTTGGATTGAATATCAAGCCACTACCTGCAGCCTCAGATATTCAGGACGTATCGGAGGGTTCTTGCCGTTCCAAGCAAGCATGCCTTTTGAAGCGTTCCAAAAAGCGTGAAGGGGCCGATTTTCTTTAACCATCCCTGGAAACCTTTGGAGATAGTCCCCAGTGCGCCTATGACAATCGGGATCACTTTGACTTCATGGCAGTTCCAAATCCTTTTCACCTCCCACTTTAGGTCCTGGTATCGGTTAATTTTCTCCCTCTCCTTCTCTTGCACTCTCGTGTCGAACGGGCAGGCCACATCCACAATCAGGCACGATCTTTTTTCTTTGTCCACAACCACCAGGTCAGGTCTATTGTGTTCCAGTTTTTTGTCCGTCTGTATCCTAAAATCCCACAGCACCTTCACCTGACTGTTCTCCATCACCGCCTCTGGCCTATGCTCATACCATTTCTCAGAATGTGGTAGATTGTTTACTTTGCACAGGTGCCAGTGGATCACCCTGCCCATCACATCGTGTCTCCAGCCCTTATAGTGGGTCTGGGCTAGGTGTTTACACTCGGACACAATGTGAGCCACAGTCTCCTCTCTCTCTCCACAGATCCTGCACAGTGGGCTAGCCTCCTCCTTGTAGATATGGTGCTTCAACCACTTCGTTTTGAGGGCCTGCTCCTGCGCAGCCATTAGCATTCCTTCTGTAGCCTTTTTGAGGTCTCCTCTTCTCAACCAGTTCCATGTCTGTGGATCTCTAAATTCAGTTTTCTCAAAGAAGGTACTATGAAGGGATTTTCCCTTAAGGCTGCTCTTCCTCCTTGATGTTATTTCCTCCTTGGGTATCCCCTGGCCTACTGTCCCCTCCTTCAGTACAGCTCTGAGCATTGGCTCCTTACTATTATTATTATTATTATTATTATTATTATTATTATTATTATTATTATTATTATTATTATTATTGGCGACCTACGTAGTAAATCGTATCATCGTGAGCTCCGCAAAGGTTTGTTATTTCCGTTTGTTAAAAATTGCCATTTATGGAAAATTTTATTGTTAACTGTTTATAAGCACACATACATTGTTTTCCGAAAAGGACACCCAAAAAGATTGGTGCCTTGTGCCCAACATTTTAACTTTTATTATTATCAAAAAATGTCTTTGAAAGAAAATGGCTACTTCACCTCTGCACCAAGCAGCTGAAAGCCTTCCTCACAAAATAACACCTCACACCGACACCACCATTGTAAATGTTACTACGTTTGCCAACACAAAAAATATATAAGCAGTAGCAATACTTTAAATTTGTCTCAGGCTGACATTCATTTCCCGCCATTACCAATGACTGCAGGTGTTAAAGCCTCCACCACGACCACCACCGCGACAACCACCACCACCACCACCACCTCGACAACAGAAACAAAAGAAGAAAAAAA
Source organism: Eledone cirrhosa (assembly GCA_964016885.1). Classification (NCBI taxonomy): domain Eukaryota; kingdom Metazoa; phylum Mollusca; class Cephalopoda; order Octopoda; family Eledonidae; genus Eledone; species Eledone cirrhosa. Next base: position 21,460,642 of record OZ024742.1, read on the forward strand.
TAAATTAACTCGTGATGTCGAAATGAAATCAAGCAAAATGGACTGTTCCCCACCAAAGACGACTGACGTCACCACAACCACAACTGAAACTAAAATTAATATTAACGATAGCAACAACAACAACAATGACATTATAACCCCCCCCCCCTCAGTTTCGCCAGAATAGCAAAACAATTCGAAGCATTTACCGTAACTCAGGAAGATTTAGAAAATGTCAAACAAATGGTAAAGAAATATGGGTACAGGGTCAGCCTTAACCCCCCACCTAATAAAATGGAGCATCGGCGCCTATGCACCATGTCGTATAGAACAATAAATGTAAAATCGCGCCGAGTGGAACGGGCACCCGAGTCCCAAATCCAAAAAGCTTTGGGACATGTGTGGGCAAGAAAAACCCACATCAGACGGGGGCAGAAGTATGGAACCGTGGACGTGTTCTTTGAAACACCAGAGGAGGCTAGAGAACACTCCATGGCCCCATTAAAAGGTGACGACTTCACACTCGTCCCAAGCTATTGTGGCCAGAGACTCGTAAAGATCAGGGTGACCCACGTTCCACCGGCCATCGAAATTCCCTGGCTAATAGCGGCCGTCCTCGCCGGCATCGAAGCCAACACGAAAATAATAGCAATAGCAAAAGAAAAGCAGGAAAACTGGTCCGGATCTGGGATGGAGCTCCTGATCCAAGCGGACCAAAAAAGCATTGAGGAGATCCCAGAGGTAATAGACCTCACTGACGGCAGCCACCTCACGGTAATTGTCGAGGGCAGAAGACCTAGGTGTGTCGTTTGTGGTGAAGGAACCCACCTAAGGGCTTTCTGCCCTCAGGCTAAAAGGTTGAGGCCACCTCTCCTCCCCACCCCAGTGACACAACCATCAACACCACCAGTAGCAGAGATGGCAGCAACAACTGTAGCCACAACAACAGTAGCAGCAACAACAGAAGCAACTATAACAGCAACAACCCCAGCAACAGTAGCAAAACCAACACCACCACCACCACCAGCAAAACCAACACCACCACCACCCAACGCTTCAGAACTAGCACCAGCGCCTACACCATCCACCACGCCACAACCAAAACTAACGGCTGTGGAGGATTTTCCACTCCCCGGCCTATCACAACTGGAGACAGATTGTGACGACGAGGAGTGGGAAACGATATCCAGAAAAAAAAAAAAAGAAACCAAAAAAGAAAAAATTCTCTTCCTTCCCCCTCCAAAAACAAAATACAGAGGGAAACAAATAAATTAAGAAACAAAAAAGTTAGGACAGATATGCCACCATCCACACCAGCATCACCAACCCCATCAACCCAAACACCAACACCATCACCATCATTAACCCCAACACCACCATCACCTCACCACAAAAGTCACCAAAATGCGAAACAGAAACAAACCCACAACAAACGCAAACAAAACAAAACAACCAAAACGATACACACTACACAGCATTAAATTTGAACAACAAGCAATTATTACACTACATCCAACACAACACCAGCATCACAGATAAAGACTACACAACAACCCCAAAATTCACACCACCTCCACACATACAAATCACTCGCATCACACAGAAAACGTACATGACACTAAAACAAAAATTCCCCAAAGACATCGGAGACTTCCGACAAGCACTCTCCAGGAGGATTTATAAGGACATCCTTCCTGAGGAGGCCACAAGCAGTGAAAAGGATGGAAAAACCGTCCTTCCCCTACGAGAAGTAAGGTAAGTGGTCTTTCCCATCTTTCCCACTCCTTTTCAACATGACCTCACTCAGAATAGGCAGCATAAATGCGCGTGGCTTGGGGTCGTCATGGAAGCAGGGCCACCTGCTCAACGACCTCAGGTCACTAAACATAGATGTAGTGGCCATCAGCGAGACCAGAATCTCCGAAGCACAGGCTTTCGCACTGATCTTCGGCGGCTACGATGTGTACGCATCTCCCAGCCGTCCGGGATCGGGTGGAGGAGTTGCTGTGCTTTTTCGGAGAGGTTTGGATCTTGCCATACGGGCCATCTTCCTGGACCCAGAAGGTAAGTTGGTGGTGCTGGACGTGACCAGCGGAGACGGGCAAGCTTTCAGGTTAGTGGCCGTCTATGCCCCGACAGGAGCAGGGCGGCCTGATTTCTTCCGGCGTCTGGAGACCTTTCTTGGAACGTCCCGCTCTTTAGTGTTAGTGGGCGACTGGAACGGGATCTTAGATGCACGCTGGGATTGTGTGGGATTAGTGGATAGGGAAGGAGGGTGCAAGAGTCTCACCAACCTGCTCAGACGTTTTGAACTGTCTGACAGGTACCGAATGGATTTCCCGAATGTACCAATGTGGACTTGGACAAATCGCATAGGGTCATCCAGATCATATCTAGATAGAGTATTTTGTAGGGAAATAGATAGGTCTAGCATAGGCTGTCCACAATTCAAGATAGTCAGCTACACGGACCACAAATTCGTGATCTGTGTGCTTGACTTAGATAGGCTTCATAGACAAGGACCCGGCTACTGGAAGCTAAACGCGTCCTTACCAGCGCCCAAGGCCTACAGAGACCGGATTAGCGAACTAGTTAAGCGGGCGTTGACGGGGGCCATCGTCAACAATAAGTAGTGGTTTGCTCTGAAAAGAGCAATTAGAATAGAGTCCATTAGGTTTAGTAAGACTTTAGCAATAGAGAAAAATAGAGCAGAGGGAGAATTAGTTAGAAAATTAGATGAGGCGCTTAGCAAAGGCATCGCGACCGACGTACTTGCGGCGAAATTGGCCCTTGACCAATTCTTCAATGCAAAGCATGAAGGCTGCGTTGTCAGAGCTAGGGTGCGTGCTCTCAGACACGAGGGGACGAAAGCCGTTCAATGGGCCCAAGTGGCGGAGGCGCGTCGTGGCAACAAAGCCACGATCCGGTCTTTGGTGGACCACGACGGGCGCATGCTACTCGATCCCGGGCAAATGTGTGAAGCTTTTCAGCGACACTTCGCTCAAATGTTCGGGGGCAGTGGCGGGCCGGATCGAGGGATGGACTTTAGTGTCAACCTCGACGGACTGCCGCGGCTTTCGGCCACTGAGGCGGAGTGTTGCGAAAAGCCGATAACAACCGCTGAAGTACGGGATGCAATGACTAGTTGCACAAGGGGTAAATCACCTGGTTTGGATGGTCTGCCCTATGAACTTTACGTACAAATGCCAAACTTGTTCGGAGGCCTCTTGGCGGACGTCTACTGCAACTGGCAACAGAACGGGAGAATTCCCAGCTCTGTGAGCCGAGGAGCGGTGGCGCTGCTGAGAAAGGATCCGAACAAGGGGGATAACATAGATAATTTTAGGCCCATAACTCTGCTAAACACAGAGTTCAAGATTTTGGCCAAGGTGCTAGCAAAGAGGTTGGCGCTTGTCGTTGGTCGTCTGGTGGGAGAGGCACAGACATGCGCCATTCCCGACAGATCCATCCACGACAACCTCCACCTCATGCGATACATCGTAGAGAGGGTAGCTAGGGAATCTGGCACGGGTGGGTCTTTGATCAATTTAGATCAGTCGAAAGCCTTCGATAGGGTCGACCATCGTTACCTAGAGGCAGTCCTGAGGGCGGCTGGCTTTGGGCCCGTCTTCAGAGGCTGGATCGCTGCCATGCACAGCAACATCTGCTCTGTAGTGAGAGTGAACGGTCACCTGTCGGAACCGTTCAACATCATGCGCTCGGTCCGCCAAGGATGTCCCCTCTCGTCCCTATTGTACGTATTGACTCTCGAGCCATTACTGCACAAACTCGAGACGTTGAGGGGGATCCCGCGCGAACTAGGATGCGGAAGATCCGTGTCAGCATATGCCGACGATGTCACCGTAGTGGTGTCGAACGCCAAACACATCGAGGCGATCGGCACTACACTAAGAGAATACGAAGCGGTGACAGGAGCAATGATCAACCAGGAAAAGTCAGTTGGCCTGCAGCTCGGCACCTGGAGAGGCAGGTCCATGCCGTCCAACAGCGTCGTCGGGCGCTGGACAGACGGACCGATTAAATTGCTAGGGGTCTGGTTCGGTCCAGACCTCCAGACAGACAAAAACTGGGACGAGGTGACGAGCAGGGTGGCTTCTCTCACCCAGAAATGGGCCGAGAGGAAGCTATCCCAGAAAGGTCGAGCGGAGGTGGCTAACGCGTACATCGCGTTCGTCATCTACTACCGCCTGACCGTCGTACCTTGTCCTAAGCCAATCCTGACTGCGTTGGAGCGTTTGCTCTTTCGCTTCTTGTGGAAGGGACGCGCTCCGATGGTCAGGCGGTCCATCTGCTGTCAACACCCGCTACGTGGAGGGCTGGGCATGCCGTGGCTGATGATGCGCAGACACGCGCTCAGGCTACGACATCTCCACCTCTTCCTCGACGGTGATCAGGTGTGGTCCCCGTTTGCTAGACACGTTTTTCCCCAGCTCGTATCCTTGACGGAGCTGCAGTCCTGGGTCAAGCGAAGACTGAGAGGGAGCGCTTGGAGACTGGAATGTCTTCAGGCGCTCACAACCCTCGACCAATCGGGCAATGTGATCGGTGGAAACTCCACCTTGGCGTTCTATAGGGGATTAGTGGAGGGGAAGAGCGACGACGTACTGGGAGAAACTCTAGGCGTCGACGAAAATCAACTAGCCAATCTCTTCGGAAGGACTTTCGGGCCGGGGCCTATGGACAACTTCCAGAAATCCCTGGCCTGGCAGTGCTACCGAGGAGCTTTGCCAGTTCGGGATAAACTCTACAGGCATGGAGGTGCCGTCACCCGGGCATGTCCGAGATGCGCGCAGGGCGACGAAACCGTCCTGCACGCACTCGTCCAGTGTCCGAGCATTGCTGACTTGTGGGTTTATGTCGAACACCTGCTGTCAAGTCTAGGACGGATCCGGCTATCAGCTGAGTCCATCGTGAGGATTGCCCCGCCCACTTCCTTTAGCCGGGAAGGACAGGCAGTTTTTATCTGTCTGGTGGCCATGGCGAAAGAGATAGTATGGTGGACACGTTTGAAAGGGTTGAAGACGAGCACTTACCTCTTCGGTGATGCCCTGATTAACTTTTTCAAATTTCATTTGAAAAGGAAAATCAGTGTAGAGAGGGAAATGCTCTCTTCCCAGCATTTTGTTGAAAGATGGGTGAGAGAAGCAAGTATGGCCCGAATGAATGGGCCTTCTCTGAGTATGTGTCTGTAAATTAAAGGTGGAAAACTGGGAGAGGGCACTTGCCCTGGTGGTCAGGGCCACTGTGGTCTTTTAATGGGCTTTCTCCACAAATGTCCCTCGGAAGTCTCCCCCCTATTGGGGAATTTTTCTTTGTTATTTTATTTCAACCTCCGTTTTTTTTACACGCAGAAATGCCCATTTGTACCGTCCTGTATTGTCCTGTACTGTCCTTAATGTCTACTTTATGTAAACCCTTGTGGTTAATAAAGAAAACAAAACATTATTATTATTATTATTATTATTATTATTATTATTATTATTATTATTATTTGAGTCTCAGTCATTGATGTTAGTTAACTGGAAAGTTTGTTGAAATGAATATCAAGCCACTACCTGCAGCCTCAGATATTCAGGACGTATCGGAGGCTTCTTGCTGTTCCCACAAGCATGCCTTTTGAAGCGTTCCAAAAAGCGTGAAGGGGCCAATTTTCTTTAACCATCCCAGGAAACTTTTTGAGATAGTACCTAGTGCGCCTATGACAATCGGGACCACTTTGACTTCATGGCAGTTTCAAATCCTTTTTACCTCCCACTTTAAGTCCTGGTATCGGTTAATTTTCTCTCTCTCCTTCTCTTGCACTCTCGTATCGAATGGGCAGGCCACAATCAGGCTCGATCTTTTTTCTTTGTCCACAACCACCAGGTCAGGTCTATTGTGTTCCAGTTTCTTGTCCGTCTGTATCCTAAAATCCCACAGCACCTTCACCTGATCGTTTTCTATCACCGACTCTGACTTATGCTCATACCACTTCTCAGAATGTGGTAAATTGTTTACTTTGCATAGGTGCCAGTGGATCACCCTGCCCATCACACATGTCTCCAGCCCTTATAGTGAGTCTGGGCTAGGTGTTTACACTCGGATACAATGTGAGCCACAGTCTCCTCTCTCTCTCCACAGATCCTGCACAGTGGGCTAGCCTCCTCCTTGTAAATATGGTGTTTTAACCACTTCGTTTTGAGGGTCTGCTCCTGCGCAGCCATTAACATTATTTCTGTAGCCTTTTTAAGGTCTCCTCTTTTCAACCAGTTCCATGTCTGTGGATCTCTAAATTCCGTTTTCTCAAAGAAGGTACTATGAAGGGATTTTTCCTGAAGGCTGCTATTTCTCCTTGATGTTATTTCCTCCTTGGACATCCCCTGGTCTATTGTCGCCTCCTTCAGTACATTTCTGAGCATTGGCTCCTTACTATCAGTCACGTATTTGTGTAGGTTGTTTTTCTTCATCTGAACACAGTCCTCTATGCTGATAAGACCTCTTCCACCTTCAGAACTCCTTAAGTAGAGTCTATCGACATCACTCCTCTTGTGGAACATGTTGTAGATAGTCAATAGCTTCCTAGTCTTCCTATCCATTTCTTTTTGTTCAGCAACATTCCATCTCAGAATTCCCACACTGTACCTAATAATAGACACAGCTCGGGAATTTACTGCACTTATGGCATTCCTACTGTTCAGATGTGACTTTAATACGCTCCTTACTCTCCGAATGTATTCAGTTCTTATCAATTCCTTCATTTTTTTGTTCTTGATGTCATCAGCCTCCAGAATACCCAAATACTTGTATCCTTCTTCAGAGTCAATTTCCTTTATCATCTCACCTGTTGGTACCTGGATTCCGTTACTTCTGCTCAATTTACCCCTCTTCATCACAATGACTCCACACTTACTAATACCAAATTGTATACATATATCATTGCTGAAAATACGGACAGTGTCAACAAGCACATACAACTCTTTCTCACTCTTCCCGAATAGCTGAAGATCGTCCATGAAGAGGAGGTGATTGATGGTAAGCCCTCCCTTTCCCAACCTGCATCCTGCCCTCACTTTTCGCAGTACACTGGTCGGGGGAATCAGGGCAAGGACAAACAACAGAGGGGACAGACTATCTTCCTGGAAGATACCTCTCTTGATCTTCACGCTTCCCAAGGATTCTCCAGTTGATGTTAACTCTGTTTCCCAGGACTTCATACTTTTGCCCAACAACTGTCTGATGTTATCTGCCACCTTGAAGATCTCCAGGTTTTTGGTAATCCAAGAATGTGGCACCATGTCTAATGCCTTTTTGTAGTCTATCCATCCCATGGCAAGACCAGTGTGTCTCCTCTTGCAATTCCTCATTACCATCTTATAAATAAGTAACTGGTCTTTTGAACCACGTGACTTCTTTCGACATCCTTTCTGTTCGTCCAGTACCAAGTTGTTTGTGTGGAGGTGATGGTAGATTTCCTCAGACATAATGCTTGTCAACAGTTTCCACATTACGGACAGACATGTGATAGGTCTATAGTTGGTAACATCATTACCTTTGATTCGGTCTTTCATTATCAGAACTGTGGTACCTTTTGTCAACCACTCTGGTACCTCACCTGACATCAAGCAGTCATTGAACATGGTTGTCACTTTCGGGTGGAGGGATGTTATATATTTAATCCAATACCCCTGCACACCATCTGGGCCTGGTGATTTCCAGTTGGTTAGATTTTTGACCTGCCCCTTAAGAGTTTCAACTGTGATACTCAAATCAGTTTGTTCGTGTGCCTGTTCACTAATCTCCTTCTGTACTGTCTCAATCCACACTGCCTGGTCATTATGTTTAACATCCTGCTCCCATATTCCTCTCCAGAATGTTTTAGTTTGTTCCGCCTCAGGGATCAAGTCGTTGCCTCTTTCTTTCCCTTCAAGCTGTCCAAACAGCATCTTGTGGTTGTTGTCGAACATGTGGTTCTGTCTATACTGACTGACGCTGTTCTCGTATCGCCTGATTTTCGCACTCTTTGCTACAATGCGTTGCTTCAGTTCCTCTATGATAATATTTAGCTTTTTCTTCCTAGTTTTGTATTTTATTTCCAGTCTATTTTTAGTGTCTATGTTTTTTAGTGTCCCATTCAGTAGGGACACAAGCTTTCCAATGTCATTTCTCATTTCCCTGATTTGACCACACAGTCTTTTCTTCCACCAAGGCTCTGATCTTTCTTGTCTGTTGTTTCCTCTCGCTTTTATACCAAGTAGTTTCCTCACCGTATTTGCTGTTGCTTTGAGGATATTGTTGCACTGGTGAAGGCTCCTCGCCTCAAGGTATGGGATGACTTTGTTTACCTTAGCTGTTGTTTCTTTTAACTTTTTCCTGTCTACAAATCTTAGTTTCATAGGTTTCACACAATCATTGTTCAATTCATCTACCACTTAGTTTAGGATATCAACCAAATCTTGTCCTAGCCCGTCAGCATTCATCTCCTCAGTGGCCGTATCTCTGTTCCAGGTATTATTTATCTCAGCATTCAGATCATTATCTGCTTCGGGTGGTTCCTCCGTTCTCTCGACCTCTTCACCTTCATTTCCCACTGGCTCGTTTGCCTGGCATACTCCACTCTCCATCTCCAAGCTAATCTCTCTGCTCAGTTCCTCCAGTTCCAGCTCGCTTATCCACCCATTAGTTCTTATTACCCGAGCCTGCCCGGCCAATTTTTGTTCATCTAATTTAAATAGACTAATCTCGTTCCAGATGTTATGCATCCGTTTCCTATAGCCTTTCTCCTTGGGGTTACACTTCAGGTAACATTGCATAACAGTTATATTCAATTCTTTCGTCCAGTTGGTTCTGGTCCCTTTCCTTCTTCTTCTTCCTCCGACACCAGCAGTACTTGGTTGACAGCCAGGTCCCTGCTGCTGAGCCAGGGAGCACCTGTTGGGTGAGAGTCTGTCACATGAAATTCTAGTCTTCATTTCACCGTTATTCGAACTGTTTAGGTTCGACATTTAAACACTCTTATCGAGGATTGGCGAATGTATGGTTACATAACCACTGGTGATTTCATCACCTCCGATGATTTCGTCACTCCCGGTGATTTTTGTGTGGCATTATCACGCTGAAGACGAACATAGATAAACAAACAAACAGGCAAAAAAAAAAAAAAAAATGAATAGGCATAAGTTTCATTGTAATGTAATGTTTGAATGTCTGACTTAGTTTTTCCCTTCCCTTCTCTGTCCGTCTGTTTATTTTTCTCTTCATTTTTCTTTTCTTTACGTTTTTCGTTGTTGCTGTGCTGCTTTGATTTTGATTTTTGGTTTCTTGATTTTGACCGGGTCAACAATTCAGTCTATTTATATATTTTCATGCCTTCCTCTTTTAGTGGGGACACTACGATGTAGCAGGGCGTAGCGGGAGAGAATAGCGGCGGTAGTGATAATGAGGCAGTGGTGGTGGTGGTGGTGGCGGTGCTGTGCTAGCAGCACATAGCAGGAGGTAGTGGGAGAGAATAGCAGCGGTAGCGATAATGAGGCAGTAGTGGTGGTGATGTGATCGTAGTACTGTAGTGATGGTGTTGAAGTTGGAGTAGAAATAGCGCTTGAGGCGACTTGACCATAGTTTTCATCGTGGTAGTGGTGGTGGTGTTGGTGGTGAAATTATCTTTAGCTATTTAGTTATTTAGTCATTTTGCCATTTTTCTCCTTTTCGACTCTAACATTCCTGATCCAAAATTAAATATTATTCTTGTTTATTAATATTGTCTAGTGATACCGCCACCTTCCCCTTTCGTAAGTTAACAGAAGGTAATGGGGAAATAGCGGTGGTAGCAATGAAGGAGTGGTGGCGGCGGTGATGGGATGGTGGTAGTAATGATGGATGGGTGGTGGCGGCGGTGACTGTAGTGATGGCGTTGTTGTTACTGAGTGTTGTTGAATAGACTGTATTTTTGTTTGATCGGTGAATCTATGGGGTTAGTCGCGTATATGTGTTGACATATTTTCTTAATATTGGAATTAAACATTTTGTGAAAACTTGAGACAATAATAATAGTAATTATAATTATTATGCTGGGATTAGTGGTGGTGGTGGTGAAATTGCCGTTATCTGGCTGTTGTATTTAGTGTACACAGAGGAGTGATGGGGCAGGTGGTGTATCTAGTTTGTGGTGTTGGTGAAATTGCTGTTATTTGGCTGTTCTATATAGTGTAGACAGAGGGGGTTTTCTTCCATTTATAACCATTTTCTTTTTTGAATGTAAAATGTATATTACAAAATTGAATATTTGAGCGATATAACAATATATTATGGATCCGAATCTTCCTGAGGCTTGAGTCGGATGCTTTATGCATCATTTGTACTAGGAATTATTATTTCACAATTGATTTAAATATGTTAAAATCAAAAACTTCCGGGAGCGATTTCATGACCTTCTTTCTACCATGTGCGTCTTCTTCCCTATTATTATTATTATTATTATTATTACAGTTGCATTTATCTTGCTTTATGTTCATACGAGTTATCACCAAGTCACAACCAGTGACCTCAAGAGACAACAAGGTCCGCCATGTTCAAGAAAGAACATACATATTCACACATGCATCTTTAGTGTTTAGACTTGTGATGTACTCATATTGACAGAATCTTCCTTAGTATATGGGCAGTTCCCATTAGTACTATCTTTTGTATTTCTCCTATACGCGGGTTTCCTGGGATTTGCGATAAGTAATCATTAGCCCCCTTAGGTATCATTCCCAGAGCGCCTACAACCACTGCTATTGTTTTAGTTCTCAATTTCCACATTTTTCCAATTTCTATCTCCAGGTCCTTATACTTGCTCAATTTTTCAATGTTTTTATAGATACATTCTTGTCTATTGGAACAGACATATCAATTAGCAGGCATACCCTCTTTTGAAAGTCTTTCAATATTATATCAGGTCTGTTTGCATCTATTTTTCGGTCTGTTTGGATGCTAAAGTTCCACAAGATTGAGATGTGATCTTTTTCAAGTATGGGAGGTGGTTGATGCTACCACCAATTCTTTTGATGGGGCAGGTCAAAATGCTTACACATTATCCAATGTATGTATTGTGCAGCTCTGTCATGCCTGTTTAGGTATTCGGTTGGAGCTATAGGACTGCACATTGAAATTATATGGTCAATGGTCTCTGGTTGTTTTTTGCATACACGGCATAATGGGCTGCACCCATTTTTTATTATGTTGGGTTGGTAATTTTTTGTTGGCAGACACTGGATCTTGTGCCGATATAATCAGTCCTTCAGTCTCCGATTTCAGTCCAGAGGATGCCAACCACTGATGGGTTAAAGTTTTGTCAACATCAGGATTGTTAGCTCGCTCTGGGTATTTTCCATACAGAGGCTTTTCTTGCCATTTCTTAGCCAGTTTCTGTAGCAGTTCTTTCTTTGCAGTTACTTTTACCTGCTTTGCTTTTTCTGTGTTTTCCATTTCAGCAGTAAATGGGACTTCTGAAATTTGTAGTCCATTACTGTATCTTTGTGCATCTTTTGTAATGGAATATGATCTTTTGATGCTTTCGTGTTTTAAAACGAGTTTGATCATCCAATCATGTGATACCCTTAGATATGTAGATAATCCAATTGTTGCAGTTTTCAACGCAATGTCTAACTGGATTAACCCACGTCCTCCTTCTTCCCTAGGGAGATATATTCTATCTATATCTGCCTTAGGGTGATGCATTCTGTGCATGGTTAAGAAGTTTCGAATTTTTGTATCGAGCCTACGGATCTCTGTGCTTGACCAGTTGATGACATTGTAACTGTAGGTTACTACTGGTATGGCAAGCGTGTTTATGGCATCGATCCTATTCCTTGCATTCAATTCCGTTCTTAAGATTGCTCTTACTCTGCGGTAACATTCCTTCCTTATCCTTTCCCTCATTGTCGAGTGCTTGATTCCGTCTCCTTCACAAACACCTAGATATTTGTAAGTTTTTTCTTGATCAAGTTCTCTTATCACGTTCCCCCGATCAAGATTAATGTCTGAACTCTTCAGCAGCTTTCCTCTGGTGAACGTTGCTTTGGCGCATTTATCTAGTCCACACTCCATTTTAATGTCATCACTGAACTGTTTCACAGTGGATAATAGCCCTTGCAATTGTTCATCATTTTTTGCAAATAGTTTCAGGTCATCCATGTAGAACAGGTGATTAATGGTTTTGTCATAGACTTTATATCCATGTTTTGTTTCATTGAGCATTTTACTTAATGGTATAAGTGCGATGCAGAATAAAAGCGGTGATAAAGAGTCACCCTGAAAAATTCCACAATTAATATTAACTTCTCCAGCTTCCAGTGATTTTGTTTCACTATTCAAAAGGAGTGTCGTTTTCCATGTCTTCATACTGAATGACAAAAACCTCCTGACAACGGGGGATATTTTGAAAATCTCTAAACATTTTTCAATCCAAATGTGTGGCAAACTATCGAATGCTTTTTTATAATCTATCCAAGCAATCGATAGATTTTTGTGTCTATTATGACAATCTTCCAGTATCATTTTGTTAACCAGAAGCTGATCCTTACAGCCATATGAGCCTCGTTTACACCCTTTCTGCTCAATGGGAAATAGGTCATTTGTTATCAGGTGGTCATATGTGTATTCAGTTAGGACTGATGTTAAAATTTTATACATTGTGGTCAAGCAAGTTATCGGTCTGTAATTTTTGGGATTGTTTGTCTCATCATTCTTCGGAAGCAGGAATGTAATGCCGTTAACTAGCCATGAAGGTATCTTTTCTGGCTCCTTAACTATTTCATTGTAAAGTTGGGCTAACAGCTCATGACACTCTGTGAAGGCATTTATCCAAAAGTTTTGTATTTTGTCTTTTCCTGGGGATTTCCATTTGCTGGTTTTTCTTAGAGCCAAGCGCAACTGTTCAACTGTTATATTTTCCCATGTTTGTTCCTCAAGGTGAGCTGTATCTTTCATTTGTCTGTCTATCCATGGGGCATGTATGTTATGTACTTTTTCTTCGGCCCAGATCTTTTCCCAGAATTCTTGCACTTCCTCCTTGGGTGGTATTGATTTAGCAGTTATTGTTGACTTACCAATTTTTCTGTAGAAGTTTCTTTGGTTGTTTTTGAACATATTATTGTCCTTATAGAATCTAGATCGTTTTTCAAAGCGCCTTATACGAGCAGCTTTGGCCGACACTTTTTGCTTGATTATTTCTATCAGCATGTCTATGTCACATGTTGATTTTATACTGTACTTTTTTTTCAATTTTCTAAGTTTAGTTTGTTTAACATGTTCACCTACTTTATAGTTTGTTAAAATTTCTATGTCAGATCGGAGAAGGTTTATTTGGCGATTGATGTTCTCTTGCCAAGTAGATTTCTTGTGGGAATTCCTTTGTTTTTTCATCTTCACTCCACATAAGTGAGTGGTGACTTTAGCCGCTGCATAATAGAGATGATTTAAATCAGTAATGTTTAGTTTGTTTGTGATGATAATGTTTTTGAGAATTATGTTAGTCTTGTGTACTATCTTTTGGTTCTGTTTGGAGTTCTGGATCTTAGGGAGGGTGTCTCGTTGCCCCATGTCAGATTCTTTCATTTTCATCCATTCGATCATAATTTCATTCTTCAAGTTGGCAAGTTCATTCTCATTCATTTCTTTATCATTTACGATCTCATTATTTTCATTTGGAGTTTCATCCTGAGCATGCACTCCCTCCACTTTTTCGATCCTTTCTTTAATTTGTTCGGTTGCCAGTGATTCCGCCCCAACCCTGCGATTCGAAGTGTTACAGTTTACCTCGTTTTCACTGACACATGTTTCATTTTCCCTTCGCTGACTTTGTGCTAATAGCTTGATCTGATCAATTTCTATATCAGTTAGTAACTTTTTTCTTACAATATTTCTTCGTATATTGGCTAGTTTGTTACTGTCAATATAGCCTCTGTTTTCGGGATGTTTCTTTTTCCAGTTGATATATGTCTGTTCTGTATTCGATGTATTTGATGGGTAGTACATGGCAGTGTAGAAAGCCTCAAGGACTTCTTTATTATCTTCCCTTGACCATTTTTCTCTCTTTTCTTTTGGATTTCTTGGTGGTGAGCATGGAGGGCCATTATTTTTTTTCTTCTTCTCATAATCAATATTATTATCAATATTATTGTTGTTGGTTGTTGTTATTATTATTATTTTTATTATTATTATTATAGTTGCATTTATCTTGCTTCATGTTCATACGAGTTATCACCAAGTCGCAACCAGTGACCTCAAGAGAAAACAAGGTCCGCCATGTGCAAGAAAGAACATACATACACACACATGCATCTTTAGGTGTTTAGACTTGTGATATACTTATATTGACAGAATCTTCCTTAGTATATGGGCAGTTCCCATTAGTACTATCTTTTGTATTTCTCCTATACGCGGGTTTCCTGGGATTTGCGATAAGTAATCATTAGACCCCTTAGTTATCATTCCTAGAGCACCCACAATCACTGGTATTGTGTTAGTTCTCAATTTCTACATTTTTACAATTTCTATCTCCAAGTCTTTACATATATCATTGCTGAAAATACGGACAGTGTCAACGAGCACATCCATCTCCTTCTCACTCTTCCCAAAGAGCTTAAGATCGTCCACGAAGAGGAAGTGATTGATGGTAAGCTCTCCCTTTCCCAACTTGTATCCTGCTCTCACTTTTCGCAGTATAATGGTCAGGGGCATCAGGGCAATGACAAACAACAGAGGAGACAGACTATCTCCCTGGAAGATACGTCTCTTGATCTTCACGCCTATTATTATTATTATTATTATTATTATTATTAAGGAAAGGGGCAGTGGATTGGCAGCATCAGTTGAACGTCAGACAACATGTTTTACGGCCCTTTACGTTCTGAGTTCAAAACCGCCGAAGTTAACTTTGCCATCACCATTACGGGGTCGATAAAATAAAGCATCAGTAACGTACTGGGTTCGATTTAATCGACTTTCCCTTCCCCCTAGTTGCTGGAATTAAGCCTAAATCATAAACCTTTAACATTACTATTATTATTACGATGGTGGATTGGCAGTGACGGTGGAGGGTCGGATGCCATGCTTTGCATGATAGAATTACGGCCTTTTACAGTATGAGTTTAAATCTCGCCGAGGTTAACCTCTTTCATCCTTACGAGGTCGATGAAATGAAGTACCAGTAATACACTGGGATAATTGCTGGCCTTGTGTCAAAAGTAGAAACAATTATCATTATTACGATGGTGAAGAAAGGAAGATATTTCTTTGAAAATTTGAACTATTCATCCCAACGGAAATCTAGAGAAGAACGTGAGTCAATTACATTGCTGTTACTCTCTCAGTTGCAAATATAATCCACACGAAGTAAATAGTTTTATTTTATTCACTATATGGAATACTTTCTTTCTTCGCTGCTCTGCAATGACTTTGGAATGTTTACACGAAATTATTTCTACAAACATTGCAAAACGATCAACCAACAATTCCAGTTTCAGGTTTTGCTGCAGAATAATTACTATTTACTGAACTATTCAGAAATGTTCTTCTGCATTTGCAGCACAACATTTCTAGACATTAAAAGGGGTTATTGACTACATGTCACATTCATAAAGGATTTTAAAGGATTTAAACGTGTCACCAATATTTTCTGATAACTACTCCTTCGTGTACTATTCTTCATGCATTCTGTTACACATACACAACCCCCCCACACACAAACACACACACACATTTAGGACTATATTTGTGTGTAAATTAAAATCACACTTCACTTCATCTTAGGTCACACATTTTACATAAAGCTTACACTTAGAATAAATACATGTTACATGCTCATGCTGGTGTTTAAATATCGATCGGAGTACACCTCATCAAAGGTCCATATTGTTGTAAATGTAATTATCTTGAAAGCTTTCAGAAACAAATGCATTCGTAACGTCTTAAAACATTTTATTTCTGGAATGAAAACATTTGGTTTCAATCATATTTTTCACCCCAAGGAGAGTAATTCGAATGTCATATTGGTTCCCGGTTCATATCTTTAAAATAACAATGTTGATGAATTTGTTAATTCTCCTTTTTATCTTATTAATGGGGTTTTGCCCTCTGTGAGGTTTGATGTCACAATACGAATCCTATCTTAAAATCATTACTAGTTCTTTGGATGCTAAAGTACTGATACATCCAGTACATTTGAGTGATTTCTAATAAGCTGATATTCTGTTAGTCACACATCAATATGTATTTCTTTTTAGTAGCAGGAAAACTTTACATGTCGGATGCTTCTATTTTGACGTTTCAATTGGGCATGTAAAGGGCAGATAAGGCGAAATTGTCTGAATGCCTCTGATCCAAAAAGGTGCTGTCTCTTCAGCTTGCTTTTCTATCGTTCTAGATTTGTTAACAGCTTGCTGAAAGTACTCAGTTCAACGTAGCTCATATATTCTCAGCCAGCCTCCTTTATGACTTCATATACCAGATATTTCTATCCAGAATGTCATATTCTGAAAATATCTCCTGCATATGTTTTTCTTGCAACCGTCAATCTTGCAGTCGGTAACCACCAGCTCCTATACAGAAGCATATTATTCGACTGTCTCTGTGAAGAAGAAGAAAACGAAACAAGAAAGCTGGAGGAGGAAAATAAAACAATATTTTTGATTTCTATTCATATTCCATATGACTTTACTGTAAAAAACAATATATATATATTTCAGGTAGACGCGCTCCATCATACACTTTTCTAAGAAATAAATCATACACAAAACGCCAGCAACAACAGTTTTGCAAGAGATGTCAACATGAATGGACCTGTTTATTTTTATCTAAAGACATTTTTCCAATTCCAACCCGCCTGTCCCCTCAATTTATCTTATTTCTCATTCTTTCTTCCGATGGAGGACAAGCGTCCGAAACGTTAAGAACCTCTGCCTGATATATCAAGCGTTAACCTAATATATCCCTTCCATATACTGTACCGGTTGTATTGCTATTTGTGTTTACCTTTTACACACACACACACACACACACACACACACACACACACACACACACACACACACACGTATATATATCTTTTAGAGAAGAAGAAATATATATATACACACACACACACACATATATATATATATATATATATATATATATATATATATATATATATACAAATACATTTCAACTA
>OZ024742.1:21480308-21497808 GCA_964016885.1 Eledone cirrhosa
CGATTTAATTCCCTTCAGAAATGTTGACCTCGAGCAAATATTAACATCATGATTTCCAAACCTATGAGGGCCTTCTCACTCCTGTTGGAAGTACTCATCGCTGGTTGACTTCCATTGCATTCGGTTTGGTTTCAGTCATGTCAGGAATGTAGCCGTACTCACCACCCTTGGCCCAATGCGGGTTGGTGAGACTATTTAACCCACAGTTTTTGTGGATGCCCTCTGAGAAGTTCATCCACCCTTTTAACAGCTCTTGATTGTTGTGCTGTTGGGGTTCCAATCGCCCCCATCACTACACCCGAGTCTGGTGGGGAAGCTAGTTAAGTCCGTGACCACTCAACGATGAAGCATATTATGCTGAGTCACATGCTACCAGTAGCAGTGGGAGAGCTAACCTGACATCATATGGTGTATATACTTTCATTACTGCCAATTCTACACAGAAATGTTCAGTTTGATCGACAGATACCCGTTCCCTTTGGTAATGTAATGTGTATATCTTATCGTATATGTAATTATTTGTCTATAGAAAACTCCTAAAGCGAAATGTGTTTCATTAAATATCCTCTCAGACAGCAACATATGAGGCTTACTACTTCCCTTCTAAAGGTTATACACAGTTGACGTTTGTTGAACAAGGAGCTACGTAATGTTCGCAAACTCAGCCTTTGAACATCTCATTTTAGAACTCCATGCCCCTCATTATTACTTGTTTTCATGACTTTATCTGTGGCCCTGATCATGTATTCAAATAGAAATTTCCTTATTTCGTTCTAACGTCGTACCACCTGGGGTCAATTCCCATCGATATCAACTTTCACTCTTATCCGTTTCTGTATCGATACAGCATCCTGCCATGAATATAATCGACCATATACAAACCTAAAATTGTGATATTCGTGCTAAGATATAAATACTTGTTAACCATTATTCTACCTTCAGTGTTTAGAATCATTATGCAATTTTCTGGGGGGTTTTTACAGCTGTACTTTTCCTATACAAATGAATAAAAATAACTGAATCCTTGATCACATTATACCATGATATTTCATAAAATCATTCTTTGCCATTTGTTAAACATTCACCCGTAAACTATAATTATCCCACTGTCGAGATTTACCACACTCAAAGATTTAATGACATCTTCCATGTTAAGAAACATCTGCTCTATGTAACTTGCAATAGTGAAATATGAAACAGTTTGGCACACATTTATGGCAGCATTTAAGTTACACACAAGAATATACATAAATTGTATATGAGGTCATTTTAGTCGTTGTAATACTGAATTATTTAGAGACGATTAGTGTGACTATTAATGTAAATATAATTTACACCACAGCAGCAAATGAAATTAGATTAAACTATTTCGCTGTTTAATAATGATATTTGAATGATATATCAAATGAGATGGGACGATAGTTAAAGAAATATGATTTATTAATTAAGTGTCTTCCAAACAGTATTGAAAATTAAACTAAAATAATCATTCACTGACATTCTAAAGACGATATATTTTCCTGTTCGTCATTTCATCCATTCAATACTACTTCGATAACTGATTTATATGTTTGCATTAAATGTGAGAAGAGTCTATGTAGCTCTAACAACAAATAGTAAGGTATCAATACACAGGTATATACTGCAGAGCTGTTATCCAATCGTTATAATACTGTAGCCGTAAAAAAAGAAATATTTCTAACGCATGCCCTCAGTATTTTTGACTGGATTATTTGTATTTCATCACCTGTTTGTTTCGAACCGCACATCTACCTGTATGCTGAATAAAACATACTTTCAAGTTTCAATCTTAATACACGCTTCATAAACGTCAAACAGATGGAAGTGAAGGGAAAGTACTTTTAGTGTAATTGTAACGTAGGAAGATGTGAGATTCTTATTCTACTGGTAAATATCTGCTGGCGAATTGTGCTGCCTCAGGAGGCTATATCCAAAATTAATTTCTCAAGTGATTTCTAGTGATAATTCATGAGCTGATGTATTTTGCATAATAACAAAACACAACACACAGACACACACATATACATACATACATACATACATAGTACGTACATACTTACAAACATACACACACACATACGCACACACACTGACACACACACGCACATACACACACACACACACACACACACACACACACACACACACACACACATATATATATATATATATATATATATATATATATATATATATATATATATATATATATATATATATATTATAAATATATATATATGGGTGTATAATGCTCTAAAAATCTCTCTCTCATTATATATATATATGTGTGTGTATAATGCTCTAAAAATCGGACCAGTCTAAAACTGCAACAAACAATCAAACATTTACTGCCTCACACCCTACCTAATTCTTTTTCTTAAATAAATTAAATATCATCCAGCAAGAATTGCTTCCACCTGCATATTATCTCTCTAAAAAGGGAAATCATATCAAACCTCAGTCCACCATTTGCCTCCATCATGAAACCATGGTTCAACTAAGCACTCTTGCTATATTAACACATTTTGATCTGCTTAACTCCAATAACTATGCTTGTAAATAACATTATGTTTTCTTCCACATTGACTTTGTATGCTCTACATTATGCACGTTTTTTTTTCTTTTTCTTTTTTCTTTTCACTTCATAAACCTTGTTTGTAAATAAGATTATTCTTTCTGCACCTTCTGTTTAACATGTGCGACACCACACTAATACATTTCACTATCATTTGATAATGCTTAAAAATGTTGAAACCGGTAATAGACAATAATTAAATATATAAATAGATAAATAAATGCCATTGTTAAATAATAAATAAATCAACTAATACGTTAACACTTCACACAAGGTAAAACATTTCGTTTTAATCATTTTCTAACCCAGAAAAAAGAGAGAGAGAAACAAAAAAGGAACAAAATATATTTTTCTTCCTAATAATCGTCTCTCTCTCCCTGTTTTCATATATATATATATATATATATATATATATAATCTAAAAGAAATTTCACTCTACAAGTCTGAATAAAATAAATGTAATCTGAGTTTTTCGAATATTAATAATAATATTCGATTCGTTTGCAATTATGCAAACCAGCCTCATTTTTAAAGCCATGTCAGTAGAATCTGCGTCTCATTCTTGTTCTTGTGTTGGCATGTAAACAGAACTGCAGACACCAATCTAAAGACATTTTTTCAAATTCCAACCCGCCCGTCTCCTCAATCTATTTTATTTCTCATTCTTTCTTCTGATGAAGGACTAGCGTCCGGAACGTTAAGACCCTCTTCCTGCCATATCAAGCGTTAACTTAATATATACCTTCCATATACTGTGCCGATTGTGTTGTTATTTCTTTTACCTTTTACATACATGCATACATATATATATATATATATATATATATGTATATATGAAAATAACAGATAAAAGTTTAAGCAAAGAATCGCTGCTTTCTAGGGTTCTTATATATTTCATATATAGTTATCCTTATCGAGCCCTCTTTGGATTTTAGTCTTCAAATTTATTATTATTACTATATATATATATATATATATATATATATATATATATATATATATATATATATATGAATTATAAGAATCAAAGAACTGTTCAAAACATTTTTATGCTTACAACTGTTTCCTCCAAACCGAGGTTTGGATTCTTCGGAGCAATTTATTATTGAATGAACACTTATATGACCTCCTTTTCAATCCAAGAGACATACAGATACATATGCAAACATTGTGGGTCAACATCCATTACACCATTTAGTGTGGCAGTACACATTTAGAGATTACATTCATATTAAAAGATAAAATCAAAAATACAAGTTAAAATACAACATGGAATTAATGTGATACGATAGTCATAAGCGGTTATTGAGTGCAATAGTTATACGTGTGGCAAGCACGTGCGTCTTGTTTATATAGTGTGGCAGAGAGTTACGTGTAATAGAAGCACTTAAACAGGTGATCAAGAGTGTTAAGGGGGTTGATCTGGTAATGAATTCTTTATATGATTGTTATAGCCTGTGCTTGGAGAAATAATATAAGCATTAAAAATAATATAGCATTAAAAATATTGGAAATGCGTAGCGAAGCGATGATATGGATTTCATGCACTGCGACATTTTCATAGTCCGGGGAGCGTATTTTTCAGATTATATGCCCCTCACATAATCCACGTCGATTCGATATTGGGCGTTTGACAATCCTGTTAGAGAATCGTAGTCTGATGGTCTTTAGCTCAATACAGCAGATTGTTACGTTGCGAGAATCGACATCGAAATATTTCCCGGAAGTGTGTGTGTGGCTAAGGGGAGTAATGCATGAGGGGAGGTAACTCGGTGGTTTCTATTACTAACTATTAAATTGTGTCTCAAAATAGTCCCTAACTTATATGGTTATACGCAGTTTCTAAAAATTTAAAGTGTCTTAACTATAATGTAGTTTATTAAGCTGTACTGAAGGTGTTCCTATTATGGTCATTATCCTCCATTATAGAGTGCCACAATTGAATATTTTACACGACGAGCGAGATTTCTAAATCAATGATCATTGTGATTGTAGTCTACTCATAGAACCTGGCAGGGTTATTATAGAATCACTTCAACATATAATGATCTCTGGTAAGTTCCGGGTCAGTGCATGCTATATTGGATGTCGAAAGATAACCATCACTAGGGTAGACCAGAGGTCAATCTACACTCCTCCTGCCACTAATCTGAGCATCAATCCATATATGTACAACTCATACGCCACTTGCAATACATTCACTGCACTCAGCATACCCGTCATACAGCTCATCAACGTTACTAGATTAATTAGTCTTCCATTTATCCAACGATGGCACTTCACCCGCATAGCACCAACAATACAATCAATTCAATGCTTAAATTTTACATTAACTATAAAGTGGTGTAGTACAGTTCAAGCAACTGGATGTAGTCACACCTAAAATAGAAGTACAAAGGGGTATTCCTACGGTGAAGGGTTCTTGAGGGATGTCCCGATTAGTGTTATATTGGATCAATAAGTGTGGGGATGTCGTATAAGGTGTGCCCTTGGTGTTTGATGCTAGAGGTGGTGCCTGGTTCAAGTCCGACATTGCTATATATTGGGCTTAAAGTTTTGGAAGGAATGTCTGAAGTGGTGCTGGCAAGTTGCGCACACTTCAGATTTTTTGTTAAGTAAGTTATGGTTAGAGAAGATAATAGTGTGGGTCTCTAGTATACAGAGGTTACAACATTTATTAGGTGGTTTGTACGAAGTTGCGCTAGCTATCACTTCCCATTTGAGTGTGTAAGGTTTATTTTTAGTTTTTAGATAGTGTATGTAGCTAGATAGTGAGGTGGAGCTGGCTAGACTGTGCTTTTTGAACGAGTGGATGTGCGAATTATACCTGGTTTTGAAGCAGTTAGAAGTGGAGCCTACATAGGTTTCTGAAGAGTTGCTAGTTGTGACGGTGCATGAGTATATGATATCCTTGATTAGGCATTTTTTATATAAATGGCAGGTTCTAATTGCTCTACAGTTACAATTATTCTGGGTGTTAGTCTGCTGGTTATAATGCTGTGCAGAAATCCGGGTGGTAGCTTTAGGATTTTGGATATGCGGGTTGTCGTCCCCGGTGTCATTGCTTATACTAGTGCTATTTCTATTATTACTGCCGTTATTAGGGTTGTTTGCTACAGAGGTATTTTGAAGGTTTACTTCCTGTTGCGATTTCGTTTGTTGGAAGTAAGAATTAATTTTTCTTTTATTGCTACTAGCTATGTGGTATGCTATGTTAGGCGTCGTAGAGTATGAGATTTTAATAGTGTTTTTGTTTAAAAGGTTATGGTACTTGTGTCCTAGAGGGAAGTTTTTATCTAGTAGTGAGAAGAAAGCCCTAGGTATGTTGGTGGAGACGTTTAGGTTGAAAGGAGGGTTGAAAAATGTATTATTTCTTCTTCTATTTTTGTTTTTAGTGTCTGGTGTGTTGTTTCCTCCTAAGGTACTACGGTAGTTTCTGTGGTAATGGTTACTTTTGATGGCACCCTCTGCTTTAGTGTGCGTGTGGTTGCTATACATATTACTAGGTTTCCTCATGGACATATTGTGCGAGATGATGCTGTAGCTATGTGTTTTCGTAGGTAGGAACTCGATCTCTATATTATGGCCGGATCTAGCTAATGCTTGATTATAATATTGCGAGTTTTTGCTAAATATGTTTGCGTCATAGGATAGATTAGATATTCTATTGAATACCCTCTTAGAGATAGAGTTTAATATTGATCTAGGGTGATTAGACTTGGTATCCACGTAAATGAGTTTTTCGTTAGGCTTATGGAAAGGTGTATATATCTTTGAGTCTACGTATAGTGTGGCGTCTAGGAAGTTAACGTTTTAGTGTTTTTGTCCATGGTGATACTAAGGTTAAAGTTTTTGAATGTCTTGTACAATAGTTTTCTAGTTCTTTCTATATTGAATTTTTATATTCTATAAGTAGAAGTGCATCATCGCGGTACAAACCACCGTTGAGGTATAGGAGGTCCTTATGGATTTCATTAAGTAAGTATAGGCCGACCAAATCAGTGACCTGCGCCGAGTCACTAGACCACATGGTTATGTCGAAGTTGTTGTGCGTATCCTTGCGGGTCCATAATTGGTCCTCAAAAGTGATTATGGTTTTACGGGCCGCAAGGATGACATCAATCTGGGTTCTAGTCAGGTCGCTATTGTTCATGGCCATGATTAGAGCCTTATTTAATAGGATAGGGGAAATAGAGGTGTAGTATGAATTGCTATCAAATTGAATACATTTTTTGTCCTTGTTATTCTTGATATCTTTGAACCATTCAATAACTTCACCCGTATTTCCCCATTGTTTAAGGTGTATCTTGTGTTTAATTTGTGGGATGATTTTATCTAAAATTTTCTTGCTGATAATGCCAATGTCGGACTTGGAAAGGCAGATAGGTCTAATCGAGGGGTTGCTAATGAAGTCCTCCTTATGGTCCTTCAGAGAGAATGGGGGGTTTGGGGTGTATGGTTGTGTATGCCTCTGAAATCCTAGTTTAGACACTATATTATATCCCTCTATATTAATATCCTCTAAGTTTTGCATAGTAGTTTTCTTGTAGCTTTTATGTAGTTCATTATATATAAACTTTCTATAAGTATTATAATCCAGGTTGTATATGTTATTAGTTTTATCCGCGTGTACAATAATGTTATTACTAGTTTTGAATTCATTAATAGAGGTGTTAAGTTTGTTTAAGTTCTTTGATTCTTATAATTCATATAACTGCTCTGTAAAACATCTGATGTTATTACATTGAGCTATTTAACTTACTGGTAATAAGGTAGTAATATATTACTGCCTATCACTATTTAGGGTTTGTAAAAATATATATAACTACAAAAGGTTTTTGTATTTGCATAACCATAAATAGTATACTTAATACTATATATATATATATATATATATATATATATATATATATATATAGTAATAATAATAAATATATAATAATATATATATATATATATATATATATATAATAAATATATATATAATAATAATATATATATATATATATATATATATATATATATATAGTAATAATATATATATATAGTAATAATAATAAATTTGAAGACTAAAATACAAAGAGGGCTCGATAAGGATAAATATATATCAAATATATAAGAACCGTAGAGCAAATATTTATTAAAATAACAGATTAAAGTTTAAGCAAAGAATCGCTGCTTTCACCCTTAACGGGATCTTCTGAAACTAACAAAGTCAATCTGTAAACGCAGAAGTGAATATTTCAAAAAACGTTGCAACCGGAGGAAGACAGGAAGACGATACTTTGGTTCGTGGAAACATTCCCTGGCAAAGAACGGGGAAAAACGAATATAATACGTCATTAATAGGAGCTGTGAAAAACAATTACGCGCAAAGACAGAACCACGTTTATGGTTTAAAATAAGTCGTAGACTAATGTTCTCTTAGGTAGTTCATAGAGACGTTCTCTGGCAATTAACGCATACTTTCATCCATAAGTATGCATTTACCAGAATGGGAGCTGATGTTAAATCATACATCAACAGTATAGAAAAATTTAGTTCAGCGCACATAGCAACACTGCGATTTATCATCGGAAAGAATTATTAAATGTTCATCACTGTAAGATATTTTAAAGACATTGTATTGTTTACCTGCGTGATAGCACAGATATGGGGACACACACAAACTCTCTCTCACACACACACACACACACACACACACACACATATATATATATATATATATATATATATATATATATATATATATATATATATATATATATATTTAATAAATATAATCTGAGTTTTTCGTATATTAATAATAATATTCGATTCGTTTGCAATTATGCAAACAAGCCTCAATTTTATAGCCATTTCAGTAGAATGAACACTTCATTCTTGCTCTTGTATATATATATATATATATATACATATATATATATATATATATATATATATATATATATATATATATATATATATATAGAGAGAGAGAGAGAGAGAGAGAGATTTATATATATATATATATTCCCGAGAGGGTTGGGTGTGCAGAGTTCTCAAACTTTCCATCCAGCGGGTCCTCTCGGAAGAAGCCGTCTCCAACTGATCCGGCTGCATTTCCAAGCGAGACCAGCCAAGATCATGAATGTTATTCAATCCTCTTGGGTGGGGTCTACTCCTGGGTGTAGCTGAGACATCAACAAATTTCACTTGCCTGCATTTCTTCCTCCCTTATATTCTTTGTCTTTCTTATATTTTTAGTTCCTTTTTACCTCCTTTCTGCGTTTGTATCGCTCGTTCTGATTTCAAATTTTATGATGATCTATTTGAGTGCTAAATTAAATTCAACGCCCAGTCTAATTCAATCGTATGGTTATTGTATGTGACAGAAGCTCCTATCATAATATTATGACGAATAGATTTTAATTCTAAAATTATTCTCTTAAACGAAAATCGTTTTATAAAAGCTATTTTTCAACAATATATTTTTCATAAGACTGCAACTATTCAAATTTATCAAAGATTAATTTATCTAACAGAATACAGTAGACAAACATTTGAAGTTCTGAAGATATAGATTTCTTAACATCTTCTGATGTCTCATAAATATGTTATTTACTGTAATGTTATTCAGAAGAATATACTTAAGAATATGTTCTGAGTACTTAATCATAAATATTTCTAAGAATTCCTTTAATTTCGGTTATAACAATATCCTCTGCAATTACACTTGGCATTATTTTCTCTGTTATGTTATTTTATGAGATCTTCGGATTCATTTTTAACTATAAAATTGTGATTTACTCCAGCTGCATCTGGTGCAGTCTGCGACTAATCCAGGCTCTGCTGCACTTCGGGCTTAGGAGGGTAAACCTTCTAAATATCGGTTGCTCTCCGACTAGTTTGCGGTCAAGTCTATAACAGTGGAAACTTCTGGTGCCCTTGGCCCTAGCACCACCTCTATACTTACCACCATCGGCGCGGAGTAAAGAAATTAAGACGAGGTTATCGAGACCTCTCTGGGTTTAAGAAAATTGAAAATGATTGTTTTACTTATCTGAACGCACAAGGTCGGCGTAAACTTTTGCATCATTACGAAATGTCTTTTTCACATAAAAAAACAGGGTTATCGCTTGATGAGTAATCGGAGAAATAAAATGTTTGAAATGTTTCTTGGTTTATTGCTGATATTCTCCCCATATTAAATGTGTGTAGAGTTTGACACATAGCTTTCCCCGAGTTGCAGGAAATATTTATTTTTCTATGGGTGATTAGTGTCTAGACACAATATTTTGCTCGGTGTTCAATTTCAGTGGCTCTAAGCAATTTGGAAGTCATTAGATTATAGGAAAAATTACATTACGAAATTTCTCCAGGGTTTCTATTCTCTTCAAATCCAGACATTGTCAAATTTACCCCTCATCACTTCTAAGACAATGTGGATTGGTGAATTGATAGAGCGTCGTTTGTGATAACTCCAAACATCGGTCACGGATTTTTATGTTCTACGTTCAAATCATAATATGGGCTACAATAGGTATTTATGAACCAGACACTCACGAAATAATCACAAGGAGGCTGTCGTATGGAGGTCATATTGGTCACTTAAATATGCATGGATTAGTTATATATCGTGTAGTGCACATTGGGCTCTTATGAATTTATAGTGAAAAACCTTGTCAAACCCAGCTCTTCTGATAATTTACTGTATATTGAACCAGGATCTTTAAAATATAAATCATATCCATTCGAATTCTTTTATTATTTAAAAAAAACATTATTTTTTAAGAAGTTATATAAAACTGCCTTCAAAAAATAAAGTAAAATAAAATAAAATGCTCTATTAATTCTAATCAGCTTAAATCTTATATCTTGATATACACGTATTTATCAGTAAAACGCTCAATAATTTCAAATGTAAGTTTGTTATCTTCAGCTTCAGACACTGCCTTGCTTGAATTACGTCGGATTTGAATCTTCTATATCTAGTCTTTTGTTTGTCATACAGAATTACGATTTCAACACATACCTCACAATTATGCACAACCGTCAAAATATATTTTTCTTCCATTTCTTAGAGGGTTCTTAACCCCACTATCAGGTTAAAATTTCTTTAGTAAAAATACGGCGAAAGCTTCTATTTCTATTTTCAAACTCGCTCACTGTTTACAAAACACAAACTTAGTGCTCTAGGGTTCTTATATATTTGATATATATATATTTATCCTTATCAAGCCCTCTTTGGATTTTAGTCTTCAAATTTATTATTATTACTATATATATATATTATTACTATATATATATATAATATATATTTATATTATTACTATATATATATATATATAAAAACAAATAACGAAACGAAATTAAATTTCATTTCGTTTGTAACTCACTTTTGTATGACTGACGCTTAAACAATTAAGTTAAAAATGTACATCTACATGCATACTGAAATACTAGTGTGCATATGAATACACACACGTATACATATGTAGGTGTAACAAGTCTTTCACTGGCTGCTTTACTGTGAGCAACCCAGCTATTCTGTATGTAAACACACAGACAAACCGGTTTTTAGAGTCATACTGGTTTTCGAGGGAACACCTTCCCTCTATTCTGCAGAAAGCCAGACAAGGAATATTGAACTAGTTTCGTTGTTGTTACAACTCATCAGCAATATTTACCTATCTACCGGCCCTTCTGGAGAATTGTAAAAGCACATATCGTTATATGCCTTTTCTATGAAAATTAGTAGTGGGCAGACCAATTTGCATAGAGTGTGAGTACGCACCGGTTCAGCGGAGACGATAAAAACAAATAACGAAACGAAATTAAATTTCGTTTCGTTTGTAACTCACTTTTGTATGACTGACGCTTAAACAATTAAGTTTAAAATGTACCGCTGAACCGGTGCGTACTCACACTCTATGCAAATTGGTCTGCCCACTACTAATTTTCATAGAAAAGGCATATAACGATATGTGCTTTTACAATTCTCCAGAAGGGCCGGTAGATAGGTAAATATTGCTGATGAGTTGTAACAACAACGAAACTAGTTCAATATTCCTTGTCTGGCTTTCTGCAGAATAGAGGGAAGGTGTTCCCTCGAAAACCAGTATGACTCTAAAAACCGGTTTGTCTGTGTGTTTACATACAGAATAGCTGGGTTGCTCACAGTAAAGCAACCAGTGAAAGACTTGTTACACCTACATATGTATACGTGTGTGTATTCATATGCACACTAGTATTTCAGTATGCATATGTAGATGTACATTTTTAACTTAATTGTTTAAGCGTCAGTCATACAAAAGTGAGTTACAAACGAAATGAAATTTAATTTCGTTTCGTTATTTGTTTTTATCGTCTCCGCTGAACCGGTGCGTACTCACACTCTATGCAAATTGGTCTGCCCACTACTAATTTTCATAGAAAAGGCATATAACGATATGTGCTTTTACAATTCTCCAGAAGGGCCGGTAGATAGGTAAATATTGCTGATGAGTTGTAACAACAACGAAACTAGTTCAATATTCCTTGTCTGGCTTTGTAGAGAATAGAGGGAAGGTGTTCCCTCGAAAACCAGTATGACTCTAAAAACCGGTTTGTCTGTGTGTTTACATACAGAATAGCTGGGTTGCTCACAGTAAAGCAACCAGTGAAAGACTTGTTACATCTACATATGTATACGTGTGTGTATTCATATGCACACTAGTATTTCAGTATGCATATGTAGATGTACATTTTTAACTTAATTGTTTATATATATATATATATATATATATATTATTACTATATATATATAATAATAATATATATATATAGGAAAAGAGTCAGAACCCCGACGGCAGAGCTCAAGCCATTTCGACAGCTATTTCTGGACTCGTGTCCCACTCTACTACAGAAAGAACCGAGTACTCTGGTGCCTTATGGTCCACCTGGTTCCTTACCACACTTCCTTCGTTATATATATATATATATATACATACATATATATATATATATATATATATATATATATATATATATATATATATATATATATATATATATATATATATATTTATTTATTTATTAAAAAAACAGATTAGAGTTTAAGCAAAGGATCGCTGCTCTACGGTTCTTATATATCTGATATATATTTATCCATATCTTTGGATTTTAGTCTTCAAATTTATTATTATTACTATATATATATATAAATGTGTTGAGTGTGTGTGTGCATGTGTGAGTGTGCATGTGTGAGTGTGTATGTGTGTATGTGTATATATATATATATGTATATATATATATATATATATGTATATATAATAAAGAGAGATAGAGGATATATATATATATATATATATCCTTTATCTCTCTTTATCTAGAGGAAATCGACAGGTTTGACCTGGAGCTGGCACAAGTTCTAGTGGATGGATGGGTGCATTTGTAAGGAGCAACTACAATACGCTTCACCACAAACACCACACAAAAATGCTGGATATCAATAGTATTAGCAATTAGAAAGACTAATGAAAACATTGATTCCTCGGTCCGATTTGACAAAATCCGATCGACTGTCGATATATATACAATGTTGTCTCGAAGAATGAGAGAGAGCACTAGAGCATTAGAATTCATAGAATATTAAGAAAAGCTCGACGCAAGGGTCGCTATTAAAACAGCAAAATATCGTCTCGGACAAAAATCAAGTTTTCTGTCCTTTGGAGTAATGTAATGTCTGTGACTTTATGATAAATGTGACAAATCATGTTTGAATATAAAAAATCTGTTTATGTCGCCGAAGGTATTGTTTATGGTAAGATGGATTAACGAACGTTAGTGCGGAATAATTATTGTAAATAATTTAAAGAAGAATGTGTTCGTAGTAAATAAACATTTAGATGTAATGTGTATCAATCAGATTTTCTGTATCCACATGAAATATATGCACACATCCACAAACACATATGTCTACAAATACCCGTATATAATTGTTTCTTCTATTGGCAAAAAGCCAGCAATTATCCAGTGCATTACTGGTACTCTATTTTATCGACCTCGTAAGGATGAAAGACAAAGTTAACCTCGATGGGATTTGAACTCAGACCATAAAGGGCCGTAATTCTATTCTGCAAAGCATGGCGTCCGACCCTCTACCGATACTGCCAATTCACAATGAACTTTGAAATACTTTTGTCCTAATGCGAATGAGCATAAAACTACTGGATCACTATTCAAATATAGTTTAAACAATTCGATATGTGGTTTGTTTTGGTTTGTGAAAATATAATGGAATGCAAGATTCTCTAATGAGCGACATCATTTCCATAAAGAAGAGAGAAACATTTCCGAATTACGATAAGATACGGGGAACATTCTATCTGTTGTACAGATCTGATGTCAATTTATATATTAAGAACACTTTTAATGCATAATAAATATACTGCACACAAACGGTACCATGATGTCGGGAGGTAAACAGATACTATTTCACCAAGAATATCTCATACTGTTACCAATAATTGTTTCTACTTTTGGCACAAGGCCAGCAATTACCAAGTACATTACTGGTAATCTGTACTGTTACCAATAATGACGCAATTTGAATATATATATATATCTGTATGTGTGTGTGTGTGTATGTGTTTGTGTATGTGTGTTTGTGTGTGTATATGTGTGTGTGTGGATGTCTCTGTGGGTATATATATATATATATATATCTGTATGTGTGTGTGTGTATGTGTTTGTGTATGTGTGTTTGTGTGTGTATATGTGTGTGTGTGGATGTCTCTGTGGGTATATATATATATATATATAAATATAGTGGAGTGGCTTGCTCTGCCCCAGTCCCACCGCGCCGCCTGTTTTGGCCGCCTAATTATACCTGTACCTACAAACTCCAGCTTTGGGCACAACTATTAGCTGTATCATGCCTCTATTGACACGTAAATAAACCCCTAATGTATGATTTAATAGTATTCGTGGTATAGACGATGGCCTGTCGAAATTGTGGGGTTCCCGCTAGCCATCCCGGGGCCAAAGTTAGCTAAGTTCCTAGAGTACTCGGACAAATTAATTTCCATTTCTTTCGCTGGAGGATACCACTCGAGACTGGCTGACTCATGGTGGTGGGTGTGGGGGGGGGGGGGGTGCTGGCTGGGACTCCCAATCGAAATCTTTACTCTATATCCCATCCTAATATCTTATCGAGTTAAATAAAATAAAAATAAAAATAAAAAAATAAATAAAATAAGAATAAAAATGTTCATATTAGACTCTCTCCGTAAGTTCGTTAAATAAATAAATCTCGCTACCTCTATTTTTCAATTTACCATTTTGCAATATAATATTTTTAATTTAATTTATTTCATCCTATAACTCGCAACATAAGTTTAGCGTTCCAATCTTCGGTTCACACATTAGACCATACAGATACCCACTATAGATTCTTTGGGTAGCATTTTTTCGCGGAATTTTCTAACATGAATGTAGTTTGATTCTTACACTACACTTCCTTCTCCCTTTCTTTCTTTCTTCCCCTTCTTCTTTGACGGAGTGGTGGTAGTACATGATAGGCCTGCGCCCCCTTACCAGATATTCACTGGTTGTTTTCGGTTGCCGACAATTTGAGGGCGACTGGCTGTGAAGCTGGTTGGTCAGCCGCCCCCTCTGTCTCTGGTTTCTCGGACTCATGGTTTTTCGGACCCATGGCTTTTTACATATTCCTTTGTTATATTCCAATACCTGATGATATCACCGGATTCATATGGAACCCGGTCATTGAAATGATCATAGTATAATGAACCTTTCAAGGATTTACACCAGTCCAGCCTACTGTTATTTCATTTATATATAAATATATATATATATATATATATATATATATATATATATATATATATATATATATATATATATATATTTCTTTTGCAAGGTTTTGATACCAAATCGTGTGTCGAAACCAATAGTGTTATACCTGGGGACGGTCATATTGTTGTAATAATTGTTTCTACTTTTGGAACAAGGCCAGCAATTACCCAGTACATTACTGGTACTTTATTTTATCGACCCCGTAATGATGAGAGGCAAAGTTAACCTCTATTGTTGTAATAATATGGCCAAAAATAATAACAGAACAAACTCACTGTTTGGTTGGTTTTCGCATCTGTATCTTTTATATCTCCATAATGGGGTGGGGACACAGGAAAATGGAACGTGCAAGTTCCCTTGATCTGCATCACCCTTCCAATCGGTCTGTTTACCTCGTTTTTTTCTCTTGCTTCCTCTCTCCTCAATACGTTTCCATTTGTTCTTCTATTTTTTCTTTTCTTTCCTTCCTGGTTCAATCGGGGGGTAACCACAATACATAGCAGAGTGTAAATGTTTTAATATAGAAAGGCTTCTAAAGGACTAGAACAGTTTCATTCGTGAGAAATCATCTGGAAGCTGACTGTCCAAGTAGGTGTGGTGGTATTTATATATTTTCTAGTGGTACGAGATCTATATATGTGGGAATATATGTGTATATATATATATGTATGTTTCAATGTATGTATGTGTGCATGTGTATATATGGATGTATATGTGTGTCTATATATATATATATATATATATATATATATATATACATATGTATGTGTATGTGTGTGTATATGTATGTTTATGTCTGTGTATATGTATATACGCGTATGTATGCGTGTATATATATATATATATATACATATAGATATGTGTGTGTATGTTTGTGTGTCTATATGTGTATATATATGTGTATATATATGTGTGTATGTGTATATATATATATATATATATATATATGTGTGTGTGTGTGTGTATGTATATGTATATATATATGTATATGAGTATATATATATATGTGTATGTATGTGTCTGTATATGTGTGTGTATATATATATATATATATGTATATATATATATATATATATATATACATATATATATATATATATACATATATATGTATATATATATATATATATACATATATATGTATATGTAAGTGTGTATGTACGTGTGTATATATATATACATATACATTTTTAGTATATGTTGGTTGTTTACCGACACCCCAGCATGTAGATTGGAGCACTCGAGCAAGTACACAGGTTGGTTTGTTTACTCCGGAGTAATGTAATGATTCAAGTTCCACAGAGGAATAACAACACAACCAGGAGCTGGTCAAATCGATGTATTGACGGAGTAAAACACACTTCAACAACATGTGTAGCTGTTTCCCACACCAATTCGAACTCTGTGAAAAGGTCACAGCCATCGAAATATATATAGCAGTATATCTATAATTTATAATAAACGATCCAAAATTTACATATTTGACTTAATTATTTTATATATATATATATATATATATATATATAAATTAATAAAAATAATGAATAAAAACAAAGAAAAACAGTTCCTTATATTAAAAAATTCATCATTTTACGATCGTTTCTAGGATATATATGTGTGTTGGTATGTATATCATATTGATCTATGTAAAAGTTTTACAAACTATCAGAGGGAATATACATACCTACACATATATATGCTGTCTTCAGAAATAATATATATATACATATATATATATATTCTAGGGCGAGTAAAATTCCCGAGATCCATGGACGAGTCCTCTCCAGCGGTCTCTCTCCCACATCATTGCTGCCATGTCCTGCGTCTCCAACAGTCTGTCCTTAGGGCATCAACATACGTTAACCTTGGTCTTACTCTTCCAGTGTGTCCATGTAGGGGCTCCTACAGGAGCACTGAGTGCAGTGTCAACTCTGGATGTCGGTGAGCGTGTCCAGCTAACCTCAGTCCCCTCTGTGTCACTTTTGAGCTGACTCTTGGGAGGCTCCCATACAGCTCTGGATTTTCATCCTCAGTGTATACTGATTAATGTTCAGAGCCATCCTCAGC
>OZ024742.1:21502808-21520308 GCA_964016885.1 Eledone cirrhosa
TCCCCTGTGTTTTGATTTCTCCGCTATGTTCTTATATACTTCCGTTTTACTCCACCACCACCCTAGCTATGACAGCGTTTTATTTATTTTTTTATGTATTTTTTCATTTACTCTTTTACTCTTTTACCTGTTTCAGCCATCCGGCTGAGGCATTTATTTATTTATTTATATATTTCTACCTTTTACTTTATTAATGTGTTTTTATCTTCGTATTCTGCTTTTATTTATCTATGTATTCTTTGTTTTTTGCCTACTGTTCCATTTATTTATGTTTTTACTCACTTTACTCTCATTAAGTACTTATCATTGTACTCATTAGCACACGACACTAGAATATCTCCCCCTGAGAACCACAATACTTATAACCCGGACTATCTGGGGACCTAGATATAGTCTATTTGTGCTTTCATCGGGTTTTATAATTTATTACACGCGATGATCCGACTGGTGTGGTGGTTTTTCCCTTTCTTTCGATAAATGAAATTACTCGGAGCGGCTTGCTTCGCCCCGGGACCCGCCGCGCCGCCATTTTTGACCGCCATATAGTACCTTTAAATTCTAGGCCTAATCATAACTATTAGCTGTATCATGCCTCCCTCTACTGGGACTTAAACAAATCCCCCTCCTGTGTAAATTAATAGTACTCATTTGGTATAAAGATGGCCTAACGACAATGGCTGACTTCCCACTAGCACACCCGAAGCCTAGAACAGTTACATTCCTCGAGTGCTCGGTAAAATTGATTTCCATATCTCTCGTGAGACGGTTTCACTCGGAATGGCTGACACGTGGTTAGGATGGGCTGGCCGGAGTCTGCAGGGCTGCGTGCTGTTTGACTGCTAAACGACTTAATCTTTACTCTATATCCCACCCTGAAAACTTATCGATGATCTCTATAATACCCTTAAAATTTGTTCATAAAAACTCTCTCTGTAAATTATTTAACTAAATCTCGCAACCCAAGCCATCAATTTTTTTAAACCATTTTAATTTTTAATTTTCAAATTTTTTTTAATTTGATAATTCTAATCTTTAATTTAATTTTTTTTAATTTCATCCTATAAATCTAAACAAAAATTTAAATTCCAATTTTCTGTTCACACATTATACCATACAGACGTCCAATATATATACCTCTGTTATAATATATACATCTGTTAAGATATAGGTTCTTTAGAATAACATCTTTCTTGGCAGTTCCTAGCCTGATTGTAGTATGACATTAACGCTGACTTTTCTTCTTTCTTCTGTCTTTTTTTCTCTTTGACCGGGAGGGTAGTAGCACATTATAAGCTTTCGCCCCCTCACCAAATAACCTTAAGTAGACTGAATAGACATCACTTGAGGGCGACCGGCTAAAGTGGAAGATGCTAGATGGTCGGTCGTCCTCGGGTCTATGATTTTCAGCCCCATGGATTTTATCTGTTACATTCATTTATCATATTTCGAATACCTGATGATATCACCGGATTCTTATGGAATCCGATCATTGAAATGATCATAGTATAATAAACCTTTCAAGGATTTACACAAGTCCAGCCTCCTGTTATTTTATTATAATATTTAACTCCGTATTCGCACCACCAACTACACAAACGAAGACGGTTGAGCTGCTTTACGTTGAGTACTCTCCATATTATTACATCAAGATTGACCATACAGAATGACCAGCTCTATCCAGTGGTAAAGCTTCAAACATAAATAAATATATATATATATATATATAACGAAGGAAATCTGTTAAGGAACCAAGTGAACCATAACGCACCAAAGTACTCAATACTTAGGGTAGTAGAGTGGGTAATAGGAACGAGTAGGACCCACACGGCTGAGCTCAGCCGTCAGGGTCCTACTCGTTCCTATATATATATACATATATATATATATATATATATATATATATATATATATATATATATATATATATATATATATGGAAATGTTTGACCTGGACGGCAGAGCTCAAACCGTTTCGACTGGTATTTCTGGATCAGAAATACCGTCGAAACGGCTTGAGCTCTGCCGTCGGGGTAAAACATTTTTCTATTACCCACTCTACTACTCTTAGTATTGAGTACTCTGGTGCGTTATTGTCTATCTGGTTCCTTACCACACCTCCTTCGTTTTATATATATATATATATTTAATACAATAACAGAGATAGCTTTAAGCTAAACTCCGACTGGTAACCATCTCACTCAACAAACATTAGGTTATACGTTAGTATAAACCCAATTTAAGTGTTTGGGGTGCTAACTATATGTATTTTGTGGAAAGCCAGTTGTATTATTTTATATGAGATATAATTAAAGTTAAAATATATCTCTCTTTCCAAACAATTGTTTCATTATAAGTTTTCTACAAGTTTAGAGAATATATATATATATATATATATATATATATGAGTGTATGTATTTTATGTATGTTTGTTGTGTGTTGTGTGTGTGTCTGCCTGTGTGTGCATGTGTGCGCGTGTGTGTGTAAGTGGGTACGTGTGTGAATGTGCTTGTTGACACCTGGAATGTAAATTAAGAGAAATTTCACAGTAAGGGGAAAACCCCAACACTTAAACCTGTTTATAGAATTCTCTCTTCCTTTGCAACCCTCATTTCAGCCTTAAAGAATTAGCTTCTAAAGAATTTCCCTTTTCTTTAAACCATTGAACCCCACTCCTCCTGTAGACACCTGTCTTACAGGCATTGTTACTTTAAGAGATAAACAAGGATTGGTATTCCAATTTGAACCTGTTTACAGTATTCTTTCTGCCTTTGTTAATATAAATTATAGCTTTAAATAACTAACTTTTAATGAATTCCCTTTTCCTTAAATCCTTCAACCAATGACCTCCACCTATCCCAATCCCCATCCTCTCCTACCACCAGAAAAGATATAAATACCCCCACATTTACTTGAATGTCCTGATGATTTCTCACGAAGGAAATCGTTCTAGTCCTGTAGCAACTTTTCTATATTAAAATATATATATATATATATAATTTAAAAAAAAGGAGTTAATAACTCACATTAATCCCCTATAATTTAATGAGCTCAAGGGATAGATCCGGGCTCATGACAAGCCAGTATATAGAGAAGGGTACACAAAGAGATGTGTGTTCAATTATAGGAGACATAAGACCACCAGAGTGAAAACCATATAATCTACGAACAGAATGGAAAATACACAAAAGTTAAAAGGATGAATTAAAGTTTAGAGACCATTGTTTATAACTTTATCTCCGGGACATTCTGAAAGCATGTTTCGCTACAAATTAAGTGTAGAATCATACCGCTGATGGCGTATCATATATATATATATATATATATATATATATATATATATATATATATATATATATATATATATATATATATATATATATATATAGAGAGAGAGAGAGAGAGAGAGAGAGAGAGAGAGAGAGAGTATTAGGAAAAAATAGGCAAGAAGAGAAGAGAGATTTGAAGAAAGGTTTATTAGAGGGGGAAGAAAATCTTAGGAAACACCAAACTTATTTGAAATTTCTTTCAGAGAGAACTAAAACAAGTCCGTCTCATCATAATTCACCGCCCGCTTGAAGAAAACCATATACCGTTTGGGTACCTTTAGAGAGGTCTACTCTGTTATAAACATTCACTTCCACTCACCAGTCGAGGTGATTCTGACAAACGAAAGTGCCAAAAGCAGTATCTCTAACTAACTAAACCTTGAGAAAGAAGTATACCGCTCCATTACAAATTGTTTATTTCGCTCATTTAATTATGCCCTGGATTATTTCTTGTAAAAATCCACTCCATTGTCCTATATTCTGAATTCATATTACTCCGACTACAACATTCACTTACTTTTCCTCTCACAATACCAATAGTTGTACTATATTTGGATGTCTTCAATGGATGCTGTAACGTCTGTGGAAAGATTTGATCTTTTGTCTAATTAACGAATCAATATTACAAAATAGTGCAGCACTTTTATGGTTGTGAGTAAATCTAACATTTTTTTCAACTGATGAATTATTCATTTGATAATTAAAAACATCAACATATGAATTTCTACAGAGCATGTTAATAACATTGTAGTTACGAGGTTGTATAGAAAATGTGTTATAACATGATCGTTATCGTTTTGCCTAAAGATTTTCATATGCAAATAATGTAATAATAAAAGTTTCATTTCTTTTAGAATTTTATTAGATCAGTTCTATTGACCAAATTCTGATAGTGAAACGCTGCTTCCATAAAGGATCTTTAAAGTCTTAGAGGACATCAAATTTTCATAAAATGGATTAGGGTGAATTACCCGTAATATAATGTTGGTATTCATAAAATCTATCGCAATGGATGTAATACAAGATTCAGTGAGATGAAAGTAAATAGTGTAATGGATATGTGCGAATATTTTCACTTTCTGTTACTATACTGTCTTCAATATTCTCTTAAACACTGGCTACTTCAATTAAATGGTTCTATTGATAAGGAAACAACGATTCTGACGCTAAACTCCACCAGTAGCAGTTGCGCATCAACATGAAATATTTTTCTCCACGAAGTTCGATCATCAACAGCAGAATTTAAAGAGCAAAGATCAAGGCCAGTCCATAAGTTGACATTATCAAGCCATCGTTTTTGGCTGCCGGCCTCTGCTTCTCGTACTGGCTAACCTTCCTTCCAGGCATAACCTACTCACATCACGATTTGATCTTTTTATATGACAGTATAGTTTGAGTACTCTTGACTTGACAATTAGTGTAATTGGTCTAAGTTTGGTAATGTTGAGCAGCTTACTGATACAGATACGGTCGCTGAGCCACTTGCAAGTCATAAGTCTCCTGACGTGGGTCTGGAATATAGAGAGCTTCTGAAGTGAGATTGTCGTCAAATTAACAGTCAAGACAATATAGCACAACTGGTAGGATGTAAGTATCAAAGACCTTATCCTTAGCTACGTGAATATATGAAAAACAAATATTGGTTTCTTTAGTGAAGTACAAAATAATATTTTGATTTAGTCGGTAAAATCAAATGGTGCCACAATATAAAGCATTTAGGACGTGCATCCTGCTGTGGAAACCAAGCCAAAATATAGATCCATATGAGCAAGATGTGGTCTCCAGACAATCCCTCTAGCCCATGCATGCTTGATATTGATAAAATATAAATTATATGATGATAAGCCTGTAAAATAAATACTTGTTTCTACTTTTGGCACAAGGCCAGCAATTACCCAGTGTATAACTGGTACTTTATTTTATCGACCCCGTAAGGATGAAAGGGAAAGTTAACCTCGACGGGATTTGAACTCAGATCCTAAAGGGACGTAACTCTATGCTTCAAAGTATGGTGTCCTACTCTCTACCGATACTGCCAATCCTCCGCCTGTAAAATAAATAATGTAATATATATATTCAAATACATTATAATCTTATGTTGACGAAGCCCTCTCTGCAAATCACTGGACGAAGTGAAATAGTATAGTATTTTCAATAAACCTGATAATGCTATGATGTTACGTTAATTACTTCGTTAAAATAACTAATGGTAAATAAAATATTCATTTACTGTTAAGAATTACATTAAATCAACAAGCTTATAAAAGGATGTATCTACTTTAATTTTCACAAAAAACATGGCGCCTTTCTTCGTTTAATTACTCTTGACATTAACATTGAGAAAATAAATAATATATTTATTTATATGTCGAACATTAATTTGCTCTTTACATCCTCCGCATTTTACCAGCGGTGCATTCAGTACGATAAGCCCAGTGCACTGATACATCAGACTAAACATAAGATAACTGTAGAATAATGATTCAAAGTTCATTTTGAAGATATTTGTGGAATCGATTCTTGTAACAATGCGGTTAAAATAGTGCAAAATGTTTAGATAACATAGTGTAATTGAAGATTAATTCTTGAAAATAATACAGGATAAAACAAGAAAAATAATAAAAACATGTTATACAATATTACATTATCTTAGTCAATGTACTTTTAGAACTACAACACACTATCATTCATTATCCTATTTGTGATTGACCATACGTGGGTATTAATGCGGTGAATTGGCCGAGATTATAGAACGTCGGATAAAAAGATTTCCTGTATTAATTTTGGCTCACGACTCTCTGAGTTCAAATCCCACCGAGGTCAAATTTGCTTTTCATGCATTTGAGGTCAATAAAACACAAGTTTCGTACTGGGGTCGATTCTTCCTCTATATCTCTTTCCCACTTTCCCTCTCTACCCTCTATCCTCATCAGGAAAAAAATCTGCTATATTCATACCTGGAGAAGAAGTAGGCTTCACCAGATTAAAACTTCTGTAGAAGCGCCATATGTCAATATGACACAACTACGACTCCCCGAGGAGTTACAGGATCATGCATACCTGGACATTAATATTAGCAGGTACACAGATGTAGCCTGAATTAGCAGTGCATATTAATTATTTTGTTAATAAAAGAATAACTAGCCTCTTTCTGCATTGATTGCTAACTGGATATCACGGGAACATTTACCGAAAAGCGAGAACATATACACACACATACATACACACAACATGTACATACATATATAGGTATATACATATTTATATATCTATATATATATATATATATATATATATATATATATAGCAATCTACATATGTCATTATCGAGCTGACTCTTATCTCACACCTCCCTTCCAATTCTTTATACACACACACATATATATCTATATATATACATACATATATACAAATCTAGTATATAAATGTACCATTTAGACAAATAATAATATATATAACTACATAGGTGCCACCTCATCTAAATTTAAGGATCGTTGGTATCATCATAGACACTCTTTCAATAGACCAGATAAGAAATTTTCAACTGCACATACACAATTAGTATGGTCTTTAAAGGACAATAATATTAAATACTCCATCTCTTAAACCAAATTAAAAAATGCTGCTTCTTATCGGAACTCAACTATTTCTCAAATTTGCAATCTTTGTAACCTTGAGATTCTACAGATAATTACAAATTATGACAATTTAATCAACAAAAAATGAATTATTTAGTAGTTGTCACCATAAAATTGTTAAACCTTTCCAGGCAATGTACAAGTTTCGAAAAAATATTGACAATTAATAATTTAAATATATATATAAATTTTGCCTTATGGTAGTAATAATTGGTTCTACTTTTGGCACAAGGCCAGCAATGTCCCAGTGTATTACTGGTACTTTATTTTATCGACCCCGTAAGGATGAAAGGCAAAGTTAACCTCGGCGGGATTTGAAGTAATAATATATTGTTATTTATGTGAATTAGAATAATTTCATTAAGAGTCTCGTTATCCTATGCTTTGATTAGTACAATTCAATATTTAACTAGACATCAATTATGATATATACAATAGATGATTTACGGCTTTCGAAATATCGCTGGACGTGAGAGTAGAGATAAGTTATAAATGCTTGTATATGGTGAATGAGTTAGCTTCCTTTTGTTTACATTGTCCGTAAAAATTTCGTTTTGACTAGCTTGCTAAAATATATTAAATATGAAATATGTAGATTAATAATATATAGACTATCATTAAAAGGAAACTATATATCAAAATAAGTAAATATAGAAGTAAATATAACCATTCATTAAATTAATGAAATAAAACTTTTGAGAGTAAATATAACTACAGTTTGATCCTAGCAATTAAATGAAAATTAAAGAATAGTAAAGCTTATATAAAGAGAATCTTTAAACTAAATAAAATAATTTGGGTAATAAATGATCTAAATATATTATATGTATTGATGATGATATATGCATGGTATTCGGTAGAGGGTCGGGCGCCATGCTTTGAAGCATAGAGTTACCTCCCTTTATAATCTGAGTTCAAATCCCGCCGAGCTTAACTTTGCCTTTCATCCTTACGGGGTCGATAAAATAAAGTACCAGTAATGTACTGGGGATTTGCTGGCTTTGTGCCTAAAAGTAGAAGCAATTATATTTTAATACATATTTAATAATTATTTAAATACGCTTTAAACATTAATTCTTTTAAAGTTGTAACAAAATATTTATAGAATATCTTACCTTAAAATTAAAAACTATAATTATCTCTAATGAGTTAAATTAAAGTATATAAATTTATAATTAAATAAAATATGTGATTGCTATACAAAGTAATCTATACTGAATAATCTTGATATAATATATAAGTATAATTAGCTAAAACATAATTAAATACAAGAGATATTCAATTGTTTATGTGAATAGATTTGATTTCTTATTTTGAAAACAACGGTTTTTCTATTGCCCTCTATTCGGTGTTTCCTTATTTTTCTTTATTTTTCTTTACCCCATTCGTTCCCTTTTACTCTCCCGACACCTTCCCTCTCTTTTGTCGTTATTCCTCTTTTCTTTATTATATATTTCTTTTCTTCTTTTATTCATTAATACATTTATTTTTTTATTCATTTATCTATTTATGTATTTATTTATTTCTTGCCTTTCCTCTTCTTTACTATATCTTTAATTTGCTCTACCTCCTTTTCTTCTTTAAGTTTATCATATTATTCGTGGTATAAAAACGTTGAGATTTGATGAAATAAATCACTGCCAATACGGGAATTGAATAATCAAGACCGTAGCGGTATGTCATATATCAAATCATATATTTTGTCTGATGAGGACGTACTAGAAAAACAACACGGTACCTTTGAAATATATATATTAAAGTATATATTTTGATTATGCGAATATTTTTCATTTGTTAACATTTTGATTATGCGAATATTTTCCATTTGTTAACATTTTGAATAATATTAAAAGCTCCAGAAAAACTTTTTTTGTTGAGTGCTTCTATATCTATTGTAAAACTGTATTCGTTGAGTAATCAACGAACCATATTAATGTTTGGATAAAAACCACAGACCCTCCATCTCAACTCTACTTTTGAAAATCAGAAGAAGTGCGAAACCGGTAAAGGAACCAAATAAATATATATATTTTTAAAAAAATAAGACTCCAGTTGCATTTTCGAGTTCATCTTTTTTTCTGTATACTTTCACTCGTGTAGGACACCTCGGTTATTTTTCATTCTGTAAAAAAAAACAAAAAAACCTCACTTTCTTATATATATATATATATATTTCGTTTCTGGATTTGTTTAGCAAGATTCTTTATCTGAAAACGTGTGTTGAAACCGATATTGTGATGCTTTGGGAAGGTCATGTTGCCAATAAGAAACACACGCACCAGTATATATATATATATATATATATATATATATATATATATATATATATATATAGAGAGAGAGAGAGAGAGAGAGAGAGAGAGAGAGGGAGAGAGAGAGAGAGAGAGAGAGAGAGAGAGAGAGAGAGAGAGAGAAAATAATAAAACAGTAAGTAGAACGTGCACCTTGTCATTTTTAGAAAGTAAACAGGCTCGTATGGTGGAACTATGTGTGTGGGTGTATGTGTGTATGAGTGTGTTTTGATAGTCTGTCGTTCCACCAAGACGAAGCTGGGCGTGCGCAGGTGAAAATCCAGAGTAGCAAGATTCACAAATTAACCATGAGAAATATATATTCAATTTCTACTTTGGTAATAGGTATTGACTATTCTTATCCCTCGTTCGTCAACCACACACACACACATATATATATATATATATATATATATATATATATATATATATATATATATATATATATATATATATATATATATGTGTGTGTGTGTGTATATGTGTATATATATATGTATGTGTGTATATAATATATATATATATATGCTCTGTGTGTATATATATACGTATATATACGTATATACATATATATACACACACACATATACATATATATATGTATATGTGTGTGTGTGTGTATATATATATACGTATATATACGTATATATACGTATATATATATATATATATATATGTGTGTGTGTGTGTGTGTGTGTGTGTGTGTGTGTGTGTGCGCGCGTGTGTGTGTGTGTGTGTGTGTGTGTGTGTGTGTGTGTGTGTGTGTATACATATATATATTTATATATATGTATATGATATTGTTGGCAATTATGTATGAAACGATATTAGCTTTAGACTCTCAGACTTTTATGTAACAATATGTCAGTATATAATTGGTAGGATTGGTAGAATATTAGAGATGTTAATCTTGAGAATTCCGACGTCAGTG
Organism: Eledone cirrhosa; assembly: GCA_964016885.1. Classification (NCBI taxonomy): domain Eukaryota; kingdom Metazoa; phylum Mollusca; class Cephalopoda; order Octopoda; family Eledonidae; genus Eledone; species Eledone cirrhosa. The sequence continues at coordinate 21,512,995 of OZ024742.1, forward strand.
TTCACATAATACCATCAACCTGGGAAACATGTCATTATATAAGATATCGAATTACATCATGTCGACATTCTAGTAAGTGATATATAACTGTGAGATGATGATTGCCTAAATGCCACTTATAAATATGGTTTCATATTAAATCATTTCAATACATTAAGAGATTGATGGAAACATTGATATATCACGGCGACATCAGGGATATCCAGATCTAACTGAACAATCATTGCATGCGGTTATATAGCAATGAATTGAACATATTAGTGGGATTAGATTGTCAGATGTATTTTAACACTTTCCTGGTAATAAAGGATTTAGCAACCATCACCTAAGGAGACGGATTTTCATTTGGTTTAATATGTTTAAGTGAGCGATACCGTAGATGATATAGTTATGGGCTAACGAAGCTGAAATGTATGGAAGTAAAAAGTTAAAACAAAAGATATCGTTCATAGCAAGAAATAAACGATGTTAAGTTTGTTTCTATCTATAATGATTGATTAGACTTATATAATTCATAACATAATAATGGATCATTTACGGCAGGCGAAGCATTTATATATCGCTTGTCGACCAATTGCATTACAATTTGCTGAGCATGGCGTTTAGCATAGACTATATTAAAAATCCTACAGGTTAATTTATATATTTATGTCTAGTAATCAATTCCCGTCACATACAGCTAGTATGTGAGTGATACTTAATGGTGGGTATTAGAAGAAATTGTTTGAACTGACATTATTATTACAGGTTAGCAAAATGTAGAAATTCTAAAGTGCAATATAAAGTTGAATAAATGTAAATATACGACACAATAAATAACAGCAATGATTCTCGTCATGTATAATCTAATAATTATAGATCCTAATTCTACTAACAAATCTAGAAGGCATATTTACCCAATTATTCTTCTATTTATTTTAATGTGTCTTCCATCTATTTCCATAAATAGAATAAATATTATGCCATTCTCTGAATAGTATACCTGCAATGCCGAGGTGTTTCTACAATTTTCTACAATGAAATTCTGTTTATTATTTGAATTCTGTTTAATATTTGAAATGAAATAAAAGTGCCTGAAAACTATGTTTTGAAATTTTAGATCTGCTTGTTAAACATAAATGCTTTCTGCATCAGCTTTCATATTATCTCTGCGTTTCACGCACCAAAACCTTATACAATTTCCGGATTTTCTGGGTTATTGTATTTGAAATTCCCTAAATTAAGCAATTTATTAAGCATTATTTTCCATTTACTGACCTGTTGTCTATATTATATAAGATAATAACCCAAGAAGGAAAACGGGAGAAATCTGCTATTAATTTTTCACCCTTGAATGCCTTTTTCGAATTGGGTTTTGAAATTGATTTGTTCAATATAATGTTAAACCTTTTGTTACTTCAAAATAAAGAATGTTAGAAACATTTTCATCAATCTGATGTAATAGGCCATCTAATTACATCGATATATATATATATATTCATGTGTGTGTGTATGCATATGTATATATATATATATGTGTGTGTGTATATGATATATATATATATTTATTTATTAACATATCAGATTAAAACTTAAACAAAGAATAGCTGTTTTCACCCTTAACGGGATCTTATCGAACCCTCTTTGGATTTTAATCCACACATTTATTATTATTTCTATTGTTGAAGGTGAAGCCATGCTTCTTATTTATTTAAACCTGCAGTTTATTTTCAACAGTTTACCTCGTTTTCAATCGTTCTAAAAGTTTAGAAGTGACCCACCTAATACAGGGGTTCACTCGTAAATAATACGGCACCCCTTTACGGGATGTCGTATTGTGTAAAAATATTATTTTAAAAAAGAAATTTCTTTCAGCATGGATAACAAAAGAAAGAGAGAGAGCGCTGTCAGACAACAGAGAGAGAGGGAGACTTTGTCAGCATATCAACAAGACAGCGTTCCAGCGAGGGTAAATATAAAAGAAAATATTACGAAGGAAAAGAGGAAAATAGCATTTTTAATGATATTGTTACAGATTTAAAGTTACCAAATATTTCTAACACAAACGACACCAACAATAACACCAACACCAACACCACCAATAACAACAGCAACAACAAAAACAACAGCGGTAAAGTCGAGAACGACAATAACAATGACAATAACAACAGCCACAACAGTACCAACGAAAACATCAACAATGACATCGATACCTGTAACAGCGATCTCAGCACCACCAGTAGGACCAGTAGCGGCAGCAATAGTGGTGCTGCTGAAAAAGGTACCACTTCTTTTGCAGGTGTCACCCGAAATATCGAAACAGTGTTAGTCACAGAGGAGGAGATGACAGTCGCAAGGGACATGGTGACAAGAAGCGCAAATAGAGTTTCCTTGAAACCACCACACAATTTTTTCAAGGACCAGCAGCTACGGACGGTAACTTACCGCACCGTAAGCAAAATGTCACATCGGGTGGAGAGAGCCACGGAGGCTCAAATCCAGAAGGCCTTGGGGTGCGTCGGGGCTCGCAAGATCCACATCACCCGAGACAGAAAGTACGCCACAGTAGAGGTACATTTCACCACGCCCCAAGAAGCGAAGTCTCACTCTTTGGAAACCCTAAAGAGTGAGGAGATAGTCTTGGTGCCCTCCTACTGCGGGCAGAAAATTGTGAGGGTCAAAGCGAATAAGAAGGCCCCTCTCCTTCGATTACCTGGTCCGCTGCTACCAAGAGCAGGGCAGGCAACAAACGCAGAAGCTCCTTCCACGGTGTGCATGAGGGCAACGTCCGGGGCACCCGTACCAAGGCCACGGACAACAAAAGCAGCAACATCAGTAGCGGCAACACCAGTAGCTACATTTGCAGTAGCTGCACCAGCAACAAAATTGCTGGAGAGGGATCTACTACCACCACCAACAACCGTGGAGCACATACCCCTCCCAGACGCCACGGAATCCGACATGGAGTTTGAGGCGGGAATGAAGTGGCCACAAAAAAACAAAAAACAAAAAAAAACGTTAGTTTCAACCGCCAAAAGCGAAGGCACACAAGGAGACTTGCAGCAACACCACCACTATCACCATCACCAGCACTAGCACCACCGCCAACAAAAACCACACCACCAGCATCACCAAAAATACCAACAACGCAAACAAAACAAAACACACACACCAAACAGCAACAAGAAAAAAACAGCAACAAAATCACCCCTCCCCTAAAATAGTACACAGCCATAAACATGACAAATAAAGAACTCATACAATATATAAAGCAGCACACAGACATCACAGAAAAGAACTACTACACCCCCACCAACACTATGAACTCTCCCGACAAACATAAGCATCTTCGAAATCTCAATAGAACAGTACAAACTTTTAAAACAAAAATTTCCCAACGCATTTGGAGACTTCAGATGGTCAGTTACCAAGAGGATATACACTGACATCCTCTTGGAAACCCCCATGATCAGTCAAAGGGACGGTTCTACTGTCCCTTCACCACACGATCAAGGTAAGTGACCCTTTATCACTTTCCACGTTTCTCATCCAACATGGCCGTACTTGGAATAGGCAGTATAAATGAACGTGGCCTAGGTCATCTTGGAAGCAAGGTCACCTGCTCAACGACCTCAGGTCACTAAACAGAGAGGTGGTGGCCATCAGTGAGATCAGAATCTCCGAAACACGAGCCTTCGCACCGATCTTCGGCGGCTACGATGTATACGCATCTTCCAGCCATCCAGGATCGGAGAGGCTTGGATCTCGCCATACGGGCCATCTTCCTGGATCCAGAAGGTAATTCGGTGGTGCAGGACGTGACCGGCAGCGAAGGCAATGCTTTCAGGCTACTAGCCGTCTATGCCCCAACTGGAGCAGGATGGCCAGATTTCTTCAGACGTCTAGAGATCTTTCTTGGAACGTCCCGCTCTTTAGTGTTAGTGGGCGACTGGAACGGCATCTTGGATGCACGCTGGGATTGTGTGGGGCTAGTGGATAGGGGAGCAGGGTGCAAGAGCCTCACCAACCTGCTCAGACGTTTTGAACTGTCTGACAGGTATCGACTGGATCACCTGAATGTGCCAAAGTGGACTTGGACAAACCGCATCGGATCATCCAGATCGTATCTAGATAGGGTATTCTGCAGAGAACTAGATAAGGCTAGTATAAGTTGTCCACAATTTAAAATAGTCGACTACACAGACCACAAATTTGTGATCTGTGAGATCGACATAGACTAACTTCATAGACGAGGACCTGGTTACTGGAAGCTGAACGCTTCTTTCCCGGCGTGCAAAGCCTACAGAGACCGGATTAGCGTATTAGTTAAGCGGGTTTTATTATTAGTTAAGCGGGTTTTATTATTAGTTAAGCGGGAATTAAAGTAGAGTCGATTAGGTTTAGTAAAGGACTAGTGATAGAGGAAAATAGAATAGAGGGAGAGCTAGTCAGAAAGCTAGAAGAGGCGTTTAGGACAGGCATCGCAACCGACGTGCTTGCGGCGAGATTGGCACTCTACCAATTCTTCAACGCAAAACACGAATGCTGCGTTGTCAGAGCTAGAGCGCGTGCTCTGAAACACGAGGGGACGAAAGCTGTCCAATGGGCCCGGGTGGCAGAGGCGCGTTGTGGCAACAAAGCCACATTTCGGTCTTTATCTGACCAAAACGGGCGCGTGTTGCTCTAACCCGAGCAGATGTGTAAGGCTTTTCAGCAAAACTTTGCTGAACTGTTCGGGAGCAGCGGCGGGCCGGATCGGGGTATGCATTTCAGTGCATACCTCAATGGACTGTTTCGACTCTCGAAGACCGCATCACAGTGTTGCTAAAAGCCAATAAAAGCCGGTGAAATACGGGAAGCGATGGCTAACTGAACGAAGGGTAAATCGCCAGGTTTGTATGGTCTGCCCTACGAACTTTATGCATTTATGTCAGACTTGTTCGGTGACCTTGGCAGACGTCTACTACAACTGGCAGCAGAACGGGAGTATTCCCAGTTTTGTGAGCCGGGGAGTGGTGGCGCTGCTGAGAAAAGAGGGATGTTATCGATAACTTCAGGTCCATAACCCTGCTAAATGCGGAGTTCAAGATTTTGGCCAAGGTGTTAGCAACGAGGTTGGTGCTTGTCGTCGGAGTTCTGGTGGGAGAGGCGCAGATATTCGCCATTCTGGACAGATCCATACACGACAATTTCCACCCATGCGATAGATCGTAGTGAGGGTGTTTAAGGAACCTGGCACGGGTGGGGCCCTGATCAACTTGGATCAATCCAAAGCATTCGATAGGGTCGACCATCGGTACTTGGAGGCGGTCCTCGAGGCAGCCGGTTTCGGGCCTGTTTTCAGGAGTTGGATCGCTGCAATGTACAGCGACATCTGCTCAGTTGTGAAGGCGAACGGTCACCTGTCGCAGCCGTTCAGCATCATGTGCTCAGTTCGCCAGGGTTGTCCCCTGTCGTCCCTCTTGTACATATTGTCTCTCGAGCCGTTACTGCACAAACTGGGGGCGATGAGGGGTGTCCCACGCGAACTAGGATGCGGGAAATCCGAATCGGCTTACGCCGACGATGTCACCGTGGTGGTGTCGACCACCAGACACGTCCAGATGCTCGGCACTGCTCTCAAGTAATACGAAGCTGTGACAGGAGCAAAGATAAACCACGAAAAGTCGGTGGGCTTGCAGCTCGGCACCTGGAGAGGCATGACCATGCCGTCCAACTGCGTCGTCGGGCGTTGGACGGACGGACGGTTAAATTTCTCGGGGTCTGGTTCGGACCGGACCTCCAGATGGATAAAAACTGGAGCGAGGTGACGAGCAGGGTGGCCTCCCTCATCCAGAAATGAGCCGAGAGGAAGCTGTCCTTGAAAGGCCGGACGGAGGTCGCGAATGCGTACATCACATCCGTCATCTGCTACTGCCTCACCGTTGCCCCTTGCTCCGGCCCACCTCTCACCAAAATGGAGCGCCTCCTCTTCCGCTTTTTGTGGAGGGACGCGCTCGCATGGTCAGACGAACCATCTGCTGTCAACACCCGTTGCGTGGAGGACTGGGCATGTCACGGCTGATGATGCGCAAATATACGCTGAGGCTGCGACATCTCTGGTGCTTCCTTGACGGTGAACAGGTGTGGTCGCCGTACGCCAGGCACGTTTTCCCACAGCTCGTCTCCTTGATAGAGCTGCAGTCCTGGGGCAGGAAAAGACCGAGGGATAGCGCTTGGAAACTGGAATGTCTCTAGGCACTCATCGCCCTCTGCCAGCTGGGCACCAATATCAGTGGAACATCCACCTCGGCGTTCTATAGAGGACTAGTGGAGGGGAAGCGCGACTATGTTCTTAGAGAGATCCTAGGCATCGAAGAAGATCAGCTGTTTGCTCTCTTCCGGAGAACTTTCAGCCCAGGGCCTATGGATAACTTCCAAAAGTCCCTGGCCTGGCAGTGTTACCGGGGAGCGCTGCCGGTTCGAGATGAGCTCTACAGGCACGGAAGTGCCGTCAGCCGAGCCTGTCCGAGATGCGCGCAAAGCGACGAAACCGTCGTGCACGCACTCGTTCAGTGCCCGAGCATTGCTGACTTGTGGAGCTATGTCTAACAGTTGCTGTCGCGTGTAGGATTGATCCGGTTATCGACTGAGTCGATTGTGCAGATGGTCTCGCCGTCTTCCTTCGAGGAGGAAGGGCAGACGGTTTTCATCAGCCTGGTGGCCATGGCGAAAGAGATTGTGTGGTGGACAAGGTTGAAAGGGTTAAATACAGATAATTCCTCTTCGGCGAATCCCTAATTAACTTTTTCAAGTTTCACTTGAATAGGAAAATCAGGGTGGAGAGTGCTGCCTTCTAGCAAGTTTGTTGAAAGGTGGGTGAATGTAGCGAGAATGGTCCGAGCTGCCTAATTTCGATATCGAGTGAGTCAGTCGTCCGGGCATACTAATATTTAGGTATCAGCCGTACTAAGAGTGAGAAATGAAATTTCGTTTCATTCCTTTCCATTTATCGTTTTCGGTATGCCCGGCCGACTAACTCACTCGATATGCAAATTGGGCTGCTCAGCCGTTAATATGCATAAGGAAAGTATATACTTTCAGACGTTCAATCATCTGACAGAAAGGTATACGATGCTGACGATAGCTAATAAGCTTGAAACTAGTAAATCGTTCCTGTGTCAGTGTTGAACAAAAGGGCGACGATGGTTGCCGAGCACTGTACGGCGTAATTCGGGCTGTTTTTTTACAAACAAACCGAACATTATAATAAATGTTCAGTAAGCCCATACGTACATATATATATATGTGTGCATGTATGTATATATATACATACTACTGTACGTCTGTATACAT
>OZ024742.1:21522808-21605308 GCA_964016885.1 Eledone cirrhosa
GAATAAACAAGGAATCGATAGGGACGTGTTTTCCCAAATGTTTTCGTTTCCGAAGGTTAAAAGTTCTGTTAATGACATCTCCTTCATCTCATACCCACTTTAGCTATTAGGCTGTCAAACATTGCAAAACAATTGATATATAGTGAGGAATTATCACTATCAACACTAAGGTACATATAGACAAGCGGAGTAGTGCTCTGTCCCCAATTTCTCTTATTGTAGCGTGCTTTAGAAACGTTTAAGTGCCCTGTTTATCCCATTATCCCAGCTAAATATAAACTGGATTGAAATTACTCATGATTGTTTACATGAAATTATGTACCTTGTCTTTAATTATCGTGAAATCTGTCGTTCTAGGCAATGCTTTTTAAATTAGATTTGATGGTTAACTAACGTCTATGGAAATGGTTTATTTGAAAGTAAATCAGTCAATGTTTCGCGTAACCCCGACAATATTTGAATTCAGATCATAAATAACTCGTTGAAAATATAGACACATTCAATGTAAGCAATGAAATATATAATAAATTTGTATAGAATATACATTATTGTAAGAACTTTTCTGCTCACCATTTGTATTTGATTGTGTCAATTTCGTGTGGTATAATAATTGTGTCGACAGTAAAATCATTCCATTGGTGCACCAAACCACTTCAAATGAAATACAGGGCAATGTCCTTCATGTGTGAACACACTATGGAGTCGATCTAAAGATGGAGTGGGTGTATCTATTGCTTGGAAAACGAAAGAAACACTTAAGGCAATATACGGCTAAGGAGACATTTTAAGGCCGTTGCTGTTAGATAACCCTTTAACTTAAGAATGACATTATTTGTTATATTTGCCAATCCACTGCGCCCCCTATACTGGGGTGCGGGGTGCATAGCGACGGTTGTAGCAATTTATTTGTGCCCTCAGCTGATATTTTCTAGTTTTAGGATGGTTAGTATTTTTAAATTTAATACCTGTATGTATAACTTTTCAATTTCAATTATTTGCACCAAGCTTACATTTATATCTAAAATTAGGGAAGGGTTTGCTGTGTATTTTATTGTTTTGTGTACCCCCCCCCCCCGCCATCGGTATAAATTCAACCTTGGTCATGACATACATTCCACTAATCTTTTTGTTTCTGCTAATTTGACAGGCCAAGACCATTTGTAATGGTGAGACAATTTAAGTAATAATGACCTGCTAGCAGTGAATTGGCAGTATCGGTAGAGGGTCGGACATGCTTTCCAGCATAGTTAGGCCCCGTTACGATCAAATCCCGCCGAGCTTAACTTCTGCCTTTCATCCTCACGGGGTCGATAAAATAAAGTACCAGTAATGTACTGGGATAATTGCTGGCCTTGTGCCAAAAGTAGAAACAATTATATATTTCTTATATATGGTAATGTATAAGGTCATATAATATTGAATTTGTGTTGTAATGTAACATATCTATGATGTGATATTTACTGTAGTTGCTATATATCATATCATATGTATGGTAAGTTATGAGGTGTTATATCATTTTCACTGTGCATGATAAATTATAAGCCATTTTCTGTAATCGTCCATATAGTGAAACATGAAATGTTGTATGTTATTCACTGAGTACAATATGGTTTGGGCTGCTATGTGGTATCATCTATGAGAGGTAATGCATGATATGTTAAATGATATCCACTCTGAATAGAATCTTTAGATCTATTATCTAATATCCACTGTATGTAAACGTATATCATATGTGGTGTCTTCTGTGTAAATTAACGTAATTGTTTTAAGATATCTGTTCTCTATATGAATGTACGAGAGTCGCCTGAAAAGTTCATAGGCTGATCAAGATATTCTCATGGAATGACCAAATGAGGTTTTTATTTTCCAAATAGTCTCTGGAAAGAAACAATTATAAAAACAATTGAAATATTGCATACAAGCTTTCACAGTCAGCCTATACACTTTTCAGCTTCCCCTCTTATGATCACTCATATGATATCCTCAATATATGGCAGCTGTTTTAAGATACCAACAACATATGGTAAAATATGCGATTTTATATGCTATATCTCTATGCATATTATATGAGTTATTGCGTGATGTCCTCTACATATGGCAACCTAATGTATTTGAAATTCTCTTCACATAAGCTTGCATTTTTATTTTCGTTTTTTGACATTCAACCACTTTCCTTCTATCATTACAGTCATTTTATATTTTATATTTTCACTGCAGAGATTTGTTGTCATATTCTGATCTTAGATTTGACATATACTCTAAACGTTTGCATATATGCGAGCATTAGAGAAATATCATACATATTTTTTCAAAACTTTATCTCGCGTTATTTATATTTCTTCATTTCAGCATCAGACCTGGGATGAAGATTGTAAACTCTCAACATTCCAGCCTTTTTCCGATAGGTTTGTCTCAGAGCTCAAGCAGTGGAAACATCTGACATCATTTATCCTCTAAACATTTCCCTAATTATTGTGATCTGGATGGAGATGGTCCTCAGAGAGAATGAGTCCCGCGAATTCTACTGTCTCTTTAATCGTAAATTCCTCACCATCTCCCAGGGCAACGCGTTCATCAATCTCTCCAACGGGAACATGAGGCAAAAGTTACATATTTGTTGCATCGATATAGTGGTTATAATATTGATACACATAAATATACAGGGTGAATCATAAGTCACCAGTCAATCCAACATCTATAAAGCCATATGATAATATTTACTAAACTTCTGGCCATAAACAACGAGGTAATACTATATTAAACCGAAGTAGATAAAAATATATAATTAACATAGTTTATACAATTTCTGAAAATCTGTCTATATAGTTCAATTCATAATTTAATGAAAAACTTTAAATGTTTGTGTGACATCCATGTATTTCTCACATGCATTTGGGATTGAATGAAAGTGAACGTGTCTAAACTGAGGATATATTAGATATAAATTAATACAAACTATATATATTTTAAGTTGGATTTATCAATAGGTACATTTTCTATTGTTAATAACAGATTTCCTCGAAATGTTGAGTAAACAGATTTGAAATATCAAAGTCCATCAATCATTTAATGTGAATGTCACTGACTCAAATGATATTTATATGTTACAAGTCGTATTCAAAATTATTTTCAATATTAACTCATTAGATTCGACAGAGAATTAGCAGTAAATGAACAGTAGACATCAGATATAAAAGTTGAATAGAAATTTTCATGAAACGTGTCTATTTTTAATATAATTTTTAAGTCAGACATTTTTAGTTTAGTAAACATATTGAGTTAATAGAGCTCGATCAATAAATACATTCATACATGCCAAAATTTATGTTAAATGGATCCAAGGAAATGTTAAAGGTTACTTCAGATAATATTCTATAATTGTATATCATAATGGTAATGAAGAAAATACCATATTTTTACTGGCAAAGGAAACTATAAAATGAACTGATCTAGCAATGTATTTCATACATATAATATTACACCATATCCAATCATATATAATGAGAAATTCTTTTTTATATTAGTGGTTGAAGACAAACTTAGGGTTCATCCTCAGAAATGATTGATATTTGGGATTGTTATGTACACATTAGTTTATTTTAACTTTTATACAGTTTTCTAATCCTAGATTTCAAATAAATTACGAACACTTACTTCTTGACATACGGTGTGTCCTGGGTATTCGAGACCTTGTTCAGACATTCTTTCAGTAGGTGGAAACACAATTGATTTCTTCCAAAGGGAGAGAGTGACAAAGACAGGGGTGGGATGATGAATCTATCCCAATATTTTATCGACCTCGAAATGTTTCTCGAAGGCATACAAGGCTTGTTCGATGTTCGGAACTCACAGTACATATGTTATATCAGCTCGAACAAAAAGCACTAACCCCATTATCACTCTCGCATCACTCAACTCTCGCACCTCATGTTAACCACAACAATTCATGCATTCCAGAATCCTCATAATGTTTATTACCAACATTACTATTACCAATATCACCATGTTAATATTATAGGCTGAATATTATCATTAACATCTTCAACGGAATCACCATGACAGTTACCAGCATTATCATCCTCATCAACGTCGATCATCTTGATAATCTGTAGCATCGTCACAAATACGACCGCCGTCGTCACCTCAACCACGACCATCATATACATCGCTATCGTCATTACACATATCACCACAGCCATCATCATCATCAACATTGGCATCATGATCGCCATCATAATCTTCACCATAACTCTCTCTACCAACATCCCCACCACAGCCAACACGACGACACCGCCGTCGCCTCTTCAGCCGTCGGTGGCACAAGCATCACGCCATCATCGGCATCACCATCACTATCATCATGACAATTACCATCACCACCACCACAATCATCTCCACTCTCACGATGATCCCCACTACTAGCACCACCACCATCACCACCATCACCACCATCACCACCACCACCACCACCATCACTACCGCCTTCACCAACATCAACATTATCGTCGTTATCATTATTAGCATCATCATAACCAGCATTCTAGTCATAATTGAAATCGAATGTTCATTAGTAATTTGTTGCAATAGGTTCAATAGAAGACTGTTTCGTGGTAGAATATAATATTGGCAAGAAGTTATTTACATTGTGTCTTGGGGGAATCAACAATTATTAGCTTATAATTTAGTTACAACAATCCCCATCTCATCGACTCAACTTCGAAATGGAATTAAAGCCATTATTTTCTCATGTTCTAAAACTGTTTTGTTTTAGCGCTAACCAGAACATCATATAAAGTAGCACAACTCTTCTGCCCATTAGATAAATGATTCGACAAGCTATATTGTTTCGTTTTTCAATTCAAACCCGAGTTTCATATATTACACATTATTGGGAATACTTATTAGCTAAAAAGAAATTGAACATTAATTATTCAAGATAAAACAATTCCCCCGCTTATATTAGCAAATTCTAATTTAAAAATGAATTGCCAATTACTTTGTCATGGATTAGTTGGCATTAAAGTCATTATATGACCTTTGTCGATATCAAGTTTATATACTCGACTTTAATCATTGCAATCTTTGAAAATGATTCACTTTGAAGAATAAATAAATACACTAACGAAATATTTGCTAAAATTAAGAAATAATATAAAAGCTAAATTATTAAATTTTCGCCATCAATTAGTTTATATTCTATTTCATATTATGTTACATGCATTCAAGTCCAACATTCAAGTTATATTTGTTAGTTATTCATTTTAGAATTTTAGAAAATGTCGATAAAGTTCATACGTCTAAGTGTTTCAGAATTTTGTTTAATTTTAGAAAGTTTATTGAATTTTAATAAAGTTATAGTTGTTTGAATTTTCTTATATTTATTTTCTTCTATTTAAGAAATCTTAATTACTTCGTAATTTTGAGAATTAAGAATATTATTATTTGAAAGAGTAATTACTGGAATATTATTTAGAATTTAGAAAAGTATTTGCTTCACTAGCAATAATTGAAATTTTACAATATGTAGGACAGTTCGATATCTTCATAGGATAAGAGTGGAAATTTCATTGATAAACATTTAAATTAGTGCATTAAAATAAATGTTAAACTTTGTTCACGTTAAAGTTGCCGATCTATAAAAACGTGCACAATGCTATCAATACCTCGATCTATACATTATGTTATACTCTTCTCTTACTATGTCTGGACATAGCTCCCAATGTTAGACGTTATTATGAGAAATAAAAATATACTTATTTATCCAAACTAGTATGCAGACCTGTCAACCTCTAAAACCCAATCGGGGAGTACCATGAAAAAAGGTGTTCCAAAACGGGGAGAAATGAGGCAAAATAGGGAGATCTTACAGTATGAAAACTATACCTATTTTCACAAGAGAAGATATCAATCACCCACCATAAAGTGAGTGGGCGATCTCCCCGTCGGACGGGGAAAGTTGACAGGTCTGAGTATGTATCTTTTTGGAAAATTTAGTGCTAAAGTATAAAAACTAATGATAACATCAATAGGATTGGTAGTATCGGTAGAGGGTCGGACGCTATGCTTTGCAGCATAGAGTTACCGCCCTTTATGATCTGAGTTCAAATCCCGCCGAGGTTAACTTTGCCTTTCATCCTTACGGTGTCGATTAAATGATGTCCCAGTCACGCACTGGGGTCGATTTAATCGACTCTCCCTCCCGCCCCCCAAAAATTGCTGGCGTTGTGCCTATATAAGAAACCAATATATAGGTAATTCAACACTAGGTCCCTGATTCTTAGAACTTGCTCAAGTCATGTTTCCGCCACCATTTCAAAGTGAAGCCAATGTCGTGACATACATTTAACTCTAGTATTGTAATCTTATCAAGTGCATGTGTACGTTGATAACGTTATTATCATTAGCACAATTATTTGAAACTTACTATGAATTCTGCTTCTTTCTCAAATTAGGTCGAGAGTCAACCTCACACCTGAAGCAAAATGTAATAATACACACATTTTACAATCAAATATCATGTGGGTTGGCAGTATCGATAGAGGGTCGGACCCCATGCTTTGCAGCATGGAGTTACGGCCCTTTATTGCCTGAGTTCAAATACCGCCGAGGTTAACTTTGCCTTTCATCCTTACGGGGTCGATAAAATAAAGTATCAGTAATGTGCCAAACGTAGAAACAATTATTATTATTATAAGAATTGGGACGAGGTAACGAGCAGAGTAGCCTGTCTCATCCATAAATGGGCTGCGAGGAAGCTATCGCTGAAAGGTCGCGCGGAGGGGGCGAATGCATACATCGCATCCGTCATCTACTATCGCCTGACCGTCGTGTCTTTCCCCCGTCCACGCCTCGTCAAGTTGGAACGGCTCCTCTTCAAATTATTGAGAAGAGGACAAGTTCTGTTGGTGAGGCGGTCCATCTACTGCCAGCACCCTCTACGCGGAGGCCTGGGCATGCCGTGGCTAATGATGCGCAGATATGCGCTGAGGCTGAGACATCTCCAGATATTCTGCCTGAACGGTGAACAGGTGTGGTCGCCGTTTATTAGACGGGCCCTTCCGCAGCTCTTTTTTTTACTGAGCTGCAGTCCTAAGTCAAGAAGAGACCAAGACTGGGTGACTGGCACCTGGAATGTTGCCAGGCACTTGATGCCCTCTACCTAGCGGGCAATGCGATCAGTTGAACTTCCACTCTCGAGTTCTATACAGGATTCGTGGTAGGCAAGTGCGAAGACGCACTCGGAGAGGCTTTAGGCCTTGACGAAGTCGAACTGACCAGTCTGTTCCGGGGAACTTTCGAGCCGGGAACGATGGACAATTTCCAGAAATCCCTCGCTTTGCACTGCTACCGGGGGGCACTGCCGGTTCGTGATTAACTCTACAGGCACGGAAGTGCTGTAAGACGGACCTGCCCAAGATGCGCATTGAGCGACGAAACCGTTCTGCAAGCACTTGTCCAATGTCCGTGTATTACTGACTTGTGGGGTCATGTCGAACAGCTACTGTCGAGTGTATAACGGATCCGGCTATCGGCCGAGTCCATAGTAAATAACGAGCCGCCGCCTTCCTTTGGACAGGAAGAACAGGCAATGTTCCTGTATCTGGTGGCAGTTGAGAAAGAGGTTGTATGGTGGACCAGATTGAAAGGACTGAAGACAGACATTCATCTCTTCGACCAATCCCTCATCAACAGTTTCAAGTTTCACCTGGAAAGGAAGGTAAGTGTGGCGAGAAAAGTCCTGCTCCCAAGTACATTTGCTAAAAGGTGGGTGAATGTGGCGAGAATGGCCCGTGTGAATTGGCCTACTCTATCCATCGCATATAGGCTAGCTAACTTGAGGAGAGGGGTTCGAACCCTGGGTACCCTAGAAGCGCAGGGTGGTTCAGGATTGGTGGGGTACCTGAATCACCCTAGGGTCGTCCACCCCCGATAGGGGAATTTATTTATTTGTTATATTTATACATAGTTAATTTTATATTTGTATATCTTCATTGTTAAATTAGTCTTGCCATTGTGCACATTTACTCGACCTTATTGTAAACCCCCACTGTCTCTGTCTTTATATTTTCCCCTACATTTCGTCCCTTGTGGCCAATAAATGAAATCATTATTATTATTATTATTATTATTATTATTCTTTGAGTCTCCGTCATTGATGTTATTTAACTGGAAAGTTTGTTGAAATGAATATCAAGCCGCTACCAGCAGCCTCAGATATTCAGGTCGTATCGGAGTGTTCTTGATGTTCCCAGCAAGCATGCCTTTTGAAGTGTTCCAAAAAGCGGGGCTGGACTAATTTTCTTTAACCATCCTTTGAAACTCTGAGATAGTACCTAGTGCGCCTATGACAATCGGCAAGACTCTGACATGGCAGTAACAAATCCTTTTTACCTCCAACTTTAAGTCCTGGTATCGATTAATTCTCTCCCTCTCCTTTTCTTGCACTCTCGTGTCAAATGAGCAGGCTACATCTACAATCAGGCAAGATCTTTTTTCCTTGTCCAAAACCATCACCAACAAGAACAAGTGAAAGAGTGGCGTTGGTACCCCTCCCCGACCTGACAGAATCGGGCATGGAGTGTGATGTGGGAGACGGATGGCAAAAGGTCGCAAGAAGGCACAAACGCAGAAGCAGCGCATCGTCGCCTTCGAAAAGGGAGGGAAGAAATGAAAAAAGGGTAAAGGCTACTGCAAAGTGACTTACAACAGCAACACCACCAACACCATCACCACCCACACTAATACCACCATCACCACAGGCGGCAACCCCACCGCCTACAACAACAACAACATCTTCAACACCACCACCACAAGCACCAACATCGCAAAAACAACAACAAAACACACACACCCAGCAACAACGACAAGAAAATAGCAGAACCACACCCCACCCCAGAAAAAGAAATGCACAGCAATAAATACACACAACAAGAAACTAATGACTTACATAATTGAACACACAGACATTTCACAGCACGACTACATAATACCAGCACCAATCAAAACACCAACGAACATAAGACTGGTGAGAATAGTACAGAAACAATACACAAACATTAAAATAAAATTCGAACAGATGCCAGACTTGTTCGGAGGCCTCTTGGCGGACGTCTACTGCAACTGGCAACAGAAGGGGAGAATTCCCAGCTCTGTGAGCCGAGGAGCTGTGGCACTGCTGAGAAAGGATCCGAACAAGGGGGATAACAAAGATAATTTCAGGCCCATAACTCTGCTAAACACAGAGTTCAAGATTTTGGCCAAGCTGATAGAAAAGAGGTTGGCGCTTGTCGTTAGTGGTCTGGTGGGAGAGGCGCAGACGTGCGCCATTCCCGACAGATCCATTCACGACAACCTCCACCTCATGCGATACATCGTAGAGAGGGTAGCTAGGGAACCTGTCACAGGTGGGTCCTTGATCAATTTAGATCAGTTGAAAATTTTCGATAGGGTGGACCATCGTTACCTAGCGGCAGTCCTGAGGGCGGCCCGTCTTCAGAGGCTGGATCGCTGCCATGCACAGCGACATCTGCTCTGTGGTGAGAGTGAACGGTCACCTTTCGGAACCGTTCAACATCATGCGCTCGGTCCGCCAAGGATGTCCCCTCTCGTCCCTCTTGTACGTATTGACTCTCGAGCCATTACTGCACAAACTGGAGACGTTGAGGGGGATCCCGCGCGAACTAGGATGCGAAAGATCTGTGTCAGCATATGCGGACGATGTCACCGTAGGGGTGTCGAACGCCAAACACATCGAGGCGATCAGCACTACTCTAAGAGAATACGAAGCGGTGACAGGAGCAATGATAACCAGGAAAAGTCAGTGGGCCTGCAGCTCGGCACCTGGAGAGGCAAGTCTATGCCGTCCAACAGCGTCATCGGGCGCTGGACGGACGGACAATTTAAATTTCTCGGGGTCTGGTTCGGTCCGGATCTCCAGACGGACGAGGTGACGAGCAGGGTGGCTTCTCTCACCCAGAAATGGGCCGAGAGGAAACTAACCCTGAAAGGTCGAGCGGAGGTGGCTAACGCGTATATCACGTCCGTCATCTACTACCGCCTGACCGTCGTACCTTGTCCTAAGCCCCGCCTGACTGCGCTGGAGCGTTTGCTCTTTCGCTTTTTGTGGAAGGGACGCGCTCCGATGGTCAGGCGGTCCATCTGCTGTCAACACCCGCTACGTGGAGGGCTGTGAATGCCGTGGCTGATGATGCGCAGACACGCGCTCAGGCTACGACATCTCCACCTCTTCCTCGACGGTGATCAGGTGTGGTCTCCTTTTGCTAGACGCGTCTTTCGCCAGCTCGTCTCTTTGACGGAGCTGCAGTCCTGGGTCAAGCGAAGACCGAGAGGGAGCGCTTGGAGACTTGAATGTCTTCAGGCGCGCATAGCCCTCGACCAATCGGGCAATGAGATCGGTGGAAACTCCACCTTGGCGTTCTATAGAGGATTAGTGGAGGGAAAGAGCGACGACGTACTTGGGGAAACACTAGGCGTCGACGAAAATCAACTAGCCAATCTCTTCGGAAGAACTTTCGGGCCTGGGCCTATGGACAACTTCCAGAAATCCCTGGCCGGGCAGTGCTACCAAGGAGCTTTGCCAGTTCGGGATAAACTCTACAGGCATGGAGGTGCCGTCAGCCGGGCATGCCCGAGATGCGCGCAGGGCGACGAAACCGTCCTGCACGCACTCGTCCAGTGTCCGAGCATTGCTGACTTGTGGGTTTATGTCGAACACCTGCTGTCGCGTTTAGGACGGATCCGGCTATCAGCTGAGTCCATCGTGAGGATTGCCCCGCCCTCTTCCTTTAGCCGGGAAAGGCAAGCAGTTTTTATCTGTCTGGTGGCCATGGCGAAATAGATAGTATGGTGGACACGTTTGAAAGGGCTGAAGACGAGCACTTACCTCTTCGGTGATGCCCTGATTAACTTTTTCAAATTTCATTTGAAAAAGAAAATCAGGGTAGAAATGGAAGTACTCTCTTCCCAGCATTTTGTTGAAAGATAGGTGAGGGAGGCAAGAATGGCCCGAGTGAATGGGCCTACTCTGAGTATGTGTCTGTAAATTAAAGGTGGAAAACTGGGAGAGGGCACTTGTCCTGGTGGTCAGGGTCACTGTGGCTTTTTAATGGGCTTTCTCCACGAATGTCCTTCGGAAGTCTCCCCCCTATTGTGGAATGTTTTCATTGTTCTATTATTACATCCTCTGTTTCTCGTTTTATACACGCAGAAATGCCCATTTGTACCGCCCTGTATTGTCCTGTACTGTCCTTAATGTCTACTTTATGTAGACACTTGTGGTTAATAAAGAAAGCATTATTATTATTTTTATTATTATTATTATTATTGAATGCCATGGTTGACGGAGGCTCGGCTCTGTAAGGTATAGTAATTTTTAACCGTTAAAACAATTGTAAATTGTTTAAAACTTGAACCAAATTGTTGATAAAGACACCCTCCTCCTCGTGAGAGGGGTCTTTCTGTCCGTTATTTGGCCCTTCGGGGTTAAATAACCAGTTATTGGGGTTTTGTACCCAAAATTTCATTTTAAACAAAAAAACATGGCTACGAAAAAGAAATTTCATACGTCACTCCCACTCATTCCGTCTTCTTCTTCCTCAATCATCACTACAGCAGAGAGAAGATTGTCTCTCTCCCTCCCTTCTTTAAATGTGTCTCTCTCCCTCCCTTCTCTTTCGCAAGCGACGAAAGAAAAGAAAAGTCTCGTGCAAAGCGTGCAAGGTTTCTCCACGACGACGACGACAGCGACGAAACAGGTGTGCGGGAAATACGAAAACCCAGTTCATTCGTCTGACGTCAGGAATAATAGCAGTAGCAGCCGTAATAACAACAGCAACAGTGACAATGAAAACAACAGTAGCAGCCGCAACAGCATCACCAGCAGCATAAACAACAACAGCATTAGCAGCAGCAACACCAACAACAACCACAGCAACAGCGGCGGAGGCAGTAGTCGTAGTACCTGCAGCAACAACAAAAGTACCAGCAGCTCTGACGACAACAACAACAGCAGAGAAAAACCAATCTCATTTGCAGGTATTGCGAAAAACTTGGAAACAATCCTCATAACAAATGAGGAATTAGAGGAAGCGAAGAAGATGGTGACAAAGAACGGACACCGAGCAATCTGCAAGGCAGCGAAAAATTTTTTCGAAACCCAAGAGCACCGTACGGTCACGTACCGTACAGTAAGTACAAAATCCCGTAGGGTGGAAAGAGCCACATAGGCCCAAATACAAAAAGCCTTGGGGTCTGTGTGGCAGAGGAAAACGCACATCACCCGAGGCAAAAAATACGCCACCGTAGACGTACTTTTTGCCACACCCCAGGAGGCAAAGGCCCAATCAGTAGTGACCCTAAGGAGCGAGGAAATGGTGTTGGTGCCCTCCTACTGCGGGCAAAAAATTGTGAGGGTCAAACTGACCCACGTCCCCCCGGAATGACCCCTTCTTGGCTGGCCGCGTCTGTCCTCGTCGGAATCGAGGACAAAACAACTGTACTGCAAGTACAGAAAAAAGTAAGAGAAGATTGGGTCGGCTCCTCCATTGAGATGCTAATCCAAACCAACCAGGAGTGCATCGAAGCTATCCCGGATGTGATAGACTTCGATAACGGCACTCAACTGCCCATAAGTGTTGAGGGCAAACGCCCGAAATGCTTTCGCTGTGGATCGAAGACTCACCTCAGGGCCTTCTGCAACGAGAAGACCCTGAGAAAGGAGAAAACCCCCCTCCTTCCGAATCCGGCTCCACGGCTACCAGCAACAGGACAAGCGGCAACCAGGAACGATAGGTCCGTGGCACCCATACCCACTCCACGGAAATCAAAGACAGCAGCAGCAGTGGAAATATTAACAACAACAACAGCAATACCAAATGCAGCTGCAACAGAGACTCCAGTGCAAACATCACCAACAACAACAAGTGAAAGAGTGGAGCTGGTACCCCTCCCCGACCTTACAGAATCAGACATGGAGTGTGAGGTGGGAGAGGGATGGCAAAAGGTCGCAAGAAGGCACAAACGCAGAAGCAGCGCATCGTCGCCTTTGAAAAGGGAGGAAAGAAATGAGAAAAGGGTAAATTCTACTGCAAAGAGACCCACAGCAGCAACACCACCAACACCATCACCACCCACACCAGCACCACCATCACCAACGGCGACAACCCCACCGCCAACAACACCTTCAACACCACCACCACAAGCACCAACATCGCAAACACAACAACAAAACACACACACCCAGCAACAACGACAAGAAAATAGCAGAACCACACCCCACCCCCAGAAAAACAAATGCACGGCAATAAACACACACAACAAGAAACTAATGACTTACATAATTGAACACACAGACATTTCACAACAGGACTACATAATACCAGCACCAATCAAAACGCCAACTAACATAAGACTGCTAAATATAGCCCAGAAACAATACACAAACATTAAAACGAAATTCCCCAACGCAGTTGGTGATTTCAGGGACCTAGGAGGAACCATCAATCGAAGAGTATATTCAGACATTCTCTTAGAAGAGCCGACGACCAGCCGAAGGGACGATTCAACGGTCCCTTCACCAGACGATCAAGTGAAAAGGGATGTAAAAACCATCCCTCCTCTACCAAAACTACGGTAAGTGGTCTTTCCCATCTTTTCCACTCTATTTTAAACATGACCTCACTCAGAATAGGCAGCATAAATGCGCGTGGCTTGGGGTCGTCATGGAAGCAGGGTCACCTGCTCAACGACCTCAGGTCACTAAACATAGATGTAGTGGCCATCAGCGAGACCAGAATCTCCGAAGCACGGGCCTTCGCACCGATCTTCGGCGGCTACGATGTGTACGCATCTCCCAGCCGTCCTGGATCGGGTGGAGGAGTTGCTGTGCTTTTTCGGAGAGGTTTGGATCTCGCCATACGGGCCATCTTCCTGAACCCAGAGGGTAAGCTGGTGGTGCTGGACGTGACCAGCGGAGACGGGCAAGCTTTCAGGCTAGTGGCCGTCTATGCCCCGACAGGAGCAGGGCGGCCTGATTTCTTCCGGCGTCTGGAGACCTTTCTTGGAACGTCCCGCTCTTTAGTGTTAGTGGGCGACTGGAACGGGATCTTAGATGCACGCTGGGACTGTGTGGGATTAGCGGATAGGGGTGGAGGGTGCAAGAGCCTCACCAACCTGCTCAGGCGTTTTGAACTGTCTGACAGGTACCGATTGGATTTCCCGAATGTGCCAATGTGGACTTGGACAAACTGCATAGGGTCATCCAGATCATATCTAGATAGAGTATTTTGTAGGGAAATAGATAGGTCTAGCATAGGCTGTCCACAATTCAAGATAGTCAGCTACACGGACCACAAATTCGTGATCTGTGTGCTTGACCTAGATAGGCTTCATAGACGAGGACCCGGCTACTGGAAGCTAAACGCGTCCTTACCAGCGCGCAAGGCCTACAGAGACCGGATTAGCGAACTAGTTAAGCGGGCGTTGACGGGGGCCATCGTCAACAACAAGTGGTGGTTTGCTCTGAAAAGAGCGATTAGAATAGAATCGATTAGGTTTAGTAAGGCTTTAGCAATAGAGAAAAATAGAGCAGAGGGAGAACTAGTTAGAAAATTAGACGAGGCGCTTAGCAAAGGCATTGCGACCGACGTGCTTGCGGCGAAATTGGCCCTTGACCAATTCTTCAATGCAAAGCACGAAGGCTGCGTTGTCAGAGCTAGGGTGCGTGCTCTCAGACACGAGGGGACGAAAGCCGTTCAATGGGCCCGAGTGGCGGAGGCGCGTCGTGGCAACAAAGCCACGATCCGGTCTTTGGTGGACCACGACGGGCGCATGCTACTCGATCCCGGGCAAATGTGTGAAGCTTTTCAGCGACACTTCGCTCAGCTGTTCGGGGGCAGCGGGGGGCCGGGTAGAGGGATGGACTTTAGTGTCTACCTCGACGGACTGCCGCGGCTCTCGGCCACTGAGGCGAAGTGTTGCGAAAAGCCGATAACAGCCGCTGAAGTAAGGGAGGCAATGACTGGCTGCACAAGGGGTAAATCGCCTGGTTTGTATGGTCTGCCCTATGAACTTTACGTACAGATGCCAGACTTGTTCGGAGGCCTCTTGGCGGACGTCTACTGCAACTGGCAACAGAACGGGAGAATTTCCAGTTCTGTGAGCCGAGGAGCGGTGGCACTGCTGAGAAAGGATCCGAACAAGGGGGATAACATAGACAATTTCCGGCCCATAACTCTGCTAAACACAGAGTTTAAGATTTTGGCCAAGGTGCTAGCAAAGAGGTTGGCGCTTGTCGTTGGTGGTCTGGTGGGAGAGGCGCAGACATGCGCCATTCCCGACAGATCCATCCACGACAACCTCCACCTCATGCGATACATCGTAGAGAGGGTAGCTAGGGAACCTGGCACGGGTGGGTCCTTGATCAATTTAGATCAGTCGAAAGCTTTCGATAGGGTCGACCATCGTTACCTAGCGGCAGTCCTGAGGGCGGCTGGCTTTGGGCCCGTCTTCAGAGGCTGGATCGCTGCCATGCACAGCGACATCTGCTCTGTGGTGAGAGTGAACGGTCACCTGTCGGAACCGTTCAACATCATGCGCTCGGTCCGCCAAGGATGTCCCCTCTCGTCCCTCTTGTACGTATTGACGCTCGAGCCATTACTGCACAAACTGGAGACGTTGAGGGGAGTCCCGCGCGAACTAGGATGCGGAAGATCCGTGTCAGCATATGCGGACGATGTCACCGTAGTGGTGTCGAACGCCAAACACATCGAGGCGATCGGCACTACACTAAGAGAATACGAAGCGGTGACAGGAGCAATGATCAACCAGGAAAAGTCAGTGGGCCTGCAGCTCGGCACCTGGAGAGGCAGGTCCATGCCGTCCAACAGCGTCGTCGGGCGCTGGACGGACGGACCGGTTAAATTGCTAGGGGTCTGGTTCGGTCCGGACCTCCAGACGGACAAAAACTGGGACGAGGTGACGAGCAGGGTGGCTTCTCTCACCCAGAAATGGGCGGAGAGGAAGCTATCCCTGAAAGGTCGAGCGGAGGTGGCTAACGCGTACATCGCGTCTGTCATCTGCTACCGCCTAACCGTCGTACCTTGTCCTAAGCCTCGCCTGACTGCGCTGGAGCGTTTGCTCTTTCGCTTTTTGTGGAAGGGACGTGCTCCGATGGTCAGGCGGTCCATCTGTTGTCAACACCCGCTACGTGGAGGGCTGGGCATGCCGTGGCTGATGATGCGCAGGCACGCGCTCAGGCTACGACATCTCCACCTCTTCCTCGACGGTGATCAGGTGTGGTCGCCGTTTGCTAGACGCGTTTTTCCCCAGCTCGTTTCCTTGACGGAGCTGCAGTCCTGGGTCAAGCGAAGACCGAGAGGGAGCGCCTGGAGACTGGAATGTCTTCAGGCGCTCACAGCCCTCGACCAATCGGGCAATGTGATCGGTGGAAACTCCACCTCGGCGTTCTATAGAGGATTAGTGGAGGGGAAGAGCGACGACGTACTTGGGGAAACTCTAGGCGTCGACGAAAATCAACTAGCCAATCTCTTCGGAAGAACTTTCGGGCCAGGGCCTATGGACAACTTCCAGAAATCTCTGGCCTGGCAGTGCTACCGAGGATCCTTGCCAGTTCGGGATAAACTCTACAGGCATGGAGGTGCCGTCAGCCGGGCATGTCCGAGAAGCGCGCAGGGCGACGAAACCGTACTGCACGCACTCGTCCAGTGTCCGAAAATTGCTGACTTGTGGGTTTATGTCGAACACCTGCTGTCGCGTTTAGGACGGATCCGGCTATCATCTGAGTCCATCGTGAGGATTGCCCCGCCCTCCTCCTTTAGCCGGGAAGGGCAGGCAGTTTTTATCTGCCTGGTGGCCATGGTGAAAGAGATAGTATGGTGGACACGTTTGAAAGGGCTGAAGACGAGCACTTACCTCTTCGGTGATGCTCTGATTGACTTTTTCAAATTTCATTTGAAAAGGAAAATCAGAGTAGAGAGGGAAGTGCTCTCTTCCCAGCATTTTGTTGAAAGATGGGTGAGAGAAGCAAGAATGGCCCGAGTGAATGGGCCTACTCTGAGTATATATCTGTAAATTAAAGGTGGAAAACTGGGAGAGGGCACTTGCCTTGGTGGTCAGGGTCATTGTGGCTTTTTACTGGGCTTTCACCACAAATGTCCCTCCGAAGTCTCCCCCCTATTGGGGAATTTTTCATTGTTATTTTCATTGTTATTTTTGTTACATCCTCTGTTTTTGTTTTTTACACGCAGAAATGCCCATTTGTACCGTCCTGCATTGTCCTGCACTGTCCTTAATGTCTACTTTATGTAAACCCTTGTGGTTAATAAAGAAATCATTATTATTATTATTATTATTATTATTATTATTATTATTATTGGCGACCTACGTAGGAAATCGTATTATCGTGAGCTCCGCAAAGGTTTGTTATTTCCGTTTGTTTAAAAATTGCCATTTATGGAAAATTTTATTGTAAACTGTTTATAAGCACACATACATTGTTTTCCGAAAAGGACACCCAAAAAGATTGGGGCCTTGTGCCCAAAATTTTAACTTTTATTATTATCCAAAAATTTCTTTGAAAAAAAATGGCTAATTCCCCTCTGCACGAAGCAGCTGAAAGCCTTCCTCACAAAATAACACCTCACACCGACACCACCATTGTAAATGTTACTACGTTTGCCAACACAAAAAAAAATATAAGCAGTAGCAATATTTTAAATTTGTCTCAGGCAGACATTCATTTCCCGCCATTACCAATGACTGCAGGTGTTAAACCCTCCACCACCACCACCACCGCGACAACCACCACCACCACCACCACCGCGACAACAGAAACAAAAGAAGAAAAAAATAAATTAACTCGTGACGTCGAAATGAAATCAAGCAAAATGGACTCTTCCCCACCAAAGACAACTGACGTCACCACCAGCACAACTGAAAATAAAATTAATATTAACGATAGCAACAACAACAACAATGACATTATAAAACCGACCCTCAGTTTCGCCATCGTAGCAAAACAATTCGAAGCGTTCACGGTAACTCAAGAAGATTTAGAAAATGCCAAACAAATGGTAAAGAAAGATGGGTACAGGGTCAGCCTCACCCCCCCACCTAATAAAATGGAGCATCGGCGCCTGTGCACCGTGTCGTATAGAACAATAAATGTAAAATTGCGCCGAGTGGAACGGGCATCCGAGTCCCAAATCCAAAAAGCTTTGGGACATGTGTGGGCAAGAAAAACCCACATCAGACGTGGGCAAAAGTATGGAACCGTGGATGTGTTCTTTGAAACACCAGAGGAGGCTAGAGAACACTCCATGGCCCCATTAAAAAGTGACGACTTCACACTCGTCCCAAGCTATTGTGGCCAGAGACTCGTAAAGATCAGGGTGACCCACGTTCCACCGGCCATCGAAATTCCCTGGCTAATAGCGGCTGTCATCGCCGGCATCGAGGCCAACACGAAAATAATAACAATAGCAAAAGAAAAGCAGGAAAACTGGTCCGGATCTGGGATGGAGCTCCTGATCCAAGCGGACCAAAAAAGCATTGAGGAGATCCCAGAGGTAATAGACCTCACTGACGGCAGCCACCTCACGGTAATTGTCGAGGGCAGAAGACCTAGGTGTGTCGTTTGTGGTGAAGGAACCCACCTAAGGGCTTTCTGCCCTCAGGCTAAAAGGTTGAGGCCACCTCTCCTACCCACCCCAGTGACACAACCATCAACACCACCAGAAGCAGAGATGCCAGCAACAACTGTAGCAGCAACAACAGAAGCAACTATAACAGCAACAACCCCAGCAACAGTAGCAAAAACCAACACCACTACCACCACCAGCAAAACGAACACCACCACCACCCAACGCTTCAGAACAAGCACCAGCGCCTACACCATCCACCACACCACAACCAAAACTAACGGCTGTGGAGGATTTTCCACTCCCCGGCCTATCACAACTGGAGACAGATTGTGACGACGAGGAGTGGGAAACGATATCCGGAAAAAAAAAAAGAAACCAAAAAAGAAAAAATTCTCTTCCTTCCCCCTCCAAAAACAAAATACAGAGGGAAACAAATAAACTAAGAAACAAAAAAGTTAGGACAGATATGCCACCATCCACACCATCATCACCAACCCCATCAACCCAAACACCAACACCATCACCATCATTATCCCCAGCACCACTATCACCTACACCACAAAAGTCACCAAAATACGAAACAGAAACAAACCCACAACAAACGCAAACAAAACAAAACAACCAAAACGATACACACTACACAGCATTAAATTTGAACAACAAGCAATTATTACACTGCATCCAACACAACACCAGCATCACAGAAAAAGACTACACAACAACCCCAAAATTCACACCACCTCCACACATACAAATCACTCGCATCACACAGAAAACGTACATGACACTAAAACAAAAATTCCCCAAAGACATCGGAGACTTCCGACAAGCACTCTCCAGGAGGATTTATAAGGACATCCTTCCTGAGGAGGCCACAAGCAGTGAAAAGGATGGAAAAGCCGTCCTTCCCCTACGAGAAGTAAGGTAAGTGGTCTTTCCCATCTTTTCCACTCCTTTTCAACATGACCTCACTCAGAATAGGCAGCATAAATGCGCGTGGCTTGGGGTCGTCATGGAAGCAGGGTCACCTGCTCAACGACCTCAGGTCACTAAACATAGATGTAGTGGCCATCAGCGAGACCAGAATCTCCGAAGCACAGGCTTTCGCACCGATCTTCGGCGGCTACGATGTGTACGCATCTCCCAGCCGTCCGGGATCGGGGGGAGGAGTTGCTGTGCTTTTGCGGAGAGGTTTGGATCTTGCCATACGGGCCATCTTCCTGGACCCAGAAGGTAAGTTGGTGGTGCTGGACGTGACCAGCGGAGACGGGCAAGCTTTCAGGTTAGTGGCCGTCTATGCCCCGACAGGAGCAGGGCGGCCTGATTTCTTCCGGCGTCTGGAGACCTTTCTTGGAACGTCCCGCTCTTTAGTGTTAGTGGGCGACTGGAACGGGATCTTAGATGCACGCTGGGATTGTGTGGGATTAGTGGATAGGGAAGGAGGGTGCAAGAGTCTCACCAACCTGCTCAGACGTTTTGAACTGTCTGACAGGTACCGAATGGATTTCCCGAATGTACGCATGTGGACTTGGACAAATCGCATAGGGTCATCCAGATCATATCTAGATAGAGTATTTTGTAGGGAAATAGATAGGTCTAGCATAGGCTGTCCACAATTCAAGATAGTCAGCTACACGGACCACAAATTCGTGATCTGTGTGCTTGACTTAGATAGGCTTCATAGACGAGGACCCGGCTACTGGAAGTTAAACGCGTCCTTACCAGCGCGCAAGGCCTACAGAGACCGGATTAGCGAACTAGTTAAGCGGGCGTTGACGGGGGCCATCGTCAACAACAAGTGGTGGTTTGCTCTGAAAAGAGCAATTAGAATAGAGTCCATTAAGTTTAGTAAGACTTTAGCAATAGAGAAAAATAGAGCAGAGGGAGAATTAGTTAGAAAATTAGATGAGGCGCTTAGCAAAGGCATCGCGACCGACGTGCTTGCGGCGAAATTGGCCCTTGACCAATTCTTCAATGCAAAGCACGAAGGCTGCGTTGTCAGAGCTAGGGTGCGTGCTCTCAGACACGAGGGGACGAAAGCCGTTCAATGGGCCCGAGTGGCGGAGGCGCGTCGTGGCAACAAAGCCACGATCCGGTCTTTGGTGGACCACGACGGGCGCATGCTACTCGATCCCGGGCAAATGTGTGAAGCTTTTCAGCAACACTTCGCTCAACTGTTCGGGGACAGTGGCGGGCCGGATCGAGGGATGGACTTTAGTGTCTACCTCGACGGACTGCCGCGGCTTTCGGCCACTGAGGCGGAGTGTTGCGAAAAGCCGATAACAACCGCTGAAGTACGGGATGCAATGACTAGTTGCACAAGGGGTAAATCGCCTGGTTTGGATGGTCTGCCCTATGAACTTTACGTACAAATGCCAAACTTGTTCGGAGGCCTCTTGGCGGACGTCTACTGCAACTGGCAACAGAATGGGAGAATTCCCAGCTCTGTGAGCCGAGGAGCGGTGGCGCTGCTGAGAAAGGATCCGAACAAGGGGGATAACATAGATAATTTTAGGCCCATAACTCTGCTAAACACAGAGTTCAAGATTTTGGCCAAGGTGCTAGCAAAGAGGTTGGCGCTTGTCGTTGGTGGTCTGGTGGGAGAGGCACAGACATGCGCCATTCCCGACAGATCCATCCACGACAACCTCCACCTCATGCGATACATCGTAGAGAGGGTAGCTAGGGAACCTGGCACGGGTGGGTCTTTGATCAATTTAGATCAGTCGAAAGCCTTCGATAGGGTCGACCATCGTTACCTAGCGGCAGTCCTGAGGGCGGCTGGCTTTGGGCCCGTCTTCAGAGGCTGGATCGCTGCCATGCACAGCGACATCTGCTCTGTAGTGAGAGTGAACGGTCACCTTTCGGAACCGTTCAACATCATGCGCTCGGTCCGCCAAGGATGTCCCCTCTCGTCCCTATTGTACGTATTGACTCTCGAGCCATTACTGCACAAACTGGAGACGTTGAGGGGGGTCCCGCGCGAACTAGGATGCGGAAGATCCGTGTCAGCATATGCCGACGATGTCACCGTAGTGGTGTCGAACGCCAAACACATCGAGGCGATCGGCACTACACTAAGAGAATACGAAGCGGTGACAGGAGCAATGATCAACCAGGAAAAGTCAGTGGGCCTGCAGCTCGGCACCTGGAGAGGCAGGTCCATGCCGTCCAACAGCGTCGTCGGGCGCTGGACGGACGGACCGGTTAAATTGCTAGGGGTCTGGTTCGGTCCAGACCTCCAGACGGACAAAAACTGGGACGAGGTGACGAGCAGGGTGGCTTCTCTCACCCAGAAATGGGCCGAGAGGAAGCTATCCCTGAAAGGTCGAGCGGAGGTGGCGAATGCGTACATCGCATCCGTCATCTACTACCGCCTGACCGTCGTACCTTGTCCTAAGCCCCGCCTGACTGCGCTGGAGCGTTTGCTCTTTCGCTTCTTGTGGAAGGGACGCGCTCCGATGGTCAGGCGGTCCATCTGCTGTCAACACCCGCTACGTGGAGGGCTGGGCATGCCGTGGCTGATGATGTGCAGACACGCGCTCAGGCTACGACATCTCCACCTCTTCCTCGACGGTGATCAGGTGTGGTCGCCGTTTGCAAGACACGTTTTTCCCCAGCTCGTCTCCTTGACGGAGCTGCAGTCCTGGGTCAAGCGAAGACCGAGAGGGAGCGCTTGGAGACTGGAATGTCTTCAGGCGCTCACAGCCCTCGACCAATCGGGCAATGTGATCGGTGGAAACTCCACCTTGGCGTTCTATAGGGGATTAGTGGAGGGGAAGAGCGACGACGTACTTGGAGAAACTCTAGGCGTCGACGAAAATCAACTAGCCAATCTCTTCGGAAGGACTTTCGGGCCGGGGCCTATGGACAACTTCCAGAAATCCCTGGCCTGGCAGTGCTACCGAGGAGCTTTGCCAGTTCGGGATAAACTCTACAGGCATGGAGGTGCCGTCAGCCGGACATGTCCGAGATGCGCGCAGGGCGACGAAACCGTCCTGCACGCACTCGTCCAGTGTCCGAGCATTGCTGACTTGTGGGTTTATGTCGAACACCTGCTGTCACGTGTAGGACGGATCCAGCTATCAGCTGAGTCCATCGTGAGGATTGCCCCGCCCCCTTCCTTTAGCCTGGAAGGGCAGGCAGTTTTTATCTGTCTGGTGGCCATGGCGAAAGAGATAGTATGGTGGACACGTTTGAAAGGGCTGAAGACGAGCACTTACCTCTTCGGTGATGCCCTGATTAACTTTTTCAAATTTCATTTGAAAAGGAAAATCAGGGTAGAGAGGGAAGTGCTCTCTTCCCAGCATTTTGTTGAAAGATGGGTGAGAGAAGCAAGTATGGCCCGAATGAATGGGCCTTCTCTGAGTATGTGTCTGTAAATTAAAGGTGGAAAACTGGGAGAGGGCACTTGCCCTGGTGGTCAGGGCCACTGTGGTCTTTTAATGGGCTTTCTCCACAAATGTCCCTTGGAAGTCTCCCCCCTATTGGGGAATTTTTCTTTGTTATTTTATTTCAACCTCTGTTTTTTTACACGCAGAAATGCCCATTTGTGCCGTCCTGTATTGTCCTGTACTGTCCTTAATGTCTACTTTATGTGAACCCTTGTGGTTAATAAAGAAAACATTATTATTATTATTATTATTATTATTATTATTATTATTATTATTATTATTATTACGGTGGTCGATTGGCAGTATCGGTAAAGCGTTGGACAATATGCTTCATGTCATACAGTTACACTCCTATATGATCTGAGTTCAAATCCCGGCGAGGTTAACTTTGCCTTTCATCCTTACGGGGTCGATAAAATAAAGTACCAGTAATTCACTGGGGCCGATTTAACCGACTTTCTTCTCCCCAAAAATTTCTGGCCTTGTGCCTTTATAAGAAACCATTATTATTATTCATAATATTTATGGAAAAATTCATAGCGCTGTTCATCGGTTCTAATCGTACCGAAGTCATGTTATCGGGTTCGATGAAATATAATATCAATCAATGAAGTAATGGTATCGATATAATCGATTGATCTCTGTGACTAAATTGGCAAATATTATATTTTTATTCTTTAATCTTTTAATACGAGGCAAGCTATTGTATGCATGTATTGTATACGATGTCCATATGAGATTCGACAAAAACGATGACTGATGTTGGAAACTGGTGTATAATTATTACCTCAGCCTCTATTATAATGACATGATAGAGATGATGGGAACAATATGGCGACCATGATTATAACTACAATGATGGATTTGATGACAATGATAGTATGGAATACTGAGATAATGACAATGATGATTTGTGATTATTATAACGATTAAGGTTGATAATTATAATGATGACGATGATGATGGTTGTGGTGGTAATGGTAGTGAGGGTAATGCTGTTGATGATGAAGATGATGATGATGATGATGCTGATGATGATGACGATTATGATGATGATGTTGGTGGTGGTTGTGGTGGTGGTGATGGTGGTGGAGGTGGTGGTGGTGATGGTGGTGGCGGTGGTGGTGATGGTAATGATTATGATGGTGGTGGAATTGGTGGTGGTGATTGTGATAATAATGATGATTTTGATGATGATGATAATGATGATGATGATGATGGTGGTGGTGGTGGTGGTGATGATGATGATAAATATGATGATGAACATCATGATGATGTTGATGATGATGAGGATGATGATGATGAGGATGATGGTGGGATTGGTGGTGGTGGTGGTGGTGGTGGTGATAATGATGCTGCTGCTGCTGATGATGATGATGATGATGGTGATGATAATGATGATGATAAGTTGGCGGTGATAATCATTAATGACATGTATGTGAACGCTAATGATGTTAATAAAATCCGCTATGTGGACAACTATGGTTATGTTTGAGGATAATAATAATGTTAATAATAATATTTTTCTTTCAGATAACACCACTGAACTCATTGTACCTAGATTACAAAGGGGCTGAAATAAAATTAATTGAAGACTTTGTCTAACTTCATTACTTTGGATCAGATATCCATCTCAACTCATTAACGTATATTTCAGTCAGCCGATTATCTTAGAGGATTAATTCTCTTCATAAAAATAACGTATCAATTACCAGAAAATATCAGAAAGACAAATTATCTCTGATTTCTAAATTCTGAAACGTCGTTATCCAATTAATTCCTGGTGATTTAATCCTTACATTCCATTCTCCCTGCCAAATAAATATTGTTCTATCCATATGTGCTTCACAATGTCAGCTAAACCACAATGTAAGGAATCCTATACAAAAGCCATGCTTTCAAACTCGGTTATGTATTATCAGTACATTACCTAATAATTCAAGCTCAGACACACATGATTAGACTTAATGTAAACACATTCCAATTTTCACCTCTTAATAGAAAATAAGAATAGGATCCACGAGCATTTTCATAGACCCTATCACTGGTGGAAGGGAAATAGAGAGGTTTCTCACTCTCGGAGAACTAGTCCAAAAGCTTACACCAGAGACGACTTTGATCAAACACAGACGGATTATATGTGGTTGAACCAGACAATGAATTAATTCAAACAGTTGGCTTCGATGGTACTGGAACTCCAAATGCCATGGGCCACCTTTCGTTTTCTCTCAATCTGGCACAAATATATTACACTGAAGAAAAATCTTTTATGCTACAGTCCTTCTTTTCTTTTTCTTCTATTCATTTCCATTTTTCATAACTTTTTGTTCCATTTTAGAGATTATCTGCCTTGGCGGTAAGAATTAAGAACGTCAGAATTTTATTAGATTTCTCATATTTTGATTTCAATCCAAGGAAATGTTAATACATAATCTGAGTTGGTAAAAATATAATTGATTATCGCAATAAAATCTTTTGCCAAATTATTGATTCTTTCACTATTAGTTATATAGGAATACTGATAAGAGTGCAATGTAGTTTTCCTGAATTGTTGTGCCAAATATGGCGGATTGTGTGATTTAAAAGGACTACAGCTATGCGAATAGGGCATTACATTTTAAATATGTCGTTGAAAAAGATGTTGAGTAGTCGTTAATATTTTGGGTATAAAATTCCTCCGTGAAACGAAGAAAAGTAGAAATTAATTCGGAGCAGGACATATAGTGTTTAGCTTATGCATAAGAACAACACATAATGTGCTGCTCCGATTACGTATATTTTGTTTGGAAGCCTAATTTCTGTTTTTTCTTTCCTCTCTTAAGTTTCAGAAAGAGGTGTTCGATCTGAAATAATTTTCGGTTGATTCACCGTTGAGCGTCAAGGCCAATTGCTTAGGCGTGTATTTTTCAGCTCTTAATATTCTGGGTTCAAATCCGGCCGAGGTCACTCATCCTAGGTTGATGAATAAAGCGATACAGTCAAGTAGGGTGGTCGACACAATCAAAGTCTCCTTGCCCGCCAAATTGCTCGCCTTGTGCCAAACTTAGAAACATTTTTATCCGAAATTTCTGGAATAAATAAACATTTTGATAAAGTTTTATTAATGTAATTGCTTACATAGATACAAGGTCAGACAATATATAGGGAGGAGGCCGTCAGTTATACTACAGACTGTCATATCACTGTTTTGGCTCACTTCTCCCCGTCTGCCCGTTGTGTGAAAATAGGTATATTTTTGTTGTTATACTTGGGTACGGTCATATTGTTATAATAATATTATCAGAAATAATAACAGAACACACTCACTGTTTGGTTGGTTTTCGTTTCTGTATCTTTAAATATCTCCATAGTTAATTTATTTGGCAATCAATGTTTATCATTGATTGAACAACGGTTAAAAAATACGGATATGAATATATATAGTCTATCAAAGTTCTTTCGTTGCACATCTGCAACATCATCAGTGGTACTATCATTATGTTCCCTCCTATTGTATTGTATTGTAATGTCTACGCCATTTTTGTTTTATTTATTTATTTACTTTATGTAAAATCCTCCCATTTTTCCTCATTTCTCTCCGTTTGAAGGCACTTTTTTACTCATGGTATTCCCCGTTTGGGGTTTTAAAGGTTGTCAGGTCTGCTACCCCATAACTAGCATTTTATTTTAAACACCCCAGACAGAAAATATGAAACGGTGCCTTTGGGTGAATTTGAATTCAGATCGTAAAGAACTGCGGCAATACTGTAAATTATTTTATTTCAGGTGCTAAAATGTCAGAAAAACAATTTTAATTCCTCACTTCTCTCGAAATAGGTGCTAATAATTTAGATTAGTTACATAAGTCACTATTGATATTTTCGGCTTTATTTGATTTAAATACTTTTAAGGCAATTGAAAAAAAATACAATTTTATTGATTACGTTAGTTTTAAATATTCTGTACCATTGGTATAGAATTCCAGCGTTTCCTAGGAAATACATAACATAGAAATTGATAACAAAAGTCAACGTGAGTTCCATTGTAATTCTCTAAGTATCAGACTTCGTTTCAAACAAAATGAAAATAAATATTTCCTACATACTTATATATTCTTATAGAAGTCACCATTTCTGTGACGAAACGGAGACTGCTATAGCAATTTCTACATTTTTTTTCTTTCAATATACATTTAGAAACTCAACTACAGCTTTCAAAGAAAATAATATACATGTGGATACCTAGAATATTATGCTAATCTAGAATTCTCACCAGAAACAGCATGGTGAAAGAGAAACGAAATCTACGATATTTCTTGATATTGATAAAGCTAGGCAGTAGAAAACTATTTTCCAGTATTAATCTGTATAATGATATCTGGAAGGCCGTGGATCTAGAATTATAAATGAATCCCACAAACAATTCTCCAAAAAGTGATAATATAAGAAGGGAACGTCTGAAGATGCTTCTAAAGCTGGTGTATTGTGATAAAAGCAGGTTTCTGAAATATGTATTAGCTTCCTTTGTATGGGATTCTCTTTATTCTCATAAAACTTCCCGTGTATTATGTCTGAATAAGATATATATATATATATATATATTTTTTTATTATTCAGATTTTTCTTCGACTGCCTCGTATATATATATGTGTGTGTGTGCGTGTATGTGTGTGTCTGTATATGTGTGTGTATGTGTGTGTGCGTGTGTATATATATGTATGTATGGCAAAAGAAGGGACAAGTGACAACTCTGATTAAATTAACACGGTAGAGTACGTTCTTTGAAGCTGGTTTGATGAAAGGCAATGTCGACATATCTTCTGGAGACATTAACTATAAACTTGCAACTTTTTGCGATTCCAAATATTTTTGGACATATTCTTTAAAATTCATCCTACCTTTCTAAAATTAGACTACATGACAATTATATATTGTTTGTTTCACGACAAAACAAAGGAAAGGATATTTATTAGAGTTGCAACAGTTTGTAGTGAAAGAAAATTACTTCCCATAGTTATAATTATATAGACTTGACGGTTGCGTTTACCTTCGAAGACAGTTGCTAGGTAATAAAATCTGTGATCAGAAGACATTATCAAAACCGAGGAAAACAAGATAAATCATTATATAAGGATAAAATAAATAAAAAATTGGCGTAAAACAAATGAAATAGATTTCTTATATTGCATAGAAATATCTATATGTAATATTATTAGAATTCTTATTCATATTTCATACTGTACATTTTATTGTTGTTCATAATATCAATCTTCTTCAACATATTAACTCTATTATAGTAGGTTATTTTCTTACTTATGAAAATGGAAAAAAATGATAGTTAAGACAAACATTTATATGAACCAATGACAAAAATATGCATATGTACAGATATAGGAGCCTGCTAGATTTTTTATCCATCCCTATTCGTTGACGGAATATGTTCCGAGAATTGAATTTAAAATGTTCGGAATTTTGAAGCGTTGTCAAAGTAAAGACAGGTAACATATCAAACATACATATATCACATCCATAACACTTCCATCTTCTTTTTCTATTTCTTCTCCTCCTCCGTCTTCTTCTTCGCCCACTTATGCCTGAGAGGGTCGTGGGCAAGAGTCGTGAAACACTCCTTCTAACATGACCTTTAAGAAGCAACCTTCTCCAGCTGATCCGGCTAGATGCACAAATGAGACCAGCCATGCCGTTGGATGTTATCCAACCATCTTGCTCGAGGTTTACTCCTGTCTGTCTTACCGGTTGGTTTTGCCGTAAAATATGTCTAGCGATTATTTGCTGAAATATTCTAACCACATGCCCATAGTATCGAAGCCGTGATCTCTCAATTCGGAGAAGTAGCGGCTCTACTTGGAGTGACTCTCTGATCTCCGAGCTACGCACTCTATCAAGTAACGTTACTCCAAAGACCATTCCGAGGAATCCCATTTCGGCCGCTTCTATGCACGATCGTTTTCTTACGTACAGTACCTAAGATCCATCGTTTGAAGGATGGAAACTCTCACATACGAATATATATTGTAGTTGCACTAACACAACATATTATACACACACATACATACTCAGACACACATGCCCATACATACACACACGCCCACACACACACACGCAAACTCCATGACAAAATCCTAGTTTGTAAATAGGAATTTGCATATCAGAGTGGATACAATACGTTACAGAGTGGAACAAACAGTGTTGTTTGGGAACACAAATATATATATAACTATGATAATTTTGGTAGGTTTAACCAGTATTGGTCCAGGCCAGGTCTTAATAACACTACCTGACGAAGTCTTTCAAATTATGTTTCACACGCCAGTCATAATTTCGACACCGTTGCCCTCTCGAGAAGAGAGCTATTGTTTTAGGAGACAAATCCTGGTGTAGGGTGTGAATCCGGAATTTCTTGGAGGAATTTGTCTAATTAAACTTTAGAGAACTTGAATTTTCATAAAACTTTGTTTCGTGTGATGAGACTTCCGAAGACAAAAACATTCAATGTTGTGCCTGGCAAAAAAAGGGAAGAGAATGATTATGGTGTGAATATCTCATAATCCTGCGGGTTACGCCAAATTTGATGTTTATATGAGTAGCTCAGATTAGGTTGTGATCAGCAACTACTCTAAGGGCTGTAGTGATGCAGGTTGCTTCGAGGGTTTCACCTAAGTGAGGGGAATATGATACCTTCAATGCGTTCCTTTTTCTAAAGTGGATTAGTTCAAATTTTTATTTGTTTGAGTAGAGCCGATTGAAGGTATGTCAGATCTACTCCACTGATGCCCTTTTGGAGCTTGGGATCATCTGCGAAGATTCTTATGTTGCGGTGCTTGATGACGTCGATATATATATATATATATATATATATATATATATATATATATATATATATATATATATATATATATATATATATATATAGACGTCATCAAGCATATATATATATATATATATATATGTGTGTGTGGGGGGTGCGTGTGGGTGTGTGTGTGTGTGTGTGTGTGCGTGTGTGTGTGTGTGTGTGTGCGCGCGTGTGTGTGTATGTGTGTGTGTATATTTATATATACATATATGTGAGTATATATATATATATATATATATATATATATATATATTATGTATTTATGTATATATATATGCGACTAAACTGACAACCCCACCAAGGTTTCTTGGTGAGGAGGGTGACTTTGGACATCCTGCAGGACTAAAAACAAAACCTGTCAAAGGGCAAAGGAGCACTTAAGAGTCAATGGCCATCCAAAATCACCGGGGGAGATGACACCCTTAGCCTTTGTCAAGGCAGAATTCTAGGAGAAGGAAAACTCTGATATAATACCTGCAACCCTGATGGTATCCAATGATGTTGACTTGTTCTTCTTTTTGGGAAATATCATCTTGGTTAAGAGAGTGGGACTGGCTTTGTGCAGTGCCTTTGCTCACTATAAAAGCTTCACGGCACAGGCATTGCTTTATATCTGGAGATCTCTCTGCACTTGTCGTCACATGGTACCATGGGCCCAGCACTATGTGTCAATAATTGTCACAAGTGCAGTGTTTGTACCAGAGTTTTCAAGTTGCTGGCTGGACTAAAATGTCACACTTGTTCAGCGCATCAGCAGGGGTTCTCCTACATGGATATAAAGTAGTGGCCGTACTTGAAAACGAGTTGGCAGCCACCATATATATATATATATATATATACATAAATACATAATATATTCCTTCCATATACTATACCGATTGTGTTGTTATTTCTGTTTACCTTATATATATATACACCGGTCAAAGTGAATGTAGGTAATTTTATCAGTATTAGTCTGTAACTAATCCGTTATATCCAATAATTCTTCATATTTGATGGTGGAAAACTAACAAAACCATTATTAATCTACACCGACATACTAACATGCACAATCTCATGCTCTCATGAACATACATATACTCTCTTATGTTTTCATGCACATACATACACACTCTCACGCTCTCGTGCACATACATATACAATCAAATGAAAGCCTAGCCCCATACGGACATACAATGTCTCATAAATAAAATTATTCGCATTTATACAAACAGATTTTTTTCATTTATTATATTTACTTCAAATTCCATATATTTACTACATCACATACTAATAAATCAAAAGAAACTTTCTTTTACTCAGGTAATTTTCTATATTGAATTTTTATTGATTTTCAATACAAATTGTTGAAATATCTTCATTTTGTAATGATTTTATTTTTTCATAAACTATGGTATCTTTATTTCTTTTTTTTAAATTAAAATCAAAACTATGTTCATTTTGCTGAAGCTACAGAAACAGTATTGCTATTAACATTAGTATCATTAGTAAATTCTTTTTTTCCCGTTTCATGTTCTCACTAGTGGTATGCACTGTCGCTTTCAAACTAAAAGTGTTTATATTATTGTTATTTTCTACGCAGAAAATTCTTCAGAAATTCCGGTTTTGAAATGAATGAGTTCTCTCTAGTGTATGTTTCCAATACAACTATGTCTGCCAGAAAGATCTATTGTTTGGATTACTTTATTTCACTTAGTTAATAATCGCAGACATGTGAGTTGAGATTGAAAATTAAATTTCAACATCTGTCAGTGCGAACTATGAAACACGAATGGACATTTTCTTTTCAGTTTTTACAGATTGAAAATGTCAGTTCTGATTAGTCTGCTAACATTTGTGTTTCTGAGATTTAAATTGATTGAATATGTTGGTAAATAGGTTGATATATACTATTGAAGTTATACATTTTTGTTAGAGGTTTTCGTTTTGAACAATAGTGCATGCCAACATTTCTAATCAAGCAGCTTCCATCGTCAGTGTATATCTCTATTCAGCGTAGGCTTTATTACAAATATCATTTGTTTTATTATTTTCAAATATGTACTGCGAAAGCATATTATTAAGGTCATATTTCCTAATTAACATTTGATATATGTCTCATTCATAAACATTTTGTATGCATTAGTAATCTCCTTATAATATATAACCAGCAATTTCTCTGTCTGTCGGAGAGTGGAAACACGTGAGCGCGTGCGATTGTTTTTTGCGCACGCGTAGAGAGAGAGACTACAAGAGGGGGATAGCGGGAGGGAGAGAGGGGGGGAATGAGGAGTGCTACAGAAACATATATACATTTCTGTGTGTGTGTAATATATATATATATATACACACACAGAAATATATATACACAGAAATATATATACATTTCTGTGTGTGTAATATATATATATATATACACACACATAGAAATATATATATACATTTCTGTGTGTGTAATATATATATATATATATATATATATATATATATATATATATATATATATATACACACACAGAAATATATATATATTTCCGTGTGTGTATATAATATATATATATATATATATATTACACACACAGAAATGTATATATATATTTCTGTGTGTGTATATATATATATATTACACACACAGAAATGTATATATATATATACACACAGAAATATATATACATCCCTTAACTACTGTACTGTATCTGTTGCTATCTCTCTCTCTCTCCAGCTATCCCTCTCTTTTAGTCTGTCTGTTTCTCTCACTCTCACTCTTTCTCTTTGTAACACACTAACATTCCTCCCCTCTATCGCTGTGACGAATGGGGAGATGGAGGAGGAGGAGGAGGAGGAAGAGGAGGAGGAGGAGAGAGTCACTTCGTCACTTCACCTCTGCCTTTCTTTCTCTCCCCTCTCACTCCATCATTACGTACAGACATTAGGGCGGTGGATTGGCAGAATCTGTAGAGAGTCGGACACCATGCTTCATAGCATGGAGTTACGTCCTTTTATGGTCTGAGTTCAAATACCGCCGAGGTTAACTTTGCCTTTCATCCTCACGGGGTCGATAAAATAAAGTACCAGTAATGTACTGGGTATTTGCTGGCCTTGTGCCAAAATTAGAAACAATTATTAGAAACATTGCTTCATTTTTACATATCTAAGCATTAGTAAAATAACTAATAATTTCAAAAGTAATTTTTCAATTCCAATTGTTATGAACAGCAAAACATTAATAATAATTTTGTTCTAAGAAATATATATACATTTCTGTGTGTGTAATATATATATATATATATATACACACACAGAAATATATATACATTTCTGTGTGTGTAACATATATATATATATATATATATATATATATATACACACACAGAAATATATATACATTTCTGTGTGTGTAATATATATATATATATATATATATATATATATATATATATATATATATATATATATATATATATATATATATACACACACACAGAAATATATGGGCATTTCTCTGTTTGTCTGTCTGTCTGTCCTTCCCTAAAACTCAAATGTAGGTGCTACAGAAATATTACCTTCCCCTTCCTTTCTCCACTTTGGTACTACCAAGAGAAACACTGTCGCTATAGAAACATTACCTTCTCCTCTCCACTGACTTTGGTCACTGACGCCGAGGGAATCGCTGGTTGCTATAGAGACACCTTGCACAAACCAGAAGTAACCAGTTCGAGGCGGTTCTGACTTGACACCATGCCAAGGACCATTTGAAGATATATTTCCATCGTTATATCATAACGTTTATGTATCATAACGTTTATATTTCCGTCACTAATCTCTTTTTCTCCATTTTCGTTTTAACATATATTTATTTCAAAGATTTCACCGTATTCATAACATATATATTTATACATGCATAAAAGACACACCGAGAGACGGTGAACAGGTGGTGCCGAAAACATTTCTCATCCAAATCTCAACAATATCAGTATATACACTAGATCTGCTAGCAGAAAACCGCCCACATGGTGTTTTTCTGCTAGTGAATATATATAACACTGAGGATGTCTGTCTGTGTGTGTGTGAGTTTGAATCCCTAAAACTAGAGGAGCACCCAACCAACTGTTTTCAAACTTTACACATGTAATACTTTTGTTTCAGAGAATGTTCTGAGCAAAAACAAATGTCAAATTTTCAATACCCTAGGGACCTCATTAGGCGATTTAACGATCTCTCTCTATAATTTTTTGTCTTTCTATTTTTAGATAGATACATACATATAACGTCCCGCCCTTATAATATCTGTCTGTATGTCTGGCTGTTTGAATTACGTCACTTCCCTGAGGATGTCTGTGTGTGTGTGTGGGTGTGTGTGCGTGCGTGTGTATGTGCGCGTGTGCGCGTGTGCGTGTGTATGTGTGTCTGTGAGTTTGAATCCTTAAAACTCGAGAAGTACCCAACAGATTATTTTCAAACATTACATGTGTATTACTTATGTTTCAGGGAGAGTTATGCACATAAAAAATTCAATTTGTTGATCTCCTAGGGCCCGCATTAGGGGAAAAACTTCGTTTTTTCAGGTTTGTAGGGGTTACTTGAGGCATTACGTCAGACCGATTTCCTTGAAATTGTAACTATGTATTAATCAGTCTCTTCTTCATACCGTGAGCAAAGAAAATCCATCTTTTTATAGCCTAGGGCCCGCATTAGGTGAACAACTTCATTTTTCAGCTTTTTAGGGTTT
Organism: Eledone cirrhosa; assembly: GCA_964016885.1. Classification (NCBI taxonomy): domain Eukaryota; kingdom Metazoa; phylum Mollusca; class Cephalopoda; order Octopoda; family Eledonidae; genus Eledone; species Eledone cirrhosa. Next base: position 21,557,443 of record OZ024742.1, read on the forward strand.
TTTGGAGGCGTTACGTCTAACCGCTTTTTCCCGAAATTTCAAGGCATATTATGCACATAAAAAAACTTATTTTCTTGATCCTCTATGGCCCGCATTAGGTGAAAACCTGCATGTTTCCTGCTTCATCGAGGAAAATCTTAAAGATTATCCAGCCATCAGAGTATTCGGTTTATTTTCTTTACATATTTTCCAGGCAAGCAGTTTTTCCACGATTAGGTCTGTTGGCGGCCCGCGTTCAAAAATACCTTATCCCGTGCAACTCCGGGTACCACTGCTAGTAAACAATACAACTATAATTTTTCTCAATTATACAAATGTTCAATTATAATATTATGATTTACATTCATGGAAATATTCTGTGAAATGTATCGTAAGATAAATTTAAACTAAAGCATAGCAAACATATTGAAAAATATATACTGTATTTAGCATAGTAAAACTAATGTATGTTTGAAATATAGCACCTGCATTCGAGCAGTCACTATGCTAAAATAAACACCCACTTGACATTCACTAAACTATATACGAAATATAAAAAATAAAAACATATAATCAAAACCACGGCACTGCACTACGCCGGAAGGCTGTGTTACCTCTATAGCAAGAAGAATCATTGCACTACTTCCCATTAATTTAAATCAAATATCATACAGCTAGATTGTTACTATGTAAACAATGCAAAGTAACCAGTAGTGAGAGTGAAATATATGATTATGTTTTGTTTAATGCAAACTCTATTTTATACACTGCGTAGTAGCAACATTCAAACCAGTGAAGGACGGTTAAAATATATGTAATAACAATGAACAGAATATGTTGCTACATAAAAAGCTCAGTCTGTTGGCCGATCATATATGTGTGTATATAATAGTAGTTAATATATATGACTGTCTGAAAGCAATCGAAGCTGCTCCACCTCCTCTTTTGTGTTTGCAGTTTTATTGCAGACGGAAGTGGTTTGTGTGAAAAATATTAAATGTTTTTCTAGTATAGAGCTACCATTTAGAGAACTAGGATAAACGTCTATGTTATTGAATTATTGCCCGTTCTAACTGTGCATTTTATACATTAAATATTTAGTGAATTATACGATTGTAGATTTGCCAATTCGATAATTTTATTTGATTTCAAATATTCTCGATCAACAGGTATTTCTTTATAATTCTTCAAAGTAACATTAAAGTAAAAACCTTCTTAAATTTCATTTTAAACAGTCTATTAAGTCTCGTCTAATTCATAAGCAGATCTGTATCTGTGTTGCACCATTACAGAAAAATGGATATGTTTCCAAGAAAAGCTGTTATGGAAAAATGTATCAACATTACGACATAACGAGTAATGCTGTGTTGAGAAAAAAATCTCCTTTCCTCTTAGTCTAAATGATCAAATTAAAACAATTTAAACTGCCTTTACATATTCTTTCATTTAAACACATTATTTCTGTTTGCTTTAAACTGAACAATTTTCCTTTTATGAATTGACAAAATCTACTTATCCGAATAAGTGACTTAATACATCAAGTATGTTGAACAAACACTAAAATAACATTTAACGATTATGGTAACGCATCTTACATTTCAGTTCTATTATGGACAATAAAAATAATTCCATTGAAGAACGATATATTGCACATCATACAATGTATACACCAGCTTTCCATCGCTTTTCTTAATGATTTGCTTTGTGTTGTATAACTATCGATTCACCTATTTCTGCCTTACTCACATCAGAAGATCATATGTGGCTATTTATGGAGATAGACACTAAAGTATTCACTATACAATCACTGTCATATTGCTACAGAAAGCACAAGACTGGTGAATATCACATAATTGACTGTACACAAAGCCTAAAACACCTGTTTTGTCCATTAATTATCAAATTGTTTTCTGCTACTATTCTTGGAAATATGAAACATTCAGCTTTTGTTTACCTATTAGGTAAATATGATCACTGATGTATTGATTTCCTATCAACAGTCCACGCGGCTGATATTTCCAATATTGATTGAAGTCGATTGAATTGACACAATTGTATTACCATTACCTATACTTTGAAACTTCGAGAATGGAAAGTATTAGCTGTTGTATCTGAATATGTTGGTGGGATTAGATCACGTAATATCTTTTGTGTTAATCTCCTGGCTATGCCAACATAAATATTCTAATGCACACACACACACACACACACACACTTATATATATATATTCTGTATCAATCCTTTCTCTAAAGTCCGACCCTCCGGCTGTAATATGCAACTTTGATAAAGAAACTCCACATGTTCATCTACTCTTTACAGTTCGGTAAATTACTTATGGAAAACAAAACGAATACATCTACTGGGAATGGGGTTTCCTTCGTCGGCCAATGTCTGTTCCCACAACATACGTTTATACCTATCGAAGAACTTTCATTATCTTGTACTTTAATACCCATGCATCAATTCTAAATTAGGCTTGGAGTTTAGGGTAAAAGAACTTGTCAAGTGCTACTTTTAACCCTACCACTGTTACTATGTTATACCAATCACTTCTATAACAGCTGTTATCTCTCCCTTTTTTTACACCATTACTACTCTTATTCCCTTTTTACAATGTATCGGTCTTAATTTCACGTTTAAGCCAAGATTGCCTTTTATATTTACGATCCCCTCACTCACACACAAACAACATCACCCAAACACACAGTCCAGTTCTTCATCGCTCAGATCGCTAATATGGTCACTATAACATTTCTGTGTTATTTCGTTTGATAAAATATTGTGAAGGCGGAGTGATATTGTTGCTGTTGCTGATTCCTAAACATATCCTTATAATTGTTTACATAAGTTACATTGTCTATAGAAGTGGTTTCTACATTTGACACAAGGCCAGCAATTCGAAGGGATAGGGAAAGTCGATTAAAACGCCCCCTGTGCGTTACTGGTACTATATTTTATCGATCCCGTAATGATGAAAGGCAAAGCTAACCTCGTTGAGATATATGAACTCAGACGTGACATCATTTTAGCTCATTTTCTTCTGCCGTAGACTATTCATATTAGTATTCTCACCTGTTATTGTTTGTTTAAACGCTGAATATCTACGTTCACTTCCATTTAGTTTTAAACTAGTTGATCGACTATCTATATTGTACATTTGCGTCAACATATACAAGGAAATTAAATTTATCTAGCAACAGGTCGTACGTATTTTCGTCTGCAATCTGTATGTGCAGGAAAATATACATGTCACAAGGTGATAATAATTACGCAGTGTAGCATGTCATCCAAATGTAAAGCTCGGGGCTTTGATGGTATTCAATGAAATTGTTTAAATAGATTCAAACCACTACGCGAGAGAAGATGCGTGGATGTTAATAAGATTATAAGGAAGAAGGATAGATCATCTGCATAGATAATACACGAAGGAATGATTTTGGTGTTAAACTACCAAACAAAAGGAAATCATGTCGACAATTTTAGTTCAATATCATTCCTAGCTTTGATGCGGAAACTTTTAACTGGAATTTTTGCAGATAATATGTATTCATTTGTGAAAGCACAACGGCTATTGCCAGAGAAAGAAAAGGTTTTCTAAGAAGACCAGAGCAACTATAGATAAGCTTCTAATAGACAAAATGATATTGAAGAATTGTAAGAAATAATCTACGAAATCGGTAATGGCCTGCGTCGATTACAAGAAAGCATATTATTTGGTGACCCACTCATGGATAATTGAATGTAAGATGTTATTTCGTGTGGCAAACAATGTCTTTGAATGTAACATGAAAATGGGGAAATGTAAACGTACGTAATCGTGAGCGGGGGTGATTGAAATTTAGAAAAGAATCTCTCGGGGTGACAGTTTATAACCACAATTGATCGTATTATACCTGGTATTTTAGTATTGATTTTACAAATAACGGGCATTGGGAATGCCTTAGGAAAACAAACAATCCACAATCAGCTATTTATTATTCATGGATGACCTTACAATGTATGGAATGAACAAATATCAAATAAATTCACTAGCAAACACTCCAATTATTCAGCAAAAGTATGGAGTACTGATTTTATGGAGAGGTTAAGAATTCTCATCTAATAGGATAGTGTTACCAAATGGACAGGTAGTAATGAAAGACATAGAAGACAGATAATAAAATATTTAATCATATATTGGAAACATAAGATCAAAGCAAATGCAATGAAAATTACATTGCTAAAATAATATATTTGAAGGACGAAGTTGAATCTAAAAAACAAATAGATTTGAAAAGCAAATGTATGACAATAAACGGTGAACTGTTTGAATTAAGTAAAGGACTAAGCTAATTTATCAAATAGAGAATAGAGTAGAATAGGCGCAGAGATACTGAGACGTGGTAAAACTATTAACTATGAAGGGTATGCTACATTCAATAGGTGTTATTTGCAGAATATATCTCCTCCAAACCAGGTGTGTGGTTTAATAAGCTACGAAAACTTTGTACAAAATTGAGGCAAATAATATGTTTTTAAATAATTGCTTCTGATTTAGGAACAAAGGCCAACAGTTTTAGGGGAGGAAAAAGTCTGTTTATATACGAGACATAGGGAATTAATTTAAATTCCAGATTTAAATTTCGCGATCGAAACCCTAATACGTACAGTACAATGACAATCTACAAGAAATAATTGTTTCTACTTTTGGCACAAGGCCAGCAATTACCAGTACATTACTGGTACTTTATTTTATCGACTTCTGTATAGATGAAAGGCAAAGTTAACCTCGGCGGGATTTGAACTCAGATCGTAAAGGGACGTAACTATGCTGGAAAGCATGTCCGACCCTCTACCGAAACTGCCAATTCACCGCCCTCCAAGAAATAATAATGTGGAATATAACATCAACAAAAGCCTACAGTCACCATTATGTAGATTATATGAATAATAGGAGATACTTTCAGCTACGTTGTAAGTGAATGTAGTAAACTGGCTCAGACGAAATACAAAATGAGATATGATAGTATTTCTACTACTGGACAATGGGTTTTGTACGGGAACGTAAGCTACATAGAATAGATAATGGGCACGAGCACCAGAATAACTCAGTTGTAGTTTCTAATGAAGGGGTGGTCCAACGGAGTTTTAACCTCCAATGTGATCCCGAAATACATGAGAGCAAATAGGATATTGACATCGTTAAAAAATGTAAAATATAGTGATGGTTAATCAATATAGCGAATCATACCAGTCCTAATTGTATCTAATATAAGAACATTTGGAACTGAAATCAAATACATCTTCAAATGTGGTCAATATTGAGAACTCTTCGGATCCCAAGAAAGGTACATGGTTCTTAGATAAAAAAAATAACTAAGGAGAAAAATCTGATAAACCCCTAGTCTTTTGTTATGGCTGGCTCCCCAGCATATCTATCAGCTCGGTTAGAGTGTTGAATCAGAATAATAACTAAAAGGTAAAGACGAGCAAGGAGAAAGGTTAAAGAAAAAGGTGAGCTATATACAAACCCTTCGCAACGATGTCTAATATAGTCGTTTGTTTACGATATTTCATAGAATATAACATTTAATCGTTGGTTCAAATGCTGTGATCACGAACATTAGCGAGGGAGCATAACATCTTTATAGTTTCCTAATTTTTGATAAATACTTTTAATGAGAAGAATTCAAATTGAAATTCTTCAACGCTAGTAAAGCTCCGTCCTTATATATTTTGTTTTTGTTTCTTCACATACTGTAATTGTTCCATCAATAAAGTGTCAGAAAGAGAAAAAAAAACAATATTTAAATCCTTGAGATGGCTTATTCCGTCACTAACCTCTGGATTCTATTTCAATTAATTCCCTTAAAAGATATTAAAGCAGGGTGTGTAATTGTGAAACAATTATGCAAAATTCTCATCCTATATACACGAAATGACCATTAATAATATGAAGTACTTGGCTGATTAAATAAACCGATAGTTTTACAATATTCGTTTTCGATTTTAAATCTCAAGTAATTTAGACGATTTTTAATACTTGAATTTTTTTCTTAATTCTTCGTTTTGATATTCGTAAAATTACTGTTCTGAGAATGCTCTGATGTCCTCAACATCGATGTGCATGTATAATATAGTGCGACTGTAAAATAAAACTATTTGTAGTGCACACGTAAAACTGCGAAGGCTATAAAAATAATGCAAGGCTATAAACCCAAATAATAAAGAAATGTTGATATGGGTTACTCAGTCATGTTGATATTTGCAATTAAATAGGTTTTATTTCCTTTTTGATTTTGAAAAATAAAAGAAATATAATGAATTATTTAAATTTACAGCAGTTTAGTAAAGTTTTATGAGATCCAAAATTAACACATCCATAATTTATTTTATAATGTTTCTTCCGATGCCAGAATATTATTATGTTAAAGTTGCTTTGAAGTAGAAACACTCAGCTGCAACAAACCTTTCTCTTTATAGTTGTGACTTTCTATTATAGCAATATGTAAATAACAGAATGGTATCTAATGGTTCAAAATTATTATCAAGATGTTATTGTCATATCTCGATTAAACATACACACACACAAACGCAAAGACCAGTATATATATACACAGGCATATATATATATATATATATATATATATATATATATATATATATATATATATATATATATATATATATATATATATATACATATATATATATAGAAAGGAAGATGAAATCGAAAATGCAACTCGAGTCTTATTTTTAACAAAATATATCTATTTATTTGGTTCCTTTACCTGTTTCGCAGTCCTTCTGCTTTTCAAAAGTAGAGTTGAGATGGAGGGTCTGCGGTTTTTCTCACATATATATATATATAGGGAAAGAGTCAGGAACCCCCGACGCATGAGCTCTGGCCGTTTCGACAGCTAGTTCCGAACTAAGTCAGCAGTACTCTTTCCCCACATATATATATATATATATATATATATATATATATATATATATATATATATATATATATATATATATATATATATATATGAAGATAGACATAGAATATTCGAAAATATTCTGTATGTTTATAATAAACATTTTGAAGACCTAATCGCTATAGAATAGAATACGTCACGTATTACGATTAGATTCTCGATAAAAGCAAGGGAAGTAACCTACGCGTTTCATTCTTATTAGAAATCTTCAGGATTACATATCCAGTGCTTTTATCGAGAATGACACAGCTAGAGACTTATAGAATACTTAGCTGTGTACAGGAACTGGTTTGAAAGAGCGGTTGCCGGTCCGGCAGAAATTAGAAATTGGATTAAATGCTCTGAAATAGCGATATATATGTGAAGATAGACATAGAATATTCGAAAATATTCTGTATGTTTATAATAAACATTTTGAAGACCTAATCGCTATAGAATAGAATACGTCACGTATTACAATTAGATTCTCGATAAAAGCAAGGGAAGTAACCTACGCGTTTCATTCTTATTAGAAATCTTCAGGATTACATATCCAGTGCTTTTATCGAGAATGACACAGCTAGAGACTTATAGAATACTTAGCTGTGTACAGGAACTGGTTTGAAAGAGCGGTTGCCGGTCCGGCAGAAATTAGAAATTGGATTAAATGCTCTGAAATAGCGATATATATGTGAAGATAGACATAGAATATTCGAAAATATTCTGTATGTTTATAATAAACATTTTGAAGACCTAATCGCTATAGAATAGAATACGTCACGTATTACAATTAGATTCTCGATAAAAGCAAGGGAAGTAACCTACGCGTTTCATTCTTATTAGAAATCTTCAGGATTACATATCCAGTCTCTAGCTGTGTCATTCTCGATAAAAGCACTGGATATGTAATCCTGAAGATTTCTAATAAGAATGAAACGCGTAGGTTACTTCCCTTGCTTTTATCGAGAATCTAATTGTAATACGTGACGTATTCTATTCTATAGCGATTAGGTCTTCAAAATGTTTATTATAAACATAGAGAATATTTTCGAATATTCTATGTCTATCTTCACATATATATCGCTATTTCAGAGCATTTAATCCAATATATATATATATATATATATATATATATATATATATATATATTTATATATATATATATATATATATATATATATATATATATTATATATATATTGTATATATATATTCATATATATAATGTGACATGGAAACTTATATTGTGATATTTATATATTTCCAAGACTATTGGTGAGGTAAGGAAATAGGTTCTGAAAATTGATATCGTATCACTAAGTTACTGCTAAGCACATCAGGTCACGTCTGTCCTTCTTAATAACATATAAATAAAGAAAACAGATACATTTAAAGGATATATTTGTATATACCGTTTCTGAATTTGTTTAGCAAGATTCTTTATCTGAAAACGTGTGTTGAAACAGATATTGTTATACTTTGGGAGGGTCATGATGCAAATAAAAACACACACACCTGTTGCTTTCACTTCAATTTATTATAATAAATTTATAAATTTAGCAATTTATAAATTTCCGGTTGGTTGGTTGGTTCCACAACCAGATGGTTGTTTATATATTGTCAAAGTTCTTTCGTCACACATTCTGTGACCTCTTAAGTGACTGGGGATTCTTTTCTTTGATTCTTGTGCCTCTCCCTTGTTCTGTCCTACGCCATCTTGTTTTTGTGTGTGTGTTGTGTGCTTAGTTTGCGCATGTGTTACATCCGGGTGTCTCTCTGTGTTTATATTCGTTTATTTATTTGTTTATTTACATGTTACTGGTTGTTGGGTTGTTCTATGTGCGTGTGTGTTTTCATTTTGTCCTTAATTGTAAGTTGTGATGTTGCTGTTCCACTCATGTTTTCTATTTAATTTTGGTTGTAATTCATTTATGTTTATTGCCTCTGTGATTTGTCTAAACATTGCGTCTTTTCTGTGTGTAGATTCTATTTTTATTTCTATGTTCTCTAATTTACACTTATTAGCAAGATATACACTTTTCAAAGACCTCCCTGTATAGATAAGAAATGTATAATCTGTAAATTAAGCCCCCATATTAACTGTAAAACTAGAAATGTAGTATATAGCATAATATGTACTGAAGGACAATGTAGAGATAAAAATATAGTGTACATAGGTGAGACAGCTCGTAGTATAGGGGCACGGATAAATGAACACTGGCGAGACCTTCAAGATAGTAAAGAATTATCTGTACTCCACCAACATGCTAAAATAGAACATAAGGGTAAATTGGAGAACATAGAAATAAAAATAGAATCTACACACAGAAAAGACGCAATGTTTAGACAAATCACAGAGGCAATAAACATAAAAGAATTACAACCAAATTAAATAGAAAATATGAGTGGAACAGCAACATCACAACTTACAATTAAGGACAAAATGAAAACACACACACACATAGAACAAACAACCAACCAGTAACATGTAAATAAACAAATATATAAACGAATATAAACACACACAGACACCCGGATGCAACACATGCGCAAACAAAGCACACAACACACACACAAAAGCAAGATGGCGTAGGACAGAACAAAGGAGAGGCACAAAAAACAAAGAAAAGAATCCCCAGTCACTGAAGAGGTCACAGAATGTGTGACGAAAGAACTTTGACAATATATAAACAACCATCTGGTTGTGGAATCAACCAACCAACCGGAAATTTATAAATTCCTAAATTTATAAATGTATTATAATAAATTGAAGTGAAAGCAACTGGTGAGTGTGTTTCTTATTGGCAACAAGACCCTCCCAAAGTATAACAATATTTGTATATACCATTTGTTGTTAAATTGTTAGTGGATGCTAATTCGATATTTAAATAATTCGCTAAGCAACTCTATATATCTTAATCAGAATATTATACTTCCAATACGAATTCAATTTTGAAACCTTACTCTTTCCTGTGGTTCACTTAAATATATTTGGCTGATACTATCTGATATAATCTTTTGTTGATTTGACTAATTTTTATCAGATTGCGAACGTAATTCGGTATAATCTTCAAAGCTATTTTACCATCGATTTATAAATACATTTACATTGACATGAATCTAATATTTCCTTGAACTATATATATTGAAATGATAGTATCATATTGCCGCTTTTAATAGAAGAGGATTCATTCTACTTAGGTATGCATTTTGATGTACAAGTAGACTTAATTTGTGGAAAAGTACATATTTAGTATATTCTAATTAGTGTTTTTATACATACACACACATACACAGATACATACATACGTACATACATAGATACATACATACATACATACATACATGGTGGCTGCCAACTCGTTTTCGAGTACGGCCACTACTTTATATCCATGTAGGAGAACCCCTACGGATGCGCTGAACGAGTGTGACTTTTTAGTCCAGCCAGCGATTTGAAAACTCTGGTACAAACACTACACTTTTGACAATTATTGACACATAGTGCTGGGCCCATGGTACCATCTGACGACAAGTGTAGAGAGATCTCCAGATATAAAGCAATGCCTGTGCCGTGAAGCTTTTATAGTGAGCAAAGGCACTGCACAAAGCCAGTCCCACTCTCTTAAACAAGATGATATGTACCAAAAAGAAGAACAAGTCAACATCATTGGATACCATCAGGGTTGCAGGTGTTATATCAGAGTTTTCCTTCTCCTAGAATTCTGCCTTGACAAAGGCTAAGGGGTCATCTCTCCCGGTGATTTTGGATGGCCATTGACTCTTAAGAGCTCCTTTGCCCTTTAACAGGTTTTGTTTTTAGTCCTGCAGGATGTCCAAAGTCACCCTCCACACTAAGAAACCTTGGTGGGGTTGCCAGTTTAGTCGCCAACGACCCGACCATGAGACAGGTTGTACTGGGATACATGTTACCAGTAGCACCAACTGGTGACCTGACATACATACAAACATACATACATACATACATACATACATACATACATACATACATACATACATACATACATGGTGGCTGCAAACTCGTTTTCGAGTACGGCCACTACTTTATATCCATGTAGGAGGACCTCTACCGATGCGCTGAACGAGTGTGACTTTTTAGTCCAGCCAACGACTTGAACATTCTGGTAAAACACTACACTTACGACAATTATTGACACATAGTGCTGGGTCCATGGTGCCCATGTGACGGCAAGTGCAGAGAGATCTCCAGATATAAAGCAATGCCTGTGCCGTGAAGCTTTCATAGTGAGCAAAGGCACTGCACAAAGCCAGTCCCACTGTCTTAACCAAGATGATATTTACCAAAAAGAAGAACGAGTCAACATCATCGGATACCATCAGGGTTGCAGGTGTTATATCAGAGTTTTCCTTCTCCTAGAATTCTGCCTTGACAAAGGCTAAGGTCTCTCCCGGTGATTTTGGATGGCCATTGACTCTTAAGAGCTCCTTTGCCCTTTGACAGGTTTTGTTTTTAGTCCTGCAGGATGTCCAAAGTCACCCTCCTCACCAAGAAACCTTGGTGGGGTTCCCAATTTAGTCACCAACGACCTGATCATGAAACAGGTTGTACTGGGATACATGTTACCAGTAGCACCAACACATACATACATACATACATACATACATACATACATACATACATACATACATACATACATGTATGTATGTATGTAAAAGGTAAACAGAAATAACAACACAATCCGTACAGTATACGGAAGGGATATATTAGGCTAACGCTTGATATAGCAGGAAAGGGTCCTAACGTTTCGGACGCTAGTCCTTCATCAGAAGAAAGAATGAGAAATAAGATAGATTGAGGGGACGGGTGGGTTGTAATTGGAAAAAATATATATATATAGATTCATCCATAAAAATCACTTTAATATTTAAAGTAGACGAAACCAAAATAGCGACGAGGAATGATCCACGGGTATTTCTGTAAATTATATTCATATATATAAAAGTGTACACTTGTGTTGATATATATATATATATATATATATATGAGGGAATTAATGACAACATTAAAAATGCCACTTTAGCATTTTGAAAACTAAAGAAACGGATATGGTTTACTCGGGGCCTTCATTACAGATCATGCGCGTTAAGTGTATTATTTTATGGATCTGAAGTGTGGACAACCTACAGGCGTCATATAAAATGGCTTAAAAGGTTTCATCAAAACAGTCAGAGTTTAGAAATTAAGGGGACATCATTGACACCAGATATTATAAAAGCCATTTGCCACTATTGTTTTAGGATATGGAATTTCCACACACGGGTTTAGGTACTGTTCTCTCAGTAGTGGACAGGAGGTCTTCATAACACATCTCATCGAATTGCCGTAGTGACCTCAAGTTTAGTGAATAGTTTCTAAGAGTATTATAGTGGCTAGCATCTAATAAATATTTTCATACCTCATTTAAGTATTACAATGTTTTGAGGTAACTTTGCTCTCTCAATAGTCACCGGAAACTCTTCATTACTAGCTTTATTTACAATGTTACTAAACAACTGTCGTAGTTGGCTCAGTTTTAGTGAATAGTCAGAGGGTTTTATAGAGCCTAGCACCTAACAGATTTTTATGGAGGGAGGTTATAATTACAGTAATTTTATTTCGATAAGTGTATTTTTATACCGAGGGGGAGTTTTGCTGTGCGGCATTTAGAAACGACTTTCTAAGTTCCGGGTTCAAATCCTACCGAGGTTAGCTTTGCATTTCATCCTTACAGGCTCGATAAAATAAAGTACCAGTAACGAACTGGGGTCGATTTAGTTGACAATCCCTTTCTCTCAAATTGCCGACCTTGTGCCTAATTTAGAAAACCTTATTAGAATGCAGGTTGATTGTTGCTATCGACACAATACCAGCCAACATTATTAAGGAATTGGCGGTGGATTGGCAGTATCGGTAGAGGGTCAACTCCATGCTTTGCCGCATAGAGTTACGGCCCTTGCCATTCTGAGTTCAAAGCCCGCCGAGGTTAACTTTGCCTTTCATCCTTACGGGGTCGATAAAATAAAGTACCAGTAATTCACTGGGTAATTGCTGGCCTTGTGCCAAAATGTAGAAACAATTATTAAGGAATTGATAAAATAAGATACAGGTAACGCGATTTAATCGACATTCCCCTCCCCAAAATTGTTGGTCTTGTGCCAGAATCACAAAACATTATTCTTAGCTGTTAGAGCGGTGGTTAGATAGTATTGGTAGAGCGTCGGACAACATGATTTGTCGCATATAGTTACATCCCTTTACGTTCAGAGTTCAAATCCCACAGAATTTAGCTTTGCCTTTCATCCTTACATCGACATCCAACCTCCAGAATTGTTGGCCTTGAGCGGTATGACTGACAAATGAACCACTTAACTGTTCTGCTATTCGAGGATCCTGTATCTGCGGTGCATCCTTATTTTATCATCGTATGTATATCACTGTACGTTTATCTCTAAACTGATCTGTCAGTTGTAATATATCTTTGTGTACTCTTCAATTATATGATGAATAAAAGACAAAGTTTTCTCACACAATTGAATTATTTTTGTTTCATAATAAAACTTATTCTTTGTCATCATTTTTTTATTCATTTTGTTGGTGAAGTAAATTGTTTTTTCAGACACATTATTAATTTTATTAATTGATTTGTCACATCGGAGGCGAAAATAGGAAGTATATCTGTGTATCCTTATTATCTGTGATACGTTGGGGAAATTAATTGTTGCAGCCAAACTACGTTTTCTTCAACACAATAAGACTGATATTTTTTGTTCATACATAATTATATATTCATACAGATATAAATGATATCTGCATATAAAAACGAATACATACATACAAACATATATTCATACAAATTTTATATATACAGACATCAATACACACACACACACACACACACACACACACACACACACACACACACACACACACACACACATATATATATATATATATACTATTTGGTGAGAGGCCTACATACTTAATTACTGTTCCATTTCAGCTGAACTCGTTCAGAAACCTTCCACATTTAACTCTGTGTACCAGCTAAACAAATATGTTCTTTTAAAAAGATTAATTACGAGAAAAGGAAAAGCTGATTAAATGCCTATACAAAACATTTCATTAGGTTTCAGTCAAAAATGCTAACACCTGAATTTTGGAAACACAAGTTATAATTGGAGTAGGTAATAGGAGCGTTGAGTTCTTTTATTGTATGAACGCGACGGCTTCTTACCCCACGGTGGGGTGTTGCTCTTATTCTTCATACATTGTATTGCACAGTTCACCCAATGCTAAGCAAGAAACATCTGGAGGAACAATTTGATCCTTATCTTACATACAGCGACTTCCAAAAGGTTTTAGCCGTTTACTATGAGAGTCTTTGATAGATTAGGAAGGGTTACCACATCGTCAGCAACCACATCCAAAGGATCCGAGCACGAAGTGAAAGATCAAACATTGACTCTCTCCTAAACAACAGCGTAGAACGGAGAATTAGTCAAGGTAACAGCGAGTGTGTTTTCAACATCCTCGTGGAGAACATCATGCTAGAGACACTCCAAGACTTCCACATCTCATTGGCGGACAGCCCATTTCCAGCCTGAGCTTTACTGATGACATTCAATTGTTAGGAAGAAGCAGTAAGGCAACCAACATCATGATGCGGAGAGGGAGATCTCGAAAACTGGACACATCATGAAACTAGGACCCATTCTGACCAAGAACGGTTGGACTCAAATGATGAAAATCACAATACAAGGCCGGGCTCTTCTAACATCATGAAGCTGATCATTATATGGAATAGAAAAGCTGTTAGATGTCCAACGTTACCCAAATTTTACACGGGTTTGGTGTATTTTATCCGTCTGTATGACTACGAGAGGTGGATTCTTACAGCTGATATGTAACGAAGAATCCCGATATTCCAGCTCAAGTGCCTCAGAAGACTGGTACACATCCCGAGTACAGAACAAAACACACACGGCTTTGTCAGGAAACAAATCAGCAAATACTTTGGCAGACATGAACCGCTGCTTGCGATTTTGAAAAGAGGTAAGTCTGCCTGGTACGGTCACAATAGTGTGAATCTTCTGCGCATGACAGAGAATAGAGACCCCATAAAGACCCCATAAAGACTGAATACGAAAGCGTTTAGAATGGCACTGCAACGACTGGCAGCACTAGATGCCGGAGCTTCATGATAGTAATATATATATATATATATATATATATATATATATATATATATATATATATATATATATATGTGAATATAGACATAGAATATTCGAAAATATTCTGTATGTTTATAATAAACATTTTGAAGACCTAATCGCTATAGAATAGAATACGTCACGTATTACAATTAGATTCTCGATAAAAGCAAGGGAAGTAATCTACGCGTTTCATTCTTGTTAGAAATCATCAGGACTACATATCCAGTGCTTTTATCGAGAATGACACAGCTAGAGACTTATAGAATACTTAGCTGTGTACAGGAACTGGTTTGAAAGAGCGGTTGCCGGTCCGGCAGAAATTAGAAATTGGAATAAATGCTCTGAAATAGCGATATATATGTGAATATAGACATAGAATATTCGAAAATATTCTGTATGTTCCTGTACACAGCTAAGTATTCTATAAGTCTCTAGCTGTGTCATTCTCGATAAAAGCACTGGATATGTAGTCCTGATGATTTCTAACAAGAATGAAACGCGTAGATTACTTCCCTTGCTTTTATCGAGAATCTAATTGTAATACGTGACGTATTCTATTCTATAGCGATTAGGTCTTCAAAATGTTTATTATAAACATACAGAATATTTTCGAATATTCTATGTCTATATTCACATATATATCGCTATTTCAGAGCATTTATTCCAATTTCTAATTTCTGCCGGACCGGCAACCGCTCTTTCAAACCAGTTCCTGTACACAGCTAAGTATTCTATAAGTCTCTAGCTGTGTCATTCTCGATAAAAGCACTGGATATGTAGTCCTGATGATTTCTAACAAGAATGAAACGCGTAGATTACTTCCCTTGCTTTTATCGAGAATCTAATTGTAATACGTGACGTATTCTATTCTATAGCGATTAGGTCTTCAAAATGTTTATTATAAACATACAGAATATTTTCGAATATTCTATGTCTATATTCACATATATATCGCTATTTCAGAGCATTTATTCCAATTTCTAATTTCTGCCGGACCGGCAACCGCTCTTTCAAACCAGTTCCTGTACACAGCTAAGTATTCTATAAGTCTCTAGCTGTGTCATTCTCGATAAAAGCACTGGATATGTAGTCCTGATGATTTCTAACAAGAATGAAACGCGTAGATTACTTCCCTTGCTTTTATCGAGAATCTAATTGTAATACGTGACGTATTCTATTCTATAGCGATTAGGTCTTCAAAATGTTTATTATAAACATACAGAATATTTTCGAATATTCTATGTCTATATTCACATATATATCGCTATTTCAGAGCATTTATTCCAATTTCTAATTTCTGCCGGACCGGCAACCGCTCTTTCAAACCAGTTCCTGTACACAGCTAAGTATTCTATAAGTCTCTAGCTGTGTCATTCTCGATAAAAGCACTGGATATGTAGTCCTGATGATTTCTAACAAGAATGAAACGCGTAGATTACTTCCCTTGCTTTTATCGAGAATCTAATTGTAATACGTGACGTATTCTATTCTATAGCGATTAGGTCTTCAAAATGTTTATTATAAACATACAGAATATTTTCGAATATTCTATGTCTATATTCACATATATATCGCTATTTCAGAGCATTTATTCCAATTTCTAATTTCTGCCGGACCGGCAACCGCTCTTTCAAACCAGTTCCTGTACACAGCTAAGTATTCTATAAGTCTCTAGCTGTGTCATTCTCGATAAAAGCACTGGATATGTAGTCCTGATGATTTTTAACAAGAATGAAACGCGTAGATTACTTCCCTTGCTTTTATCGAGAATCTAATTGTAATACGTGACGTATTCTATTCTATAGCGATTAGGTCTTCAAAATGTTTATTATAAACATACAGAATATTTTCGAATATTCTATGTCTATATTCACATATATATCGCTATTTCAGAGCATTTATTCCAATTTCTAATTTCTGCCGGACCGGCAACCGCTCTTTCAAACCAGTTCCTGTACACAGCTAAGTATTCTATAAGTCTCTAGCTGTGTCATTCTCGATAAAAGCACTGGATATGTAGTCCTGATGATTTCTAACAAGAATGAAACGCGTAGATTACTTCCCTTGCTTTTATCGAGAATCTAATTGTAATACGTGACGTATTCTATTCTATAGCGATTAGGTCTTCAAAATGTTTATTATAAACATACAGAATATTTTCGAATATTCTATGTCTATATTCACATATATATCGCTATTTCAGAGCATTTATTCCAATTTCTAATTTCTGCCGGACCGGCAACCGCTCTTTCAAACCAGTTCCTGTACACAGCTAAGTATTCTATAAGTCTCTAGCTGTGTCATTCTCGATAAAAGCACTGGATATGTAGTCCTGATGATTTCTAACAAGAATGAAACGCGTAGATTACTTCCCTTGCTTTTATCGAGAATCTAATTGTAATACGTGACGTATTCTATTCTATAGCGATTAGGTCTTCAAAATGTTTATTATAAACATACAGAATATTTTCGAATATTCTATGTCTATATTCACATATATATCGCTATTTCAGAGCATTTATTCCAATTTCTAATTTCTGCCGGACCGGCAACCGCTCTTTCAAACCAGTTCCTGTACACAGCTAAGTATTCTATAAGTCTCTAGCTGTGTCATTCTCGATAAAAGCACTGGATATGTAGTCCTGATGATTTCTAACAAGAATGAAACGCGTAGATTACTTCCCTTGCTTTTATCGAGAATCTAATTGTAATACGTGACGTATTCTATTCTATAGCGATTAGGTCTTCAAAATGTTTATTATAAACATACAGAATATTTTCGAATATTCTATGTCTATATTCACATATATATCGCTATTTCAGAGCATTTATTCCAATATATATATATATATATATATATATATATATATATATATATATATATATAGTTAAAAGAATAGAGGTGTAACACACAAGTTATTATATATTGGTAAACGGAATAGAAAATGCTGACAAATTGTTCACAGTTGAAAAATGGTTTAATTAGGAATAAAAGAGTATTAGTGATTGTATGGGTTAGTATTCAGTTGTGGTTTTAAGTTTTTAAGTTTTTACCGGTTGCGCATTTCTAAATGCTTTTCAAAAATAATTTTGAGATAGAGTGTCCGTGCTGTTTGCTCTGATCTGAGGTGAAGTCGAGGTAAGTGTGGGAGTCGGTGGGTTTGAAGAAGGCGGAGGTGACGAGGGAGTGGTGGGAGGGGCACGGACACTCTATCTCAAAATTATTTTTGAAAAGCATTTAGAAATGCGCAACCGGTAAAAACTTAAAAACTTAAAACCACAACTGAATACTAACCCATACAATCACTAATACTCTTTTATTCCTAATTAAACCATTTTTCAATTGTGAACAATTTGTCAGCATTTTCTATTCCGTTTACCAATATATAATAACTTGTGTGTTACACCTCTATTCTTTTAACTATATATATATATATATATATATGTATATATATATATATATATATATATGGGAGGGTCATATTTGTGTAATAATATTACACAAATATGACCCTCCCCAAGTATAACAACATTTATTTCAACACACGATTTCATATCAAAAACCTCGCAAGACTAATTCATCGCCGTTATATATATATATATATATATATGGGAGGGTCATATTTGTGTAATAATATTACACAAATATGACCCTCCCCAAGTATAACAACATTTATTTCAACACACGATTTCATATCAAAAACCTCGCAAGACTAATTCATCGCCGTTATATATATATATATATATATATGGGAGGGTCATATTTGTGTAATAATATTACACAAATATGACCCTCCCCAAGTATAACAACATTTATTTCAACACACGATTTCATATCAAAAACCTCGCAAGACTAATTCATCGCCGTTATATATATATATATATATACAAATCGAAGGTATCACAACATGCGTAATATGTGTCATGCTTGTTTATCTCAAACGATATATAGTTCTTTCCCTCTCTCTCGCTATGAATATATCTTATAATTTGAATTATATATAAATAAAAGAAAATATAATATATAGATGTATGTATATATATACGCCCGAACTGTACGGTCGTTACATTGACGACTGTATCGGAGCCACGACCCTCACCCGAGTACAGCTCGACTCCTTTCTCCCCTTCTTCTGCTCCTTCCACCCCTCCCTCCACTTCACCACCTCTATCTCCACCACCCACGTCCACGTCTTGGACATCTCCGTCGCCTTCGACCCCTCCCACCACTCCCTCGTCACCTCCGCCTTCTTCAAACCCACCGACTCCCACACTTACCTCGACTTCACCTCTTCCCACCCCACCCACACTAAACTCTCCATTCCCTACTCCCAACATCTCAGGATCCGCCGCCTCTGTAGCCGAGATGCTGACTTCGAGTCCCAGGCCCTTTCCCTAGTCAGCCATTTCATCCGCAGAGGTTACACCCCTCTCTCGTCCACACCGCTCTCACCCGCGCCCGTGCTATCCCCCGCTCCACCACCCTCACCCCACGCCACCGCACACCCACCCACCGTCTCCCCTTCCCCATCACCTACCACCCCGGCACCTTACCCCTTTACCGCACCATCCGCCGCCTCTTCCGACACCTCCAGTCCGACCCCTCCACCTCCCACATCCTCCCAATCCCACCACTCCCCTCCTTCAAACGCGCACGCAATCTCCGCACCCTCCTCGTCCACAGCTCCCTACCCCCAACCCACGCTCCGTTCCCCCCCCGGTTCCTTCCCCTGTTCCAGGCCCCGCTGCAACACCTGTCCCCACATCACCAACACCACCACCTTCCAGGGTCCCAACGGCCACCCTCTCTCGGTCCGGCATGCCTTCCGCTGCACCTCCTCCAACCCAGTCTACGGACTTCGTTGCACGAGGTGCAGCGCGACTTATGTCGGACAGACGGGACGCCGCCTGGCGGACCGAGTCACGGAGCACCTCCGGGACATTCGTCTCGGGGGCAGTTCCCCCATTGCCCGCCACTTTGGTGGCCCTGGACACTCCGCACGACATCTCACAGTCTGTGGCCTACTCCAGTGCCACGGAACACCCGCCCATCGCCTTACGATCGAACAACGTACTATCTTCATCTTACAGACCCACACTCCCCCCGGCCTGAACTCCCCACCCTTATTCCTTTAGCGTTCGACCGCCCCCCTCACCCCACTTATCCCCCACTAACACCACTAACACACCCCTCCTTTTCACCGCCCACACTAACAATACTAACACCTCCACTCCACCCCTCATCTGACCACCCTTCCCCAACTAACATACTAACATCCCTTCCCTCCCCTCTTCTCCTCCTCCCCCTCCTTATCACACGCACACACGCACCCACTTACACCACCCACCCCACACGCAACTAACATCACTAACACCCTCCAACCCCACGCACACGTACCCACACACCCTCGTACACCACCAACTCTACACACCCTACCCCCACTAACCCCCACTCACACCTGCATTCCACCCCTCCCCACCTCCCGTATACTAACACCCACTAACACCTCCTCACCACACTACACACACACCAGTACACCACACTCCCTCCATAGAACCACACACACCCTTCTCTCCCCACTCCACACTCACTCATCCCACTAACACCCCTACTAATACACACACACACACACACACACACCCTCCTCACTCCAACTCTCACACCTACCCATCCTCGCCTCCCTACCATTCCGCCGACTGCTGCTATGCCCTTCCGACCACTGTCTCAGCACCAACTGACCACAGCACTTCCACTGCTGACCACTTCCTGTTGCGCGCGCACCCCACATCTCTCCTCTTCCGACCACCGCTTCTTGGATTACCCACACGCGTTTTGACTTCCAACCAAAATCTCCATACATCCGTGTAACTTACCACTTTCAACCATCCTCTTACACCATCACCCATATAACTCACCCACACACACACCCCCAAAACAATTTTTTTTATCCACACGCCACCCACACCCACAACACGCTTAAACCACACACACGTGCTTCCCACCACATATTTACACCCTCAGCCCCCTGATTCCTCTCCCCCCACCCCCTATCCACACACGCACAGACCCTCCGACCCACAAAAACACCCCCCACACGCACCTTCCTGAACATGCAACCCCGTTCTTCCCCCAACCCTCACTTTCACATACACACACACACACACACACGCACACCTAACCACACACACCACCTTCAGCCCTCCCCGCTCGGACACCCCGTCTCCCTCTCCCCACTCCATCCGCCACCACCTCTACTCACCCCACACCCTTCCACCACCTGTTTACCCCCCTTTTAATTTCAGTTTATTTTGATCATGCCTTTATGTTTAAATTTTCTCATTCCTTGTATTTTGATCATGCTTTATTTTTATTTATTATTTATTATATTTTTGTCTTTATTTGTTAATTTTTCATTCGCACCGTTTCCTTTCGCTATATGTCTCTCCACCACTCCCCTACACACCTTTTGAACTCTCACCTGAAGAAGGGCTTATGCCCGAAACGTCATCCCCCACCTACCCCCCACTCTCCTGAGCGTGAATTTAATAAACATTTATCGTACTGCCTCTCTGTTCTGTCCCTGTTCAATTTTTCATTATATATATATATATATATATATATATATATATATATATAGCGGCGATGAATTAGTTTTGCGAGGTTTTTTATATATATAGAGGTTTTTTAAATATATAGACAGACTGAATAAAAAATGGCGTAGACATACAACACAACAGGAGGAACAATGAATATAACACCACTGACGATGTTGCAGATGTGCAACGAAAGATTTATGTAAATTATGTAAACTATATATATATATATATGTGTTTGTGTCTATATTGTATCTGTATTATTTTTGACCGCCGGTCAGTCAATGGCAACATTGAGGACCGAGTAAGTTAGATCTCAGATATAAAAGACAGCGAGAAGCGAAAACCAACCAAACAGTGAGTGTGTTCTGTTATTAATTCTGGCAATATTACGCAAATATGACCCTCCCCAAGTATAACAATATATATATATATATATATATATATATATATATATATATATATATATATATATATATAGTAATAATAATAAATTTGAAGACTAAAATCCAAAGAGGGCTCGATAAGGATAAATATATATCAAATATGTAAGAACCGTAGAGCAAATATTTATTAAAATAACAGATTAAAGTTTAAGCAAAGAATCGCTGCTTTCACCCTTAACGGGATCTACTGAAACTAACAAAGTCAATCTGTAAACGCAGAACTGGATATTTCAAAAAACGTTACAACCGGAGGAAGACAGGAAGACGATACTTTGGTTCGTGGGAACGTTCTCTGGCAAAGAACGGGTGAAAACGAATAATACGTCATTAATAGGAGCGGTGAAAAACAATTACGCGCAAAGACAGAACCACGTTTATGGTACAAAAGAGGTCGTAGACTAATGTTCTCTTAGGTGGTGCATAGAGACGTTCTCTGGCAATGAACGAAAAAACGAAGATAATAAGTCATATGTGGAGCGTGGAGAACAATAGCACGCAAAGACAAGACCACGTAAATGGCATAGCAGAAGTCGTAGACTAAAATTCTAACTAGGAGACCGAATGAATCTCCGCTACAGAGTAAATAAATACAATACAGAAGTAATAGAAATAAATAAATACATACACGCAAACAAATACGTGCATACTCAAGCATACGCAGAACACTTACCATCGGTATACAAAACCACGCACATATAAATATGTGTGTGTGTGTATGCGTGTATACAAATATATAAATTATTATATAAACGTATATAAATAAACAAATACGTATATAACAAGCGCACACACATACCTACATGTAAATACACGAAAGTTCAGAGACGTAAGTCAACCAAAACATGAAGTACACATATACACACACCCTACATACGTACGAACCTGCATACTCACACAGACGCAAAACTCACGTATACACATCGCCAAACCATATGTACCAGAATATATAAATTATACGCCATAACATAAACAATCAAATATACGTAAGAGAAGATATACGTAACTTCACAAAACATACGGGAAAAACATACTTACATATGCAAATAAGTAATGGTATAAACAAAACATATTTAGCTCCTACATCAAGACGTAAAATATCCACGTATGAATCGTACTATCCGTTAGGGTATAACGTGGGCTGTAATACAGGAAAGTTGTGTGCAATTTATGTTTACAAGCCGAAATTGCCTCAGATTTTTTGTTTAAGATGTGGTCTGTGGCGTAGAGTATTTCCAGGGCCTCAGCGGCGCAGAGGTCACATGGTCTTTTATTTCCGTTATACGATCTAGCCCTAGCTAAGATCTCCCAGTGTAACTTATATTGGGTGTGGTTGTCTTTTAGACTCCAGATATAAGCTAAAAGTGACGTCATATTCCTTCTTAGAGGGTAACGAAAAGAATGGGTATGCATGTAAAGACGCTGCTTGAATCTATTGGCGGTTAACTCTATGTAGGCCCTACGGGACGTGGGTGTTACAACCTTACATTTGTAGACAATGTTACTAGAGAGGCATTTCCCGGATAGGGGGCAATCAACCTGATTCCTACAATTACAGTTAGTACTAACTACAGGGTTGCACGTGTTCCTACGGCCACGTAGTTTAGCTAAATTTGAAGCTGTGATATTATGTGCAAGGTTAGGAGTCGTAGAGTAAGAAGTGTTAATAGTATTTCTATTAAAATTTTACTATACTTATGTGTAGGGGGAAAATGCTTCGTAATAAGGGAAAGAAAGATCTTAGCTAATGGGGTGGCCACCTCCATATTATATGGTGGGTTATACCAACAAATGCGACGGGATCTATTTCTTCTAGGTCTATTTTCGTACTCTGTATATGCTACCTTATCGACAAATCCACTTCGAGCAAGAGCTTCATTGTAATAAGTGGAATGGTCTTTGAAAGTACGCTCGTTGGTGGAAATACGGGAAAGCCTCAATGAAACGTTTCTTACCAGGTTCTTGGTTATGCTGGCAGCATGGTTGGAATGCTTACTTATGTAATTAAGCGTATCATTCGGCTTTCTATACGGTTAATACAACCGATTCAATAAATTGAGGGTAACGTCTAGTTAATTAATGACCGAGAGATTGGCCTCAACCTGTATAGAGAGGTTGAAGCCTTTAAAGAAGGCTGTGAGTTCTTTTCTGAACCTGTCGCAAGCACGAGGTCCGCACTTAGTCATGGTCAAAAGACCATTGTCACGGTACAAACCACCGCCCGCGTTGGGGAATTCGTTCTTGATAGAGAACAGAAGGAAAAGGCCGAAGAGATCAGTAACCTCTGCAGAATCAACGGCGCCCATACTCACGTCGAATGGGGTACTATTGGATTTGTTAATCCAAATAGAGTCGTCGAAATTAATCACCGACTTTCGGGCATTGAGGATGACATCAACTTCGAAATCCTTAACCACTGTGAGTGTTTTAGCGAAATTGATAGCTCTAAGGAGAAGTGGTAAAGTGATGGAGGAGTAGTAATTGTTGATGTCGAATTGGATAAGACGGCAATGTTCCTTGTTACATATGCCGTTGAACCAATCAATCACGGCGAAAGAATTGTTCCACAGTCCAAGAGGGGCCAAACTTCTAATTTCAGGTATAATTCTATCAAGAATCGTTTTACTAAGTCTACCTAAATCGGACTTCGTAGGCTTAATAAGCCGAATAGAGGGGTTGTTCGGAAAATTGGATTTGTGATCCTTCAGGGTAAAGTGGGGAGAAATAGGGTCCAGAGTTTCGGTCCGGTCCAGGATGTTGAGATCAGATGTGATTTTAAACCCAGCATCGTTGATTTCATTGATGACGCACCGATTAGTTTTACGGTAATCCTTAGTTACAGCATTATGTAGTACTTGATGGTAAGTACTGCGCTCCACTTGATATAGGTTGCCAGTTTTGTCGGAATGGACGTGCACGGCATTAGAATCCTTAATAGAACGAATTCTATTCTTCAGGTCTTGCTGGAAGGAATTGCTCCTATTCTGAAATTTGATACTCCGAATGAGTTCCAAGACATCATTTTCGAAGGGTAGCAATTCTGGGTTACACGGGGGGGTTATTATAGGTTTTAAATCCAAATTTATCCTGTTTGTTGTCTGCTTTTCGCGGATTATCGAAATAAAAGGCACGCCAACGCAACCTTTTAATGAACGCGTCTGTTTTCTGTATCAGGAGTTTTAGATATGTTTTCCTGCTTGGTACGGGTATGTTCTTTGTAGAAATATTCAGATGTTGTTTCTGCATGTTAATCTGTTATTTTAATAAATTAATAATAAATATATATATATATATATATATATATATATATATATATATATATATATATAAAATAATTGGAAATTATATTTATAAAAAAACCATAATTATTTTATTATATATATTTCAAGGGCAACCAAGATAGATTATGGTGCGCTTTCATTAGATAAAATACAGATTTGTTTTATAAATAAATATTGACATACCCGGAAATAAGGCAACCTCAACGGTTGAAATTCGCTGGATAGTGGAGATACTTGAGGGTGATAAAAATTAGTGAGTGAGTATGTAAATGAGTGTCGGAAAAATTGAAACAACGGTTTATTTAAATTAAACTGTTGGAAGAAAATAGTTGTAAGAGAGAGAGAGACAAAATAGATGTAAAAGGGAGAGAGACAAGATAGATGTAAAAGGGAGACAGACAAGATAGCTGTAAAAGGGAGAGAGACAAAATAGATGTAAAAGGGAGAGAGGCAAGATAGATGTAAAAGGGAGAGAGACAAGATAGATGTAAAAGGGAGAGAGACACGATAGATGTAAAAGGGAG
Source organism: Eledone cirrhosa (assembly GCA_964016885.1). Classification (NCBI taxonomy): domain Eukaryota; kingdom Metazoa; phylum Mollusca; class Cephalopoda; order Octopoda; family Eledonidae; genus Eledone; species Eledone cirrhosa. The sequence continues at coordinate 21,583,441 of OZ024742.1, forward strand.
AGAGACAAGATAGATGTAAAAGGGAGAGAGATAAGATAGATGTAAAAGGGAGAGAGACACGATAGATGTAAAAGGGAGAGAGACAAGATAGATGTAAAAGGGAGAGAGACAAGATAGATGTAAAAGGGAGAGAGACAAGATAGATGTAAAAGGGAGAGAGACAAGATAGATGTAAAAGGGAGAGAGACAAAATAGATGTAAAAGGGAGAGAGACAAGATAGATGTAAAAGGGAGAGAGCCAAGATAGATGTAAAAGGGAGAGAGACAAGATAGATGGAAAAGGGAGAGAGACAAGATAGATGTAAAAGGGAGAGAGACAAGATAGATGTAAAAGGGAGAGAGACAAGATAGATGTAAAAGGGAGAGAGTCAAAATAGATGTAAAAGGGAGAGAGACAAAAAATTGAGAGGGAGAGAGATAGAGCGAAAATAAGTTGAGAGGGAGAGAGATAGAGAGAAGAAAAATTGAAAGGGAGGGAGTTAGAATAGTGAGATAGGAGAGAGAGAAGAGAAGAGAAGAGAAAGAGAAAGAGAGAGATACAAGAAAAAAGAGAAAAGATATAATATTGAGAGAGAGTGAAGGAAAGAACAAATATCTGAGATGGAGAGAGAAAGAAAAAAGTATTGAGAGGGAGAGAGAAATGAATGTTGAAAAAAAAAATTGAAAATAGAAGGAGAAAGAGTAGTGAGAGGGAGAGAGAAGAAAGTGAAAGAGAAACATGGGCGAAGTGAGTGAAGAAATACATTTATATAGATGAGTAGTCAGAATGTAAATATATTATTCATGTTGTGTTTATATTACTTATAAAGGTAAAGTTAAAAAATTAAATTAAATTATTGATAAGAAAACTTTACAAAAGAGTATTGTTCTAATTTAGTTAAAAATTTAACCAGAATTTTAATTAAAATTTACTTAGAATTTAATTAAAATTTAATTAGAATTTAATTAAAATTTAATTAATTACAATAAGATATATTATAAAAAGAAGTATTTAAAGTTTAAGATGTATTAATACTATATAGGTTTAGATGGTTATTTTATGTTATAGCTTATAAATTATTTGAATGTATAGTATTTTGCATTGGGAAAAAAACCAAGTATAGTTTAATTGATTAAAGTAAGTTTAACAAAATTATATTTAGCCAGAGTTTATTAATAGTTGTAAGTTAAATCTTGAACATCAAATATTTATGAAGATTTACGAGAGTTTAGAAAGGAAAAATTATTTAATTAGGAGTATATATTAGAACAATTTACAATTTCGACTATAAATTAAGACTATAAAGATTGACATTATAAAAACAATAAGGAAGTTTAAAGGAAGTTAAAAAGGGATTTTTTTAAAACCCAAATGATTCAAGAATAGATAAAAATCACTACGAAAGTTATAAGAAGTTATAAAAAATTATAAAAAATTATAAAAATTCATCTTAAAATATAATTATAGTTTCCATTTATTAATATATTGTATATTTACTCAACTAAGATGTTGAGCGCTTTATATCAGTTATAAAAAAATGGTTAAGCTTGTTGAATCCCAACAAATTAAATATAACCTCTGCATATATATATATATATATATATATATATATATATATATAAATATATATATATATATTTCAAACGCCAAGTGTACTATTTGAATATATTATACACGTGGAAAGTTTCAAGGAACACCTTAAGTAATTCTTAACACAATCGAAACATACATAAGCAATATATCCAATAACAACCTGTTCGTTAGTGTATCTAAACGTGTAGATGGTAATGTAGAAAATGTCTATACTAATATATCTATAACCAGGCTGTTCCAACTGTCTAAGGATTTATGATTACTTAAAGAAACTTTAAAATTATAAAGTAGTCTAAAGTGGGCGTTTGCTATATTTTTGCCACTCTAAAATTTTAATTTTTATTATCTTCGACAATGTGAATTCAAATCTTATTTCTTAGTATGTCTGTTTGTTTTGCGTGCAAATGAGGTTTTGAACTACCGCTTTAGTGGGAATTGATTAAACAATCATATTTCTGAGAAAGAGTTTTAATGTTCAAATAAATATATTTATAAAGCATCAAACAATATTTAATATATACATATTTAGTTGTTCAAGTTAATGTGTGTAGGATAACGGATGAAACGTTCCTTTGAAGTTTAGCAAATAATACGTTGATGAGTGTAGATAATGCGATATTCATTGTGTTATAAAATAATTCATATTACCATCATCAGTTTGGATGCGAGAAGTAGTCTTCTAAGAATATCTTTGTAACGATCAAGAATATATGATGCCCTTAGAAATTCGATATTCAATATATATTTGCATATCTCATTCATCTACAAGACATCACAACTTACGAACAGCCAGGGCAAATTTCAAATACTCTTATCTTCATATTTATAAAGCAGCTTCTATATAGTATAGCCTTAAAGATTATACTCATACACACACATCGATCTAGTTATCTCAATGTGCTTCAGTTTCTCTCACTCTCTCCAAGTCTCTCGCTCTCTCTCTCTCTCTCTCTCAATCTCTCTCTGTATATATGTATATATATGCGTGTGTGCGTGTGTATGTATATATATATATATATATATATATATATATATATATACATATATATATATATATATATATATATATATATATATATATATATATATATATATATATATATATATATATATATACACATATATATATATATGTGTGTGTGTGTGTGTGTGTGTGTGTGTGTGTGTGTGTGTGTGTGTGTGTATGTATATATATATATATACATATGTATGTATATCGGATGCTGGATTTGCCGACGACATAGTTTGGGTGACAAATACAGTGAAGGGGGCAGATGATTTGATGCAGGAAATTGAGACTGTGTCAATGAGTGTGGGGCTGAGAATGAATGAGACTAAAACAAAATATCTGGTGGCGAATGTTGGGAAGCCAGAGGGGATCACTAATGTAGGCGGGAAGCCGCTAAATTTGGTTGAGGACTTTCTGTATCTGGGAGCAAAGATTGGGAATACGGAAGATGATGTGTTTGGGAGAAAGAGAAAAGCCTGGGCGGCGTTCCGCAGCTTGAGATCGGTGTGGAAGTAGGACCTTCGTAAAGACCTGAAAATCCGCCTCTTCATTGCTGTAGTGGAGTATGTGCTGATGTACGGGTCGGAGACTTGGACACTGACCAAGAAACTCACGCAGATGGTGGATGGGTGCTACACGAGAATGCTGAGGATGGCTCTGAACATTAATCAGTATACACTGAGGATGAAGAACTCAGAGCTGTATGGGCGCCTCCCAAATGTCAGCTCAAAAGTGACACAGAGGAGACTGTGGTTACCTGGACATACTCACCGACATCCAGAGTTGACAATGCACTCAGTGCTCCTGTGGGAGCCCCTACATAGACACACTGGAAGAGGAAGACCAAAGTTAACGTACGTTGATGCCCTAAGGACAGACACTGGTCTGTTGGAGACGCGGGACATGGCAGCGATAATGAGGGACAGAGACTGCTGGAGAGAACTCGTCCATGGATCTCAGGAATTTTACCCTAGCATATATATATATATATATATATATATATATATATATATATATATATATATATATATATATATATATATATATATGATATCACAGAAAAAAAAGAGATCAGTGTTACGACGAATGGAAATTATTAGACATATTACAATCGTTTCCTGGCGACCAACTCGAGGCGATATCGATGTGATGATCGAACATGACTCTGAAAATCGCAAGGTCATCAGATACATCTTGATTCTACGAAGCAGATTTTCCTTGCGATTTTCAGAGTCAGGTTCGATCATCACATCGATCGATGTATACACATCGCTTAAAAATATCCTTCTTCAGATGGGTTAAGGATGAGGAGTGAAACCGTGCACCGGATCTCCCTGCAACACGTCTTAACACCCCGGCGAGCAGGCGCTGCAAAATAACACCCAGGAAACAATCCTTGCATACCAGACCCAGCACCAAACGACTCAGACAAACAGATGCGGCAAAAAAAATCTCTCAAAATAAGCGTTGATTACATGCGTATCGACAATGGTAAGGTTCTAGCCTCATCTCGTAGCAGATAAAATAAATAAAAAAAAAATAAAAATAAAAAAAATGTGTCTGGGAAAGACTGCCCTAACACCGGCCAGAGTTACCTCCCTTGACCTGCTGCAAAATCAAAACAAGCTATTTTTGCGAGCAATGAACCTTGACGTGGGTTTAATCCCAAAAACTTTTCCGAGCAATGTAAGGAATACTTTTGATTATTTATGCCCTTGAGAAGCCCAACTGGGCGAAACGTACGTAGGTGCTGTTTTAAATAAACATGTTTTAACGGTCTATTCTCCGATTTTTTACGTTCCCACGTATATATATATATATATATATATATATATATATATATGAAAAGATTCAGGACTCCGGAGGCTCAGCTCCGGCCGTTTGGACAGCTAGACTCGAACTAAGCCACCAGTATTAGAACTGTGGTAATCTAGCTGAACTTATGAAGGGATACAGTCCATATATGGGCATGCAGCCAAAGCAAAGAAGCAAAAACTCTAAGCAAAAAATCTTTAATTTTTTTTTCTTGTTTATATATATCCACGATAACATTTTATATTAGGTAACACCTTTTCATTATTTACCGATATCTAAAGTATAATGCTTTGAATGTTAAATAGAATTTGTGACAATAATAGATTTTGTAGGCATTTCATTCAATACTTTTGATTTGGTTAAAGGCGAACTATTTCTTGTACGGAGTTGATCAAGTAAACAGCAGTATATTGAGATTTATGTATTGGTACTTGAGGGCTCAAATGGAATTTGTTAACCACGTTGGAATAACAACCTCAAATTTCAATGATATTACTAACAAAAAAGTTTTTAATTTGGTTCGATAACTTTTGTTTCCCCACTGCGTTATTTTATAGATTATTGGCTAAGTATGTATGTACTCTGAAGGGAAATAGTAAGTGTACATTGCATGCTTTTCGCAAGATCACTAAGTATATCAAAAGTAGATCAAAAGTATATCAAATAAGAATTAAAGCTCTGGCTTCTTTTCAGATAGCCGTCAGGTTAATTCTATCGCAGCATTGTTTGCCACTTATCTAGGATGATATAATAGCAGGCTTCATTAATATAAGTTCTTCCAGTTGCATTACACGGCAATAGAACCCACACTGTTTTCCACAATTTCTTTCAAATTTAAACCAATTCAATTAGTTCTATCATCATCTAGATTCACACCTTATGTTTCTTTATAAAACATTATTTATGGCATTTTCCAGAAATTCTTCATCTGTACGTTTCATATTTCTCGAATCTTCTTAAGATGAAATTTAAGGTCAAATAAGTCGTAGTCGTTAACTTTAACGCTTAAACTACTTTTGATGCATCCAATATGGCATATTATCTACAATAATATTCTGTTGAGAAGGAATGTAGACATTTAAAAAACGCCATTTTATGTCAACGAGGATGCATTGTTCCGTGTGCAAAGGTTTCAAGTAGGAAAGGAAAGAAGAAGGATATTTGGAGAAACAATCTGATGATATCAGAAAAATTAAAGTTGAGCACGTAGTAAGGACATTTGAAGCATGAGAGAAGATGATTATGACAAACAAATACACTCACAGCTAATGGATATTTGTTTTATTTCGTTTTACAAATATCATGTAACATTTCCCCAATGACATTTCAGCTATCCTTTTTCTGTAAACCAAACACAAGCTAATTAAAAATGAACAATGATATATTTTTCATTATATTGCCATCTCAATATTTGCCTGGAAATCAACATTTCAGTAGGGTATGGGTGTCCGATTCCATAGCGCAGCGATATAACGTTTGAGGGGTCAGTTTCGTAAATAATCTATGACACTGAATATGAATAGGTATGACACTTGAGTAGTTGAAATTGCTGTCGGTAATGACAACACTATTTAAAATTATAAGGTTTCAGGCGTGCTTAAAAGGCTTTTTTATTTATTCCATTCGAAAATTGTTTCAAAACAGGTGGAATTTTCCATAGCAACTGAAACATATATGAACGAATTTTAGCGATGATCTAACGATATGATCGATAGATGACTACCTCTTACATTATTCTAGAGTTTAACAATTTCCGTTTTTATATATTGCAAGAAAAGTATATTCCCAATACTATCATTATCGGAAGAGATTTCACACGTTAACATATTCCTTCCCATTCAATATTTCTCCATGGATAAGAATTAAAAATGATTATACATTACTTATACATGGAGGAACGGTAACTATTTTCAAGCTTATCGTGTATTTCCTATCGCCATTTACCTGATCGATACTGAAGCCGCTAAGGCATGGATCATTCCGCGCTCGTGTTTGCCTTCACTTAATAAAAGAACTGTTTTCTATCTAAGTCAAGGAAAATAAAATACACGAAATTGTTTATTTTCCGTGTGTGAAGTAATATTTAGATATCATCTTGATTAACACTAGAAACAGGTAAATAAGTCTGCCATATCATTTCAAACGGCAATCATATTTACTAATTCTTCTACCCAATATAAATGACTTTATATTATAAACCTAACAATCTTAATTTATTCCATATTATCATCTTAATATAATTGTGTTAGATGTTGTCTAAAATTATGTGTAAAGTAGGATTTTATGATTTTATTTTTTGGATAATAAAAGTTCTTTATGCGTGTATCAATAGCTGATTACATCTTGCCGTGTTTCAATACTTTACCACAAAATTCTGTTTCAGCAATTGATGGTTATATTCTAGATTTTATGAATGCATCTCAATATTTAAACTAGATTGAGATACTTTGAGTAAGAAATATAGAACATGATGGATTTGTAGGAACGCTCTACGCACGTCATATCTTTAGCATTTTCAAAATGCATACAATTTCTTCCAGAGAAGTGGGCAGTGTGAAAGAGGATGCGAAAATATCTAGAATTGGACATGTGCTTTATTTATTACGGCCCTTTATGAACTGAGTTCAAATCCCGCCTTTCATCCTTACGGGGTCGATAAAATAAAGTACCAATAATGCACGTGGGGGGTGATTTAATCGACTTTCCCTATCCCTTCGAATTGCTGGCCTTATGTCAAATGTAGAAACCACTTCTACAGACAATGTAACTTATGTAAACAATTATAGATGTATGTTTAGGAACCAGCAACAGCAACAATTGCTGGCCTTGTGTCAAAAGTAGAAACAATTATTTATTGAGTTCGAATGAATGAAAAATCAATCCTCGACGGGTTTTGAATTCAAAGCGCAGTTAGCCGGAAAATAAACTGTGAGTTTTAATCCAATACCCTAAAGACTCTACCAATTCACTGCTTAATAAAGAATATAAAAATCCTTAAATAAGTGGAGTCACTCAATGTTAAAATACCGCTGGAAATATTAGTCTCTGCATCATAATCTTCTGGATATATTAGATAACATCGTTTGTGAGGAAAACATTACTCTTATTCTTATATTCAATACATTCATGAAATACAGCTCTGCACAGATAATAGAAAGTCTGAAGTAATGATCCTTTTGCAAGGTATTTGATTCCCGATTAACTACTCATGATGATGATTAATAAATAATATTAACTCTTAAACACACCACCATTTTCTTTTAGAATTGAAGTATTCCAATAACGCAATTAGATAATATATTCAAACTTTCCACCACTATATATGTTTAAAACTAGAATAAATCTAGATTTCGTGAGTTTATGAAATATACCCCGGCCAGGTCAATACATTAGAGCAGAATTTAGACTTCCCCACAGAGACGGATCACTAAGAAAGTTTTGATACCAGACAGATATATCTCTTCGTATTTATCACGAATTCTTTGGAAATAATGTGCATGTCATAGATATCGATTTCCTTCTATGGCATCAATCAGAATGCTCACATGTGGGTGGATTTAACACAGCATATAGATCATCAAACGAATTATTCTAGAAAGCAGTTTATAGCATAACAGTCATAAGGTTAATGATTGATGATATTGGTAAAAAACTATTTTTTTATATTTTGGTCACAAATCGACCTACTCATCAACATATGGCAGAGAAAATAGTGTAATCATTTATTACAAAATGAAAATAAAAAGACATAACATACAAACCATATGCCTCTTCTTCTTCTTCTTCTTCTTCTTCTTCTTCTGCAGATGTTATCCAACCATCTTGCTCGGTGTCTACCCCTTGTGTTTGCTGTCGGTTGGCTTTGCCCGCAAAATCTATCAAGCGATTCTTTCCTGAGACACACTAGCCACATACCCATTGTATCGGAGCTGATATCTCACAATTCGGAGAAGAGCAGCTCAACTGAGAGTTACTCTCTGATCTCCGAGCTACACACTATATCGAATAACGTTACACCAAAGACGTTTCGGAGGAACCTTATTTCAACCATTTGTATTCGCGATAGTTTTATTCAATAATTCTGTGCTCAGGCCTAGCGTTACCTAAGGTCATGAATCTTGGGTAATATCAGTGTTTCCGGCAACACTATATGAGGGTGTCTCTCCTACTCTAACTCAGTCACAGATAACACTAATTTATCCTCTGTGGATAATGATCAATGTTGAAGTAGATATTTCATGTTACGTACGATGTCAGTTAAGGTTCTTCCATTACAACTGTATATATTAGAATTACTATATCAATGACCATCTATTCCATCGATTTAACATGTTTTTCTTCTGTCAGAGAGATGGAGCATTATTTTGCCACGTTGGGCGGTGGTTTGGCAGTATCGGTAGAGGGTCGGGCTGACGCAAAGAGTTACGGCCCTTTATGGTCCGAGTTCAAATTCCGCCGAGGTTAACTTTGACTTTCATCCTTACGGGTCGATGAAATAAAGTACCAGTAATGCACTTGGATAATTGCTCGCCTTGTGCCAAACGTAGAAATAATCATTTTGCCACGTTATAATAAATTTACATTACAAGACGTAAAATCATGTAAGAATTTTTTTTAAATGGTATTAGTATTTTGTTGTTTAGTTTTAAAATTATCGTTCATTTGTAAACAATAAACAACCTTAGATGTGTCAACAACCCTTTGCAGATTAAGTTTTAAGACTTTGTAGGCTTCTCGACAAGACTACTTAATTAATTTAATTAATTTTTTTTATTAATAAATTTATTTTCTATATTAACTGTAAGGCATAATGCTAACATTACAGGCTAATCATAGAAAGTTGAATGTATGCACCAGTAAACAAAATCAAGTTAAATATTAAGTAAATATGATTTGAAATGTGAGCTGATAATTATTATATAACTTGAAAGATGGTGTTTGTCTTGCTGGGGTGCTGAAACACGAAACAGTAGATAGGGATAAAAGAAGACAAGACATGTTGATGAAATGTGTGCATTAAGTCCGAGTACTTATTATAATTAGGGTGGTGGATTGGTGGTATCGGTAGAGCATCGGACAACTTGTGTTGCGGCATATAGTTACTGCCCTTTACGTTCTGATTTCATATGCAACCGAATTATCTTTGTTGAGCCGTTTCCAGATTTACGTTTCCGACATGATCAAAAACACATTTTTTTTCTATCAGTGTCACTCCCACACAGTCCAACTTCAAACTTTCAGTTACGCTCTAGAAACACAACAAATAATACTCACTCGCATACACAAACTTCAAAGACAACTACAACCAAAACACATACATACGTTCGAGTAGTGCATGACTACAATAGAAGGGCTGTCATCTACTATATATGTCTAAATATTTGTATGTGAGTCTCTCTAAATATCATATCAATTTTCCCCCATTCTTTCGATTCCGACCGTCACTGTCATAGTTAATCTGACCAAGAGAATATCCGGCACGATGAATTAACCTGAAAGTGGATGAGTATTGCTCAGATACGAGTTTATTTAGCGTAGTTTTCATAGGGATACCCTCTGAAATTGCAGGTAAATATGGTGTTTCTCCAGTTGAATAAACTGGAACAAAGGATATTAATGTATAATGTTGAAGGAGACAATACAGCACCGTGAACTAACCTCGTGACTTTCTGTCTTGCATCGAAAACTCTAACGACACACACATATACACAATTATATATATATATATGTGTGTACGTGTGTGTACCTATATATATATATATATATATATATATATATATATATATATATATATATATATATATATATATATATATATGTGGGGGGGGGGGGCGTACGTGTGTGTACCTATATATATATATATATATATTTAATATAGAAATATCTTCTACAGGACTAGAACTGTTTCATTCGGAGGAAATCATCAGAAAGGGCTTTCTGGTGATTTCCTCCGAATGAAACAGTTCTAGTCCTGTAGAAGCCATTTCTATATTAAATTACTTTTGCTCTGCTATGTATTGCGTACCTTACTGTGGCTATCAGCGATTTAACCCGGGATATATATATATATATATATATATATATGAATGTATATATATAGTGTATTTTGTAATACACTGTATGCTTAATTAAAAGCATTTTGAAAACCATACGCGAATGTTTTAAAGTAGCGACTTTGTCGCTTATTCAAATTTTCCGCAGATAGCGGGAAATAAATTGTCTGCCGAAAATTTAAGTAAGCGACAAAGTCGCTACTTTAAAACAGTAGCGTATGGTCTTCAAAATGCTTTTAATTAAGCATACAGTGTATTGGAAAATACATTATATATACATTCATATATATATATCGCTATTTCAGAGCAACAATTCTAATATATATATATATATATATATATATATATATATATATATAAATATATAATAAATGTAATCTGAGTTTTTCGAGTATCAATAATAACATTCGATTCGTTTGCAATTATGCAAACAAGCCTCACTTTTATAGCCGTGTCAGTAGAATGAACCCTTCATTCTTGCTCTTGTGTTAGCATGTGAAGTTCTGTTCACAAAAAAAAAAAAATAAATAAATAAATATATAAACAGATTAAATAAAGATGGCGCAGAAAATACAATGCAACGGGAGGAAACAATAGCACCACTGACGTTGTTGCAGATGTGCAACGAAAGAAATTTGATAGACTATATATATGTGATTGTGTCTATATTGTATCTGTATTTTTGACCGTTGGTCAGCCAATGGCAACATTGAGGACCGAATAAATTAAATTAACCGATATAAAAGACACAGAAGCGAAAAGCGAAAACAACCAAACAGTGAGTGTGTTCTGTTATTAATTCTGGCAATATTACACAAATATGACCCTCCACAAGTATAACAATATATATATATATAATATGAATGTATGTATATGCGTCCCGGGTTCAATCGGGGGGTAACAACAATTCTAGTGTTGCAAAAGCCATTTTTAAATTAAATTGTGTTAAATATATATATATATATATATAAACGTTTGAATATGTATAATAAAGCCAAAACAATGCAGGTATGGACATAGAAAAAAGAATGCAATTGCAAAAGATATTGTTGACAATTCGTCTTTTACCTTAGATTTATTTAAATGTCCTTAATTTTTGAGATAATATCTCTTCTTCAGAGGGAAATAAAGGTCTCAAACCAGCGTTCTAACTAGCTTGATAGTTAGAACGCTGGTTTGAGACCTTTATTTCCCTCTGAAGAAGAGATATTATCTCGAAAATTAAGAACATTTAAATAAATCTAAGGTAAAAGACGAATTGTCAACAATATCTTTTGCAATTGCATTCTTTTTTCTATGTCCATACCTGCATTGTTTTGGCTTTATTATACATATTCAAACGTTTATACCTCATTACACAATGCTTCAAGTGAACTATAACCTCCTCCTATATATATATATATATTTGTATATAATGTATACACACGACACACACACACACACACACACATATATATATATATATATATATATATATATATATATATATATATATATATATATTCAGGTTTGAGGTTCACCACTGTATAGAGCTGGTCTATTCCGTATGGTCAGTCGTAATGCAATAATATAGAGAGTACTCAACGTAAGGCAGTTCAACCGTCTTTGTTTTTGTAGTTGGTGGTGCTATTACGGAGTTAAATATTATAATGAAATGACAGGAGGCTGGATTTGTGTAAATCCTTGAAAGGTTTATTATACAATGATCATTTCAATGACCGGGTTTCGTATGAATCCGGTGATATCATCAGGTATTCGAAATATAATACGTGAATGTAATAGATAAAATCCATGGGGCTGAAAATCGAGGACCCGAGGGCGACCGCTATTCTGTTCCTTCAACCTCAGCCGGTCGCCCTGGAGTGACGTGGCTAAAGTTTATAGTATGCTACTACCGGTCAGATAAACGAAAACAGAAAGGGATGGGAACATAAGTTAGCGTCAATCTCATGACACACGGTAAAAGAAAGAAAGAAAGGAAGGAGAGAGAAGAAGTGGGGAGAAAGAAGAAGAGAAGCCAGGGTTAATGTCAGCTAAAAGAGGAAAGGCAACTACTACCGGTCAGATATAGGCAAGCAAGAGGGGGAAGGAAGATAAGTCTGCGGGAGGAAGACAGGGAGAGGGGAGAAGAGAAGGAAGAGAAGAGAGAAGTAGAAAAGTAAGGGTTGATGGCTACAAGAAGGAAGATAGAAAGAAAGAGGAAGAAAGGTCGATATTAATGTCAGACCACAGTCAGGCCAGGAGTGGCGCGAGAAAATGTTCACAGGGACCCATATCTTAGCAGAGGTTGGGAGTCAGTGTGTTACAGTGTTTAGACTTCTAGGATGAAGTTAAAAAAATTAATAATAAATATTCAATATTAAAGAGGTTAGAAAATTTAAAGTTCAACAGTTTAACATTTTATTATATAATAGTTCCGATTTGTTCTGTAATGTAAAGCTACTATGTGGCGGTTAAAACACCGGCCGCGCCCCGGGCCCCATGGCGAATTAAGTCACGCCGAGTATTTTCATTTACCGAAAGAAGGGGAAATATAATTTCCCAAGCACTCCAGGTAAGCTCGTGCGCCAGGGAGCTGGTCGCGCCGCCATTAAATCCCACCCAACAGTCCGACAGAAAGTTGGAACTTTAAAATTTTGCTTAGAGAAGTAGAAAAGTAATGGTTGATGGCTACAAGAAGGAAGATAGAAAGAGAGAGGAGGGAGGAAGGTCGATATTAATGTCAGACCACAGTCAGGCCAGGAGTGGCGCGAGAAAATGTTCACAGGGACCCGCATCTTAGCAGAGGTGAATATATTGGGAGTCAGTGTGTTACAATGTTTATACCTATAGGATGAAGTTAAAAAATTAATAATCAATATTCAATATTAAGGAGGTTAGAAAATTTAAAGTTCAACAGTTTAACATTTTCAGGTTGATATATCTAATAGTTCTGATTTGTTCAGTAATTTAAAGGTACTATGTGGCTGTTAAAACACCGGCCGCGCCCCGGGCCCCATGGCGAATTAAGCTACGCCGAGTATTTTCATTTACCAAAGGAAGGGGAAATTTATTTTTCCAAGCACTCCAGGTAAGCTCGTGCGCCAGGGAGCTGGTCGCGCCGCCATTAAAACCCACCCAACAGTCCGACAGAATGTTGGAACTTTAAAATTTTGCTTAACTCTATCGGATGAAGTTGAAAGAATTCAGAATAACATTATAAAACTAAGGAGTAAGAAGATTGAGAATTGGACAAACAGAAAATTGAAGATTAAACATTCAAATAAATTCTATGAGGTTTTGGGATGCGGGGTTTAATTAAATAGAGTCTTTTATGAAGAAACGTTAATTGTATTATGTAGATCTGTAATTTATCCTAGTGGATGTAGAGTACGGGATATAGTCATGTAATGTTTAATTTTTGTTCTCAGGAGGAGACATTCTAGTGCCATGTGGTAATGGGTACAGGTCCCAATGTGAGGAGTAGAAATACATGGATACATAGAAGTGGAATACGTGGAAGAGCACATTGGTACAGCAAAGGTATAAATATATAAACATATCAATATATAGGTATAAACATGTAAATAAACCAACAAGAGTGGTGTTGGAGTAAGATGGAGAAATCAAGACATAGGAGAATTACAATATAGTTCAGGCTGCAGTATTTATGTTCCGGGGGGGGGGGAGACAATCGTGTGTCGTGTGCTAAGGTCCTCGATTTTCAGCCCCATGGATTTTATCTATTACATTCACATATTATATTTCGAATACCTGATGATATCACCGGATTCATACAGAACCCGGTCATTGAAATGATCATAGTATAATAAACCTTTCAAGGATTTACACAAATCCAGCCTCCTGTCATTTCATTATTATATATATTTATATATATATATATATATATATATATATATATATATATATATATATATATATATATATATATATATATATATATATATATATATATATATATATATATATATATGTATATATATATACATATATATATATATATAAATATATATATATATATATATATATATATATATATATATATATATATATATATATATTGTTATATAAAAATATATAATAAATTGAAGTGAAAGCAACTGGTGCGTGTGTTTCTTATTGGCAACATGACCCTCCATAAGTATAACAATATCGGTTTCAACACACGATTTCAGATAAAGAATCTTGCTAAACAAATTCAGAAACGAAATATATATATATATATAAATAATAGGCTGCTCGTTGCAAATGGTGGGGCATGTGAAAAAGTAGGTCCTTCATCAGTGACCCTCCAACCGTCCCAGGCATTTCATCGCTTTAAGGGCCATATACCTCAGGTTGGTGCGAACAACGGCTAAAAAAAGTCGTTGGGACACGTAAACAAAGGGGACGCCAGGGTAACAAACAAAAAAGTTTAAGCAACGGAAAGTGAGAAGAAATAGACAAGTCCCAGATCTCTATGAATATAAACTCGGTGAAATCGTGAACAAGAGACAAAAGACCATCAAACCTGGTTGAAATGTGAGCAAGGAAAGAATTTCGCCCAAGTTTGACGGGGGGGGGGGGGGAAGAGAGAAGAAGAAGAAGAAGAAGATAAAGGGGTCTGGTCTACGAATTCGGTAAACATAAGTTTTGTGAAGTCGCAGACGAAAGAGAGAGAGAAAAAAATTTCCATACCAGCTTGGTCAAGACCGCGCGAGAAAAGAATTACACACAGGTTAAACTTGAAGGAGGAGGAGGAGGAAAGAGGAGGAGGAGGAGGAAAGAGGAGGAGGAGAGGTAGTGACAGAGAATGAGTGAGTGAAAGTTGAGGAGGAGGCTATCAGAGAGAGAGACTGCTAGAAAGGGTAAAAACGAACAGACGAGTGGCAGCAGAAGAAAAATTATGTGTAAATATATAAATAATAGGCTGCCCGTTGCAAATGGTGGTGCATGTAAAAAAGTAGGTCCTTCATCAGTGACCCTCCAACCGTCCCAGGCATTTCATCGCTTTAAGGGCCATATGCCTCAGGTTGGTGCGAACAACGGCTAAAAAAAGTCGTTGGGACACGTATATATATATATTTCGTTTCTGAATTTGTTTAGCAACATTCTTTATCTGAAATCGTGTGTTGAAACCGATATTATTATACTTTGGGAGGGTCATGTTGCCAATAAGAAACACACGCACCAGTTGCTTTCACTTCAATTTATTATATATTTATAAATTTATAAATTTACAAATCTACAAACTTATAAATTTCTGGTTGGTTGGTTGGTTCCACAACCAGATAGTTGTTTATATATAGTCATAGTCCTTTCGTCACACACTCTGTGACCTCTTCAGTGACTGGGGATTCCTTACTTTGTTTCTGTGCCTTTCCTTTCTTCTGTCCTACGCCATTTTGTTTCTGTGTGTGTGTTGTGTGCTCAGTTTGCGCATGCGCGTCATCCGGGTGTCTGTGTGTGTTTGTGTTCATGTATCTATTTGTTTATTTATTTACATGTTGTTGGTTGGTTGTTTGTTCTATGTGTGTGTGTGTTTTCATTTTGTCCTTAATTGTAAGTTGTGATGTTGCTGTTCCACTCATATTTTCTATTTAATTTTGGTTGTAATTCTTTTATGCTTACTGCCTCTGTAATTTGCCTAAACATTGCATCTTTTCTGTGTGTGGATTCTATTTTTATTTCTATGTTCTCTAATTTACCCTTGTGTTCTATCTTAGCATGTTGGTAGAGTACAGATGATTCTTTATTATCTTGAAGGTCTCGCCAGTGTTCATTTATCCGTTCCCCTATACTACGAGCTGTCTCCCCAATGTACACTATATTTTTGTTTCTACATTGTCCTTCAGTACATCTTATGCTATACACTACATTTCTAGTTTTACAGTTAATATGGGGGCTTATTTTACAGGTTATACATTTCTTATCTATACATGAGGGTCTTTGGAACGGGTATGTCTTGCTAATAAGTGTTTTTTACGGAGGTACCTGGTCTTTCTACTATCTTAATATTGAGTTTATGTTTATTTAGGGCCCTTCTAAATTTGTAGGCTAGTTCGCCTCTAGGGGTTGTATTGATGAACATTACACTCTGGTATTTATTGCTATCATACCATGAGTTTATTCTATTGGCCTTGTTCCTAGTTCTTTCTATTCTATTCCAAAATTTGCTCCTATACAAGGGGCAAGTCCCATTTATGTCATTATTTACCATTTTTTCCCATTTGGTTCTGGCTCCTCTATACACTCTGATTCTATCTCTCTGATTGTAGCCAGAGAACTGCATACGGTGGATGAAGTGTTGTATGTGTCTCTCTAGTTCTTCGGGGTTGCACATGTGGGACACATTTCTCATCACCCGTACCAAATCTGCAATCAGTATGTTGATTTTGGTATGGTCCGAAATGGCCGAGTTTCGGTGGATCAGATGTTTGGAAGTCATGGGTTTGGCATAATGGGAATGGAGGATTTGTTTTTGGTTGTTAATGGTATCTAACCAGAGCTATGTGTCTAGTACAGGTAATCGATGGTTGGGGTGTCTACTTGGGTAGTCTATAGTAACTCTAATGCTCTGGTGGATGGAGTTTGCTATTTGCTGGATGCTTTCCATTGTGTTTTTCTCTAGTCCTGACTGTTCTCTAGTGGGGGTGTCTTAACTACGATGTTTATATCATCTACGTAGCGGGAGTACATTATCAGGGTTAAGCTGTCTTCTAATTGTTCTTTAAGTTTAAGTTTAAGTCTACTGTCCCACCATACCATGAATAAGTTAGCTATGTCGCCTGCAATACTAACACCAATGGCTGCTCCTTCCTCTTGGGCATATGTTTTTCCATTAAATTTGAACATATGTTCCTTAAGGGTTAATTTTATGCTGGACCCTACCGCATGAGCAATCATTTTCTTCAGTTCATCGTGGTTTTCGGGTGTCCGTATGGCTCTGGTCCACCCGTTCCATCTATCTGTGTGGGTTTTCTTGGCCATTGAGGTAATGGTAGGTGGTCTGCCTCTTGCTGGTCTTGTAGGGCACAGGTTGCTAAGGTCATAAGTGTCTAGGTAACTATTACTATAGGTAAGCTTAAGTAGAAGTCCCAGCTCACTGGTATCAATCCCACAGAACTCAACCTTGCTCTCGCTGATCATTTCTACGCATTTCTCCACAGCAAAATCCACGTCAATAGATGGATACAGGGACACAACATCCATACTGCCTATTATGCAGTTTGTTAGGTCCCCAGATCGGTTACTCACGCCGTTTCTGCTGAGGAGGTCCTCCGTGCTGTCACATACATCTGGGGACATCTCAATGATGGGGCGTATGATCAGGGAGAGGAAGTAGGACAGTCTGTAGTTACTAGCAATGTTAGCTCCACAGACTGGCCGTGTTGGTGGTCCCGCGACAGGGTCACAGCCCGTTTTATGGTCTTTTCGAAGCCCATACAACGCCGGCACGTCATTGTTCCAGGCCTGGAAGTTGTTGGCTGTCCTTTTGTTGGGCTGCATTATATTCGTCCACATCACCATATGGGCATTGAGGGCTTTTTCTCTATCCTCATGCTCCTGTGGTGTTACCTCTCTTGTGTTAGTGATGTGGGGTTGCATTGCCTGGATGTAGTTTGGCAGGCTGTCAACCGACATTCTGCCAGCCTTGTCTGTTGGAAAGCATGCTATCTCTCCATTACGTAAGCGCTGCATGAGCTTACGCAAGCCATTTGCAGATTTTTCTTCCAGCTGCTGGGCCTCTATTCTATTATGCTTCTTGCTATACTGTTCTATAATATTTCTAAGTTCGGATCTAGCTATACTAAATTGTGCTTCTGTTTGTTCATCGACCTGCGACGGCAACTGCGTGCGTTTGTTAAATGGTGAAGTCGTGGCGTGGACTCGTCGCAGGTGGAATGATTTATCGGAGGGATTATAAAACGGAGAGTTTCCTTTTAATCCTATTACTTTCCCTTATTTCTGTGATTTCTGTGCTACTGTTATTACTTGTTTTCTGTGTCTGTGTGTTTGTTAAGATTGTGGTGGTGGTGAGAGGCATTGAATGCGTGTGTGTTGTTGTTGTTGATGTGTGCTGTTGTTGATGTGTGCTGTTGTTGATGTGTGTTGTTGTTGTCTCCGTGTGTGTTATCGTTGTTGTGTGTGTTGTTATTGTTGTTTGTGTCTGCGTGTCTGTTGTTGTTTCTGGGTATGTTGCTATTGTTGTTGTTGTTGATGTGTGTGTTGTTGTTTTTGTTGTTTGTGTCTGTGTGTCTGTTGTTGTTGGGATGTGTGTTGTATATGTGTGTGCGTATATTGTTGCTTTTGTTTTTGATGCTCCAGCGTAGTTTTGTAAATGATTTTTCTATTTCTGACAGGCAACTAATCATATTTACCTTCTTGAATGTCGCAAATTTCGGCGGCAAACATAACACAGAGATTTCATCATTATCTATGTTTGCGTTCCCATAAATGTTGGTGTTTTTGTTGTTGAACTCTTCTGATAATGAGGTGTCGGCCATGTTGATACCGTCAATTTTGTCGGGATATCTATTGGTATACTCTATAGTATCCTGATTTAGCTTTGCCTGTTTAAGCCACTTTAGTTTCCTGTTAAAGTGCTTATCACATTCTTGAGTAATGTTCTGTTCTTCAGGGCGTATAAGGCTTATAAATATTAGTTTCTCTCTTGGTGCGGTGATTCTAGCTATTTCTTGTATTAGGTTACGCTTTTGTTTTTCTTTATGACTTAATTCTCTATAGATCTTCATTTTTATGTTTAGAATTAATGTTCGTTTTAGCCTATCTGCTTGTTTTTTGGTGAGTTGTAATCTTCTAACGTCGGTATTGATGGTGTTGGTGCAGATTCTGGAAGAGGCACACTGCTTTATGAAGGATAGTTGTCGAGATGTTATGGTTTTTCGTAGACAACAGAACATGGTGGTGTTCAGTATCTTGTTAGCCTGGATAAGGCTTACGATATTTCGTTTCTGAATTTGTTTAGCAAGATTCTTTATCTGAAACCGTGTGTTGAAACCGATATTGTTATACTTTGGGAGGGTAATGTTGCCAATAAGAAACACACGCACCAGTTGTTTCACTTCAATTTATTATATATTTATAAATTTATAAATTTACAAATCTACAAACTTATAAATTTCTGGTTGGTTGGTTGGTTCCACAACCAGATAGTTGTTTATATATAGTCGTAGTCCTTTCGTCACACACTCTGTGTCCTCTTCTGGGGATTCCTTTCTTTGTTTCTGTGCCTTTCCTTTCTTCTGTCCTACGCCATTTTGTTTCTGTGTGTGTGTTGTGTGCTCAGTTCGCGCATGCGCCACATCCGGGTGTCTGTGTGTGTTTGTGTTAATTTATCTATTTGTTTATTTATTTACATGTTGTTGGTTGGTTGTTTGTTCTATGTGTGTGTGTGTTTTCATTTTGTCCTTAATTGTAAGTTGTGATGTTGCTGTTCCACTCATAAGGGAAAGTAATAGGATTAAAAGGAAAAGGAGAAGGGAGACTAAGGACAAAGAGAATAACCAAGACGAACACACAGACACGTAAAATAGGGTAGATAACAACATTGAGCCAGTGGAAAGAGACAGGAGTAATTATGAGAGACATAAAAACAACCATGAGGCTATTGGTGGAAATAGAAATAGAAACAACACAACTAACAATAACAAAAGCACTAGTACACATAAAGCAGCAGCCTGGAACTCTCCGTTTTATAATCCCTCCGATAAATCATTCCACCTGCGACGAGTCCACGCCACGACTTTACCATTTAACAAACGCACGCAGTTGCCGTCGCAGGTCGATGAACAAACAGAAGCACAATTTAGTATAGCTAGATCCGAACTTAGAAATATTTTAGAACAGTATAGCAAGAAGCATAATAGAATAGAGGCCCAGCAACTGGGAGAAAAATCTGCAAATGGCTTGCGTAAGCTCATGCAGCGCTCACGTAATGGAGATATAGCATGCTTTCCAACAGACAAGTCTGGCAGAATGTCGGTTGACAGCCTGCCAAACTACATCCAGGCAATGCAACCCCACATCACTAACACAAGAGAGGTAACACCACAGGAGCATGAGGATAGAGAAAAAGCCCTCAATGCCCATATGGTGATGTGGACGAATATAATGCAGCCCAACAAAAGGACTGCCAACAACTTCCAGGCCTGGAACAATGACGTGCCGGCGTTGTATGGGCTTCGAAAAGACCATAAAACGGGCTGTGACCCTGTCGCGGGACCACCAACACGGCCAGTCTGTGGAGCTAACATTGCTAGTAACTACAGACTGTCCTACTTCCTCTCCCTGATCATACGCCCCATCATTGAGATGTCCCCAGATGTATGTGACAGCACGGAGGGCCTCCTCAGCAGAATCGGCGTGAGTAACCGATCTGGGGACCTAACAAACTGCATAATAGGCAGTATGGATGTTGTGTCCCTGTATCCATCTATTGACGTGGATTTTTCTGTGGAGAAATGCGTAGAAATGATCAGCGAGAGCAAGGTTGAGTTCTGTGGGATTGATACCAGTGAGCTGGGACTTCTACTTAAGCTTACCCATATTAATAGTTACCTAGACACTTATGACCTTAGCAAACTGTGCCCTACAAGACCAGCAAGAGGCAGACCACCTACCATTACCTCAATGGCCAAGAAAACCCACACAGATAGATGGAACGGGTGGACCAGAGCCATGCGGACACCCGAAAACCACGATGAACTGAAGAAAATGATTGCACATGCGGTAGGGTCCAGCATAAAATTAACCCTTAAGGAACATATGTTCAAATTTAATGGAAAAACATATGCCCAAGAGGAAGGAGCAGCCATTGGTGTTAGTATTGCAGGCGACATAGCTAACTTATTCATGGTATGGTGGGACAGTAGACTTAAACTTAAACTTAAAGAACAATTAGAAGACAGCTTAACCCTGATAATGTACTCCCGCTACGTAGATGATATAAATTTCGTAGTTAAGACACCCCCACTAGAGAACAGTCAGGAACTAGAGAAAAACACAATGGAAAGCATCCAGCAAATAGCAAACTCCATCCACCAGTGCATTAGAGTTACTATAGACTACCCAAGTAGACACCCCAACCTTCGATTACCTGTACTAGACACAGAGCTCTGGTTAGATACCATTAACAACCAAAAACAAATCCTCCATTCCCATTATTCCAAACCCATGACTTCCAAACATCTGATCCACCGAAACTCGGCCATTTCGGACCATACCAAAATCAACATACTGATTGCGGATTTGGTACGGGTGATGAGAAATGTGTCCCGCATGTGCAACCCCGAAGAACTAGAGAGACACATACAACACTTCATCCACCGTATGCAGTTCTCTGGCTACAATCAGAGAGATAGAATCAGAGTGTATAGAGGAGCCAGAACCAAATGGGAAAAAATGGTAAATAATGAC
>OZ024742.1:21607808-21612808 GCA_964016885.1 Eledone cirrhosa
ACTGGCCAGTCAGTTTCCTGTATACGAGCGATAAATGGCCGGCTTTGCCCAATTCAAATAAAAAAGAAAATGTTCGCTCTACATGGCTGAATACAATAAATGTAATCTGAGTGTTCGAATATTAATAATAACATTCGATTCGTTTGCAATTATGCAAACAAGCCTCAATGTTCTAGCCATGTCAGTAGAATGAACCCTTCATTCTTGCTCTTATGTGGCATGTGAACACAACTGCAGACACTAATGTTTCTGGGTATCACCCTTCATCAGTACAGCTCACTGTTCACCTGCCAAACTGTAAGAGCTAGTGAAAATATATGCTATTTTCAAAAATACACAGTGATTGATCGGCCTGATTTGCATATTCACAGACGGGCTGATCAGTCGGATCTGCATATGAACAGATACACTGATCAGCCAGATTTGCATATCAGCAGTCTGCTAATATGCAAATCAGCCAATCAGTCATTGGGTATTTTTGAAAACTAGCAGTTCTGCTTACATGCAAACACAAGAACAAGAATGACGGGTTCATTCTACTGACATTGCTTTAAAAATGAGTCTTTTTTGCATAATTTCAAACGAATCGAATGTTATTATTAATATTCGAAACACTCAGATTACATTTATTGTATTCAGCCATGTAGAGCGAAAATTTTCTTATTTATTTGAATTTGGCAAAGCCGGCCATTTATCGCTCGTACACAGGAAACTGACTGGCCAGTCTGCTGATATGCAAATCTGGCTGATCAGTAGATCTGCTAATATGCAGATCTGACTGATCAGCCAGTCTGCTTATATGGAAATAAGGCCGATCAGTCACTGTGTATTTTTTTAAATAGCATATATTTTCACTAGCTCTGACAGTTTGGCAGGTGAACAGTGAGCTGTACTGATGAAGGATGATACCCAGAAACATTAGTGTCTGCAATTATGTTCACATGCCAACATAAGAGAAAGAATGCAGGTTTCATTCTACTGACATGGCTATATGGCAAACGAATCGAATCTCAGATTACATTTATCTATATATATAAACAAATATGTATATGTATGTATGTATATATATATATATAAAAAACATGAGAAGAAAGAAAAATACTGCGTGGTTTGCACATGGGTTACATATGATAAAAATAGTCCTTCGTCAGTGATTTTCCAACCATCATTGGTATTTCATCGCATTAATATATATATATATATATATATATATATATATATATATATATATATATATATATATATATATATACATATATATATATATATATATGTCGCAAGCGGTGGGAGGGACAGTCCTGACGAAGGCCAGTTAAGCCTGAAATGCATAGACGGTTGTCCCGCTTGCTTCTGCTGGACATCACCAGAGGGCATTAGCCTCCCCGGTGCTGGCATAGCTACGGCTTCCTAAAACTGTATTACTTTGGAGATACTAAATATTTATACATATTGTATAAAGCTATGCTTGAAGCGAAATCGTATTTCTTATATATATATATATATATACATATATACACACATATATATATACATATATATACACATATTCGACGGCTATTTCTGGACAGAAATAGCCGTCGAAACGGCTTGAGCTCTGCCTTCGGGCTCATACTTTTTCCTATTTCCCACTCTACTACCCTAAGTATTGAGTACTCTGGTGCGTTATGGTCTATCTGGTTCCTTACCACAATTCCTTTGTTATATATATATATATATATAACTCTGGCTGCTATAGCTTGTTTCGAGCTTTATGTTAATGTATAAAGCAGTATGTTATTTGCAGGCTACGACAATGCAAAGGCAAGAAAAAATAGTGACAACTCTCGATCCAATTTCTCATATATATTCTTCTGTCGAAGTATTCTAGACTCGAATTATTAGGACAAAATAACAGGTGTAACACCATCATCATAGTTGCGTCTAGTTTATTCCACAATCTACCCCACCCAATTTGCAGTGTCGTAGACTTCAAATAACAGACACCTTTATATATATATCTCTCTCTCTCTCTCTCTATATATATATATATACATATATATATATATATATATATATATACATATATAGGTGTGTGTGTGTGTGTGTGAATGTATGTATAAGAGTGCACCTAACGTACCCATGTTATTTTTTTCTGTGTTTTGTTTTGTTTCATTTAATAACTTTATTACATTTTTGAATATCGAATAATATTTACTGTGTAATTCCTACGCCTACGTGCATGTGTAATGGTTGGTGTGTGAGTAAGAGAGGGAGAAAGAGGAAAAAACGATACAATGTGTGTGTAGTTGCAGATAAATGATGCACATTTTTCACATCCTAGAAGACAATAAAAAAGAATTGCAACTTTCACCAGAATCCTTTGTAAAATGTTAATATGCCGTTCGTTAAGAAAAACGTTTGAATTTCTTTTCATGATTTGTGTCTTCCTTGTTTTCTTGGAGGAACATGAATAATTTATAAAATGAAATCAATAAATTGGATGGGAATACATTAAAGGTCATATTATGATTTGCTCAAAACCATTGTGTCTATTATCAGAAATTTGACACAAGCCAATTTACGTCTGGGTATGTTGGACATGAAAATATTGCGAAGCTTTATTTGTTACACAGAGCACATAATTTCTTAATGATTAAATTGTACATTATCACAATTTATTTTCTTTGAGAGTATTGTATTATTTCTCTCTTTCTGTTTTCGAATACATCAGAATCATTCTATGAATTAAGAAATATAATTCTTTGTATTATTCTCCCTGTGTTCAATATGTTAGACGATGTACATGAGAGATTATTGGTAGCAGTCTATTATAGTAGTTTGTGAGGTCATGCTGAGATAAAAATAAACATTGTTGAGTACGGGGCCTGTATTTGTATGTATAATGAAGTAGTACTTAGTATATATAAATATACATATATATATATATACATATATATATATATATATATATATACATATATATATATATATATATATATATATGTATATATATATGCATATATACATATATATATATATATATATATATATATATATATATATATATATATATATATATATATATATATATATATATATATGTATATATATATGCATATATACATATATATATATATATATATATGTATATATATGTATATATATATATATATATATATATATATATATATACATATATATGTATATATATACATACATACGTTCATACATATATGTATATATATATAGAAGTAGTTCCACAACAGTTAATACACCATTCCCGAGAACAATTTGTTTCTCCTCAAACGGATCATCAGCTCGGTTTAAATGAGATAACACACACACACACACACACACACACATTTTTTCCGTTTATATATATATATATATATATATATATATATATATATATATATATATATATATATATGGCGGGGGATGGGTCAGAGAGAAATTGATAGAGAAAGGAAATGATAGAGAGTGGAAGATATAGAGGTAGAAAATAGATATCCTGTGTGATAAACATCCCGAGAGACAAGTCTGAATTTCGCGCCCTTTAATAGAATGACTCTTCCTTAAATGCCTCGTCTCTCATTTTAGTATTCATTTCCAATTTGACATCTCTAACAGATAAATTGGGGGCTGCCATCACTGTTTTATAAGGCCAATGACATATTTTATGTTCCTCAACTTTCATAATGAACTACTGGAAAATGTGTTCGAAAGTTTAAAAGATAGCAGCAATCTCTAGTTAGACACTCGTGTTGTAACTCGTATAAACCTTGAATAATATAGAAGAAATGGAAGGATTACATCCTGTCTGAGGTATAAGCGAGGGCATGTAGATGGGTTGCCTCACAGATGACGCTGGCTGTGCTCCGTAAAAAAGGCTTTCGCCATATTGTTCGTTGAGATACACTGCTACGTCAGCGTTGTAGAGTCTGCCACTACCTCTCACTTCATTTTTTTTTTCATTATGTAATTTATTCCTCTTTCTTCCTCATGATTATGTGAAATATTTATATGAATAAAAAGTGTCTGTGTTTGTGTATAATTTACCAACGAATATCTACGATCGGATAAATGTTTATATTATATTTTACTTGTAAACAAACAGATCGATGTAAAAATGTGCAGTAAAGATTGCAAGTACTAATTTGATGAAGACATAGTGTGCGTGTATGTGTGTGTGTGTGTGTGTGTGTGTGTGTGTGTGTGTGTGTGTGTGTGTGTGTGTGTGTGTGTGTGTGTGTGTGTGGACGAGCGTGCGTGTGTGGGTGTTTGTATGTGTTGATTCTTGTATTATTTAAGAACGCCTTGCTAACGTGATTTCATTAACATAAAGAATTAAAGAATTAAAGCAACCGTTCAGCTTACCCAATATGAACATGCCACACTCAGCACAGTATCTCTACAATTATGTATGGACTATAATGTGATCTACATACACAACTGCCTGTGTATATATATATAGTTACGCTCACCGCATACACACACAATAACACCCATACCCATACCCTAATTTCTAGTGATCACAAGAGGGACCCACCCGAAGTACAACGTAAAAGCCTCACTTTCGGAGAAGCACCTATCTACAATTAGTTTGACCCTGTTCATGTTATAGAATGCGGAAGTTTGAGGAATAAGGGATATATGGGCGTGGCGAAAGACAACTTCATACAAATGTTTTAGTCACATATCTCGTATGTTAGACATGCTGAGATGAAAACAGTTATGGCCCTTGCGAAACGAGTCTGGTAATTGAACGACAAAGGTATTTACTCCCCATGTAATGGAGAATTCTAAAAAGATCATGACCATGTATTGTCGGTTCATTTATTAGTACTCTTTGTACCAGGAAAAATCAGAATCTCATAAGATTTAAATTATCAAAATAACATTAAAATCTAAATATGGAGTGTTAAGAGCTGTTTACAACTTAGAAACGTAATTACTCTCATCATGGAAATATCAGCCCTATTTCAAATTTAGTGGTACCGCAAAGGAATAAACAAATATTT
>OZ024742.1:21617808-21640308 GCA_964016885.1 Eledone cirrhosa
TAGTGTAATTGTTAATATCCTAATTATTGCTGGTATTCAAGCAATTGTTTCCAATATACAATTTCTTTGCATTATTCTGTTTCTTCTTTGAGAAAAGAAGTTATTGACAATATCATGGAATTACTTTTTAAGGTCCCCACTCACCTTAGTAACGTTCAAATGAATCTTATATTAAATATCACAAGAAAAGAAAACAAAATCCCTTATGAAGTTATTCAATACCTACATTATGTTTTATCTTCCTCAATTCTCAGAAAGAGAAGGGGTATGTCCATCACCATTTAAATGTTTTCCTGGACTGGTGGCTGTTTAGGAGCCACACATAAGACATTGATTTGATCCATGTGTTTTAAATTGTATGGAGTCTGATAAAGAAACCCCGCTGGGGCCACATGGTGGAGGTAAATCGAGTAACAGGTTTAATGTTCTTCCCCAGTAGATTACGGAATGATTTGAACTCAAAGGGCCGGAACATAAATGTAAATCATATGCTGTAGGGCTCTAAAAACTCCATCAAACCTCTACTCAAAAGGGAAGAACGGCTAAGTTGACTTCGGCATGATTTGATCTCAGGATGCTGAGCGCTGAAACAAACACCACATATCATTTTGTTTTACGCTTTACGGTCTATCACCTTGAGGAATAGTGAAACCAAGTAAAGTCATAATTTAAGTAAATCCCATTAAATTGAAGACCTTGTTCATGCAAATATTAGCATCATATCTCCTGCAGAGTAATTTGTTGTTTTTTTACCAAGTCCACAACCAGTAATACTGTAAAACGTTTCGAACCTGTAGTAGTTTAACTGGTTGCCAACTAACATATCATAGTAACTTCACCACAAAGAAAATCCTAATCTGTTACAGTTTCTTCAATATACTTCAATGCTAATCAACTAACGTTATTTTCCCTCGAACATGACAAATATATCGCGTAGAAATTCGATATTTTATCTTTATTTAACGACAGCCGTGCTACTGTGTCCATTAATAGGGAATATATATGTATATATCGATGAGCGAGGAACAGATAATCAATTGATGTTTGTTTAGATTTTCGGCATTTATTTAAACAAATATTAATTATATTTGGTTTACGATTTAAAAGCTAGTTATTTCGCCGCGGACACAAACCTCTCCAGGGAGTAATATATTTCTTCTATTGGGTTACAAAAGGCACGTAAATAATGATGTAAACACACACACACAGACACACACAGAACACAGATATATGTATATATGTGTGTGTGTCTGTGTGACTATGTGTATGTATGTGTGTAAATTATTATTCACGTGCCTTTATATGTATATGTATATATATACATATACATATATATATATATATATATATATATATATATATATATATATATATATATATATATGGGTGTGTGTGTGAGTGTAGATAGATAGATAGAGAGAAACACTGAAAAGTAGATAAATATGTGTTTGTGTTTCTGCATTTGATATTGGGGGGGGGGGGCTGTGTGGGCGTGTGATCAGAGTGTAGAGGAAGTCTTTCTTTCTTTCTATACGTATGTATGTATATGGTTCAAGGTATTCAATTAAAGAATAAATATACGTTATATATTTGTATTTTAGTTCCACGTGTACATAATTTTCGACAAGTAATAATGTTTGCTTTCAGCAAAATGTATGTGTTCAAACACACGTGCATGTATATATATATTTAGATATACGTATATATATTTATAAACATATTGATATTTATTTATATATAAGTGTGTATGTATATTATACATGTATATATAGGTATGTATTGTATATATATATATATATATATATATATATATATGTGTGTGTGTGTGTATGTGTGTGTGTGTGTGTGTGTGTGTGTGTGTGTGTGTGTGTGTGTGTGTGTGTGTGTGTGTGTGTGTGTGTGTGTGTGTGTGTGTGTGTGTGCGTGTGTGTGTGTATATATATGTATGTATTTATATATCTATAATGAAAGAGAGGTAAATATATAAATCACCTATATTTCTATTCCTATATGTATATATAATCATATCCAGTGTTAAACATGAAATATATATTTACACATATATGCACATGAGTTTGTGTGAACGCTGTACATTTTCCCTTCTGTGTCTGTTTATATCTAAATATTAATGAAATATATATGACGTGAATGCGTGTGATATTCACCAGAAAAGATAATTTCTCAAAACCCATACAAATGGTGGAATAGAGATATTCTTATTTATGTGTACATACACATACATACGCACACATGAGAAGAAATCTCAAACAATGAAAACCCTCTTACCTTGGTTGTGGTCCTCTGGGATGTGTGCTACAGTGACTAAGGGAGCAGTAAAATAATGAATAAAACGAGTTCTGTTGTTTACTGTCTTGAGGCAAACATTTATGTCATTTCTGTGCTATCAACAGTTTCATAAAATTTGGATGGTTCTACACAAGGCTTCACCATTTAAAACAAATCATCAGTGTGGCTATTCTAACAACTAAAATTAGTTTAGTTCCACACAGCTTATTGCGCCACCTTTATCTTCGGTATGTTTACTTATGGGTGTCCTAGTGATGCCAGACCTTCTGTTACTTGGATGGTCAATAGAGGTGTGTGGTGGCTATGGAGATGATGTTTTCATGCTAGACGTAATGACTTGAGATGCCTGTCACACACATACACAGGAGCCAGATGGAAATATGGAGTTGTGTATCGGATGTCCTCGGTTAGTGATTTATGGAGCTGGCTTCTCCAGAAGGCTCCGCTCAATGCTGGGATATTTTTTCTAGGGTGTGACCTCTACCAGAGGGTGGATTTAATGAGGGGAGGATGTAGGGGCACCACCAGCGACTGCTGACTACTTTATTTGTGCCGTAAGCTGGGTCTTTTAGTTTTACGATGGTTAGAAATTTTGAATTTAATACCTGAATGTATAACTTTCCAGTTCCAATTATTTGCGCCAAGGTCACCTTGATATCTAAAATTGAGAGGGGGGGGGGGGCTGTGTATTCTAATTTTTTGTGTATAAGGGTCCCCGCAATACTGAAGTGCCTCGCTTCCCCAAGTCCTATATACAAACCTAGCTCGAACGTATGAAAAGTGACAGAACATTATACATATAAACATATAATACATTTTATATCAAATATGGTAAATTACTTGCTATAAGAGCTTTACTTAGTAACTGTTCGCAACTACGCTACGTATAGTGCTCTGTGTCAGATACTGATTGTAGCCGGTAAAACATATTTAAGTACATATATATGGGGGGGGGGGGGGCGTGATATAGGGTGTACGGGTATAATATATATATATATATATAGGATAACAAGGTACCGTTTATTGTACAGCCGACCATGTTATTCATCATTTAAAATATTTATATTTAAAATATATATATATATATATATATATATATATATACTAGCAGCAGTACCCAGCGTTGCCTAGGTAGGTGAAATAATATCTGCTTTGATGAAAAGGTGTTGATCTTAGCGACTGCTTCTCGATGACTCATCTATGGCCACACACAGGCCATCCGGGAGAGGGGGGTGATGACCTCTATCACTGAGAAATGCGGGTGACTGACGAAGGGGCATGCTGGGGGAGGGCGGTAATGACCTCTAACACTGAGCCAAATTTCCTCACGCTACTTGATTGGAAAGCGATGAATTCTCAAATACACAACTAAAAGCTCAGACGACGTCAGTGGCCATCGTTTTGCCTTCGACCATCTATAAGATGTGCAATGGTAGGTTCTATCGTAGTATAAAAGTTGAACCAAATAAATTGATTTATGTGTGATGTGAGACCGAAGTTTAGAATTTGAACGAAATCGGTTGAAAAATGTGGAAGCTAGAGCGGAAAAGGCGGAAATTTGAGCGAAAAAGTGGTATTTTCTAATATTTAAGCGGCTGCCACGCCGTTCCTGATCAAATAAATCCAAAATTTAAAGCCACTATAAGATGTGAAATAATCAGATCTAGCGTAGTGTAAAATTTGAACAAAGTAGGTTGATTAATGTGGGAGTTAGAGCCGAAAAACTGGAAATTTGAGTCTAAAAGTGGTATTTTTGAATATTTAAGCGGCTGCTACGCTGTCCATGAACAACAAATTCAACATATATAGGCATTAGATGATGTGCAATGATAAATTCGATTTTGCTTTAAAATTTGAACGAAATCGGTGGCAAAATGTGGGAGCTAGAGCCAAACATTTTATTTTTCGATACCTAAAAAAAGGTGACCGCCTATCGATTTTTATCTGCAGAATGACCCCGGAATAAAAGAAATGATACGCTGATATATCGAAAACATTCCCCGATGACTAATCTATGCGCCTGTAAAGTTTCATGAAAATCGGTCGTAAGATGTAGGCCCCTATAGGTAATACACAGACACACACACACACACATACTTAATTTTATATATATACAGATGTGTGTGTGTGTGTGTGTGTGTGTGTGTGTGTACATATGCACACACACACACACACACACATATATATATATATAAAGAGAGAGATGGAGAGAGAGAATGGCATATGCATGTGGTGATATGTTGTGCATATATGTATATGTGAGTGTGTGTGCAAATATATGTGTGCTTACATGGTTATATACACATGAAGGATGTCATTTTAAAATATAGATGCACCGTTTGGATTTTAGAAAGATCGGAATCATGTTAGTGTGCAGACACATAATCTAAACTAATGGTGCTATTAAACTTTATTATATCATTGAAGAATATTCTAATATCATTCAACGAATATGACATGAAGCAGTTAATATTGAAATTAGAAGACGTTGTCATGCGATGAAGTTGGATTGTTTGTTTTCCCAATTACAACACATTCACCGGCCCTTAACATTTTACCATTATGCACATGTATTTCTCTGTCACACAAGCACAAATGCATTAAGCTGAGTGAATACGCTGAAGGTGAAATATTAGAAATGACAAGTGGCTTAAAATGTTGCTTTCCAGGATAAAGCTAATTACAATTTCAAAAATATTTATAAATCAAAGTAGAACTTTTGCATTCGTTAACAATACCATATAACAATATCTTTCAGAACACGATTAATTAATCCGCCGTGGGATATTATAACTATCGTAAACAAAATCAATTTCGAAATCATAAAACTACAAACTACCGAAAATGGAATAATACAAATGCTGCAGTCAGCTGGTTCAACATTATTAGCAAGAAAGTGATTGTATTTTAAATCAAGTCGATATTATAGAGTTTCATACATCCATCTCCAATCGCTTACTGACAAAGAGCCTGAAGATTTGCCAATAAATGTTGCACTATAAATGATAGTGACATAAAACTAATACACACCAGATAATGTCACTGTTCGATAAAAGTTCTGCTTAGGTACAGACAATTAATATTTCTGGTACATTTGCCGTTAGTAAGGGTTCATTTGATAGCTCTGAGATATGCAAAGTTTTCTATTTTGGATTCCTTAAATGATAAGTGCAATCATTCGTTACAAGTTTATAAAGAGACCATTGCACCAGCCCTCCCGCACCACACTTGCGGACAAAATTTTGATAAACGCAAAAAGATGTTTAACCGAAAGTTTCATTTGCTTCGGTCTCATAATCACAATATCTCTGAATATGAATATTTAATGTATTTTAGAATTTTCTTGATATTTAGGAACGAATGGATAGCAAGTATATAACACATAGGTTGAAGAAATCATGCACACTAATAAGAATTACCTTTCATCAATGGGGTTCAGCATATTTATTTTTAACATACCTGCATGTATCACTGATCAATCGCGAAACAAAAAACTTTTGATAAAACCAGATGAATCTTTAAAAAAAGCAATAATATGATACCCACCGCTTTAAAAAGAAAATAATATATAATACCACATTTAGCAATCAATAAAATAACTGAGACTGGATTTCCATTAAAAGGCCGGTATTTGAATTTATTTAAACATAGTTAAATCAGGGTAAGATACATTTGTTCAACCAACATCAATAATATCTCAGCAAGAAGACGTAGAAGCAGCAGAAAGGTTATCTAAATGGAGAGAAGTGACCGGTAGTGTTAGTAATATGTATGCCACTTGGATACAGACTAAGATTTGATTAACCTCGGTTGGGTCACCAGGATGAGGCTGCAAGTTGTGAGACCCTGTATACTGGAGGATACATCACTAATCAAGCATCAAGGTTTTGCATCTGTGGATATTTCAAATCCTCTAAACGATCTATTATGACTAAAATAGGTTACAAGAAAATCTAAATGAAAAATTGAAGAATTAGTTTTTCTTCGAATGGAATAGCAACAGACACGCAAGAGTTTGATATGACGAAGTCAATTATTAATAGTAAAAATTTAATCGCCACAATACATTGCATCGTAATTAGATTCCAACCAAACTTTATCTCTCTGATAACAAAACAAATAAGATTAACTTTAATTTGTCTTTCTTTATATATTGGAAATTTAAAACAAAGAAATTAGCATTTATAAAGTGTATTATAATGTTAAAATACTTTAGTTGTATTTGCATATTTAAATGAATGTAAGATAATTAATGAATTCTTGAGATATATGCGTATATATAGATGAATTTAAATAGGGCATTTCCTTTTAGTAAATTTTCGTTTCATTAGAGTGAGCTGCGAAAACGTGGCAGGAATCCAATGTACCATAGTTCTATTATTTATATTTGTTTCATAATTAAAAGTCTATAATCTGGTTTTAAATACTATAGGTTATGTTGTCTTGCTGTAAAAGACAGATTACAGTTGTGCTACTGATTCAAATGCTGGGTAAACACATTAGCTTTCATATATCCATGTTCGATGAAACATGTAGCAGTAACATACTGAATCCATTAAATCGGTTTTACACTGCCTCCAAACCATGTGGCGCTGTTCAAATCTTATATGACATTATTACAGAAATATTACGGATAAAATTGTAGGAAAATGTAATTCGATTCAGTGTAGCGACAAAGCGAATGCCAAATCTACATCCTTTAAATTAATGCTAGTATAATTCATGAAATGAGTTACTTTACATTGCATGTCAATCAAAAATGGTGGATAGTTGAAACATGATGCGAAGAAATTATGGTTTAACGTATCTGTAATAAATCGGAAATAGTTTATTTAATGCCTTTAAGGAATTGAATTTAAGAAGCATTGGAATATAATGAAAGTAGTTAGTCTGTTGAGAAGAAATAAAATGTACACCTTCATGTTCACATGATTGCAATAGTTTTATTTTAAGAATTAATATATCACTTCTGTCTATCCAAACTTTGGTTTCCCTATAAATGTAATTACATTCATTTCCCGATTGAATATTTACTCACTCACTCACACACACACACACACACACACACATACACACACACACACACACACGCACACACACACACACACACACACACACACACACACACACACACACACACACACACACACACACACACACACACACACACACACACACACACACACACACACACACACACACACACACACACACACACACACATGTACAGGAATATATATATTTGTACATATAACTCACGCAGGCACAGGCATACCGGCACACACACACACATTCACACACACACAGACACACACACACACACATATATATATTTATATATATATATATATATATATATATATATATATATCGTAAAAATAATTATTTCCATATTGTATATACATGTTTCACCATCTATTTGAATATTCTAAATGGGATTTATGCTATCAGATATTGGAATCTTACATTCTTAAGTCGTTCGCCAAATGTATTATATGCCTGTTCTATGTGCAAATTTTTCTACTATTAACGACGTGCAATTATGTG
Source organism: Eledone cirrhosa (assembly GCA_964016885.1). Taxonomy (NCBI): domain Eukaryota; kingdom Metazoa; phylum Mollusca; class Cephalopoda; order Octopoda; family Eledonidae; genus Eledone; species Eledone cirrhosa. Next base: position 21,625,663 of record OZ024742.1, read on the forward strand.
CATCCTTCAATAGATGCAAACCAAAATGATATGTGTACGACTCATATTTTGCGTTTGATGTAAAATGTTTTAGTTATCTTGGATTGCCTTAATCAAGCGGTTTCAGCCTCTAGATAAAGCAAATAGAAAAGGGCATGTAGTCATAAATTAACCGTTTTTTAAAGTGTTGATGATGAAATAATGTTTTACTAAGACAAGCTATAGTCTCCTTAGGATAAGGGGCCAGCGACTGTCGTATGTTAGAAGTTGTTAAGCTTAGAACTAGAAGTGTGAAATCCGGTTGATTTAAGAAACTTAAGTTAAATTTGCAATTTGAAATGTATGAACTCCAAAATAAATAATCTTAAAAACACTTGCTCTCTGTCTGAGAAATGTAGGGTTCGATTTCAGACGCTTCAGTCCAGTGTTCCCAGTCTCCATATGTATTTTCACATGTTATTTATGATAATAGCATATCATTACTATTATTAATAGTAGGGCGGTGGATTGGCAGTATCGGACGCCATGCTTTGCATCATAGAGTTACGGCCCTTTATGATCTGAGTTCAAATCCCGCCGAGGGTAACTTTGACTTTCATCCTTACGAGAGAGAATGCACTATAAAATTGTTGGTGAATAAATGCAACACTTCTGTGATAAGTGCACGCATCTTTGAATGCAGATTCCGTGCTCTAAATGAACTTTCCCTTGCATGTCAGTCTGCTATAGACACCTCCAGAGAAATTTCACAAAATATAAATGAAGAGAATAACAATTACAGTTCTTGAGTATCAACTTAGATGGAAATATCAGATTAAGATAAGGTGGACAGCCATACAGCCACATTTTAATACATACCTGAAGTTAATGATTTACTTAAAGTCATATATATATTATTAACGTATTTTTATACACTATCTATCCTTCTATATAGAATTACCTAAGCAAGAGGAAATTGAAAGCTCCTGTAGTTTTTGAGCCAAATATCTAACTATAAATCCCCTCTAGCAATCGCTGACACACGGTATAGAGATGTCTTTATATACTATCATAATCGGAATATTTTATATTCTCGAGGCCCTTTCGAACATTCATTGGGAGATAGTTTTAAACTTAACTTTCAAAAGTACAGCAACATTCTACAACAAATTACGTAGGAAATGTTTTTCATAGTTATCTATCTATCTATATATCTATATATATGTCTAACTCTCTCTCTCTATATATATATATATATATATATATATATATTTCTCGTCTGTGTAAATGAGGTGATTATTCTCATTTGCATATGAAGCTGCACAAGTTGGCTCAACTTATAATAAAAAAGAAATAGGATTTCGCTTCAAGCATAGCTTTATACAATATGTATAAATATTTCGTATCTCCAAAGAAATACAGTTTTAGGAAGCCGTAGCTATGCAAACACCGGGGTCTAACGCCCTCTGGTGATGTCCAGCAGAAGCAAGGGGGACAACCGTCTATGCATTTCAGGCTTAACTGGACTTCGTCAGGACGGTCCCTCCAACTGCTTGCGACTCCTGGACTAGAAGACAGCTGAGAATATATACTTTTCTCGTCTGTGTAAATGAGGTGATTAATCTCATTTGCATATGAAGCTGCATAAGAAATCCTATTTCTTTTTTATTATAAGTTGAGCCAACTTATGCAGCTTCATATGCAAATGAGATTAATCACCTCATTTACACAGACGAGCATAGTATATATTCTCAGCTGTCTTCTAGTCCAGCAGTCGCAAGCAGTGGGAGGGACCGTCCTGACGAAGGCCAGTTAAGCCTGAAATGCATAGACGGTTGTCCCCCTTGCTTCTGCTGGATATCACCAGAGGGCGTTAACCTCCCACCCCCACCCACCCCCACCTCCCGGTGGTTGCATAGCTACGTCTTCCTAAAACTGTATTTCTTTGGAGATACGAAATATTTATACATATGTGTGTATTTATGTATATATACATATATATAAATATACATATAAATTACTGAATAATCAAAACTAGTTTTGATTATTCTGTAATTTATATTCCTCCTTTGTAAGACATCTGATGTATTTACATTGAGCTATTTTTCATACTGGTATTAAGGTGGTAAAAAATACTAACCTTTTCTGTTTATAATTATATATAGTGTATATGTAAGTATAAATAATATTATTATTATAACAATACATATATATATGGATTAAATGTATATATACATACATATATATACATCTGTAAACCAACTATGCATCCCACACCCTGCTTGAATCGACAATAGTAAAGCAGCACCCACAAAATAGTAATGGGAAAACACCATCATGTGAACGGGTAATAAGCAGTGGGGGACGATTATTCAAACACCGGCCAGAGTTACTCCCCTTGCTCTGTGGCAAAAACAACACACTTGTTTGAACGAAGAATGAACTTTGATGTAATTATAACCTTAAAAGCTACCCGGGTCATGTACTGAACATTCTTTTAGTTTTCTATGCCCTTGAGAAGTCCTTTTCGGGCGAAACGTACGTAGGTGCTTTTATATAAACACGTTTAACGGTATATTCTCCTTTGTAATCATTTCACCTGTAACCGCTCTGCTTATATCCTCGTCCACTAGATATTAACGCTTCTAATCTTTAACCCTGTAGGCACAAGTATTGAGCACAAATGCACCAGCTACTGGCAACTAACTATATGTATCGCTTATCTCTTCTTCTCTCTCTGGATACTTAAATATTCTACTCAACACATACACACACACACACACATATATATATATATAGTAATTGTTTCTACTTTAGGCACAAGGCCAGAAATTACCCAGTACATTACTGGTACTTTATTTTATCGACCCCGTAAGGATGAAAGGCAAAGTTAACCTCGGCGGGATTTGAACTCAGACTGTAAAGGGACGTAACTATGCTAGAAAGCATGGCGTCCAACCCTCTACCGATACTGCCAATTCACCGAAATTTGAAGACTAAAATCCAAAGAGGGCTCGATAAGGTTAAATATATATCAAATATATAAGAACCGTAGAGCAAATATTTATTAGAATAACATATTAAAGTTTAAGCAAAGAATCGCTGCTTTCACCCTTAACGGGATCTTCTGAAACTAACAAAGTCAATCTGTGAACGCAGAAGTGAATATTTCAAAAAACGTTGCAACCGGAGGAAGACAGAAAGACGATAAATTGGTTCGTGGAAACGTTCCCTGGCAATGAACGGGAAAAAACGAATATAATACGTCATTATTTGGAGCGGTGAAAAACAATTACACGCAAAGACAAAACCACGTTTATGGTATAAAAGAAGTCGTAGACTAATATTCTATTAGGTGGTTCATAGAGACATTCTCTGGAAATGAACGGAAAACACGGAGATAATACGTCATATGTGGAGAACAATTGCACGCAAAGACAAAACCATGTAAATGGTATAACTGAAGTCGTAGACAAAATTCTAACTAGGAAACCGAATGATTCTCGGCTTCAGAGTTAAGAATAAAGTAAATAAAATACAGAGGTAATTGAAATTAAATAAATACATACACGCATCCATATACGTACATACACAAGTATACGCAAAAAACTCGCCATAGGTATACAAATACACGCACATATAAATATGTGTGTGTGTGTGTGTGCGCGTGTATACAAATAATTAAATAAACGTATATAAATAAATAAATAAATACGTATATAACAAGCGCACACACATACCTACATGTAAATACACATATGTTCGGAGACGTACGTCAACCAAAACACGAAGGATACATATACACACACCCTACATACGTACGAACCCGTATAATCACACAGACGCAAAAATTCACGTATACACATAACCAAAAGCATATGTACCAGAATATATAAAATATACGCCATAATATATACAATCAAATATACGTACGAGAAAGTATACGTGCCTTCACAAAACATACAGGTAATATATACTTACTTATACAAATAAGTAATGGTATAAACATAACATATACTTAGCTACCACATCAAGACGTAAAATATCGACGTATAGATCGTACTATCCGTTAGGGTATAATGTGGGGTTGTAATACAGGAAAGTTTTGTGCAATTTATGTTTACAAGCCGAAATTGCCTCAGATTTTTTGTTTAATGGGGCGTAGGGTATTTCCAGGGCCTCAGCGGCGCAGAGGTCACATGGTCTTTTATTTCCGTTATACGATCTAGCCCTAGCTAGGGTCTCCCAGTGTAACTTATATTGGGTGTGGTTGTCTTTTAGACTCCAGAAATAAGCTGAAAGTTACGTCATATTCCTTCTTAGAGGATAACGAAAAGAATGGGTATGCATGTAAAGACGCTGCTTGAATCTATTGGCGGTTAACCCTATGTAGGCCCTACGGGACGTGGGTGTTTCAAACTTACATTTGTAGACAATGTTATTAGAGAGGCATTTCCCGGATAGGGGGCAGTCAACCCGATTCCTACAATTACAGTTAGTACTAACTACAGGGTTGCACGTGTTCCTACGGCTAGGTAGTTTAGCTAAATTTGAAGCTGTGATGTTATGTGCAAGGTTAGGAGTCGTAGAGTAAGAAATTTTAATAGTATTTCTATTAGAAATGTTACTATATTTATGTGTAGGGGGAAATGCTTTGTAATAAGGGAGAGTCAGATCTTAACTAATGGTGTGACCACCTCCATATTATATGGTGGGTTATACTATATAATGCGTCGGTATCTATTTGTATGCTACCTTATCGACAAATCTACTCCGAGCAAGAGCTTCATTGTAATATGTGGAATGGTCGTTGAAAATATGCTCCTTAGTAGATAGACGGGAAAGCCTCAAAGAAACGTTTCTTACCAGGTTCTTGGTTATGCTGGCAGGATGGTTGGAATGCTTACTCATGTAATTAAGCGTATCATTCGGCTTTCTATACGGGTAATACAACCCATTCAATAAATTGAGGGTAACGTCGAGGTAATTCACGACCGAGAGGTTGGCCTCAACCTGTATAAAAAGGTTGAAGCCTTTAAAGAAGGCTGTGAGTTCTTTCCTGAACCTGTCACAAGCACGTGGGCCGCACTTAGTCATGGTCAGAAGACCATCATCACGGTACAAACCACCGCCCGCGTTGGGGAATTCGTTCTTGATAGAGAAAAGAAGGAAAAGGTCGATAAGATCAGTAACCTCCGCAGAATCGCTGGCGCCCATACTCACGTCGAATGGGGTACTATTAGAATTTTTAATCCAAATAGAGTCGTCGAAATTAATCACCGACTTACATCAACTTCGAAATCCTTAACCACTGTGAGTGTTTTAGCGAAATTGATAGCTTTAAGGAGAAGTGGTAAAGTGATGGAGGAGTAGTAATTATTGATGTTGAATTGGATAAAACGGCAATGTTCCTTGTTGTGTATGCCGTTGAACCAATCAATCACCGCAAAAGAATTGTTCCAGAGTGCAAGAGGGGCCAGACCTCTAATTTCAGGTATAATTATATCAAGAATCCTTTTACTAAGTCTACCTTAATCGGACTTCGTAGGGTTAATAAGCCGAATAGAGGGGTTGTTCGGAAAATTGGATTTGTGATTCTTCAGGGTAAAGTGGGGAGAAATAGGGTCCAGACGTTCGGTCCGGTCCAGGATGTTGAGATCAGAGGTGATTTTAAACCCAGCATCGTTGATTTCATTAATGACCCACCGATTAGTTTTACGGTAATCCTTAGTTACAGCATTATGGAGTAGTTGATGGTAAGTACTGCTCCACTTGATATAGGTTGACAGTTTTGTCGGAATTGACGTGCACGGCATTAGAATCCTTAATAGAACAAATTCTATTCTTCAGGTCCTGCTGGAAGGAATTGCTCCTATCCCGAAATTTGATACTCCGTATGAGTTCCAAGACATCATTTTCGAAGGGTAGCAATGCTGGGTTACACGGAAGGTTATTATAGGTTTTAAACCCAAATTTATCCTGTTTGTTGTCTGCTTTTCGCGGATTATCGAAATAAAAGGCACGCCAACGCAACCTTTTAATGAACGCGTCTGTTTTCTGTATTTAGGTATGTTTTCCTGCTCGGTACGGGTATGTTCTTTGTAAAAATATTCAGATGTTGTTTCTGCATGATGAATATAAGTCAATAGATTGCTCAACTGGGGGAGCCAAATAGTAATAATAATAAATATATATATATATATAATTAAACACATGCACGCATAAAATTAGTAAAATAATCTAGGACAGTGTTTGGCTACCTTGCTGCATACTGTGACCCCGAATGCAGCAGCAGTAACGTTGGTAGGGGTCGGATCTCTTGCTAATTTTGCAATATACATCGGTAGATGTCATCAAATTGCAAAGATTAAAAATGCGAGATGCTCTTCATAATCAACATAACAACATTGTTTTGATGACACTTGCGATCAATTTGAAACAGGTTTACAATGTCGCTGTTGATGTGTTCAATCTTAAGAAGTCACAATACGGACACAGGCCTGATGATAATGATTAAACAAGCTAAGCTCATAGAAGTAGGAAATTTAGTAGGGTAAGTCAGAACTGCAATTGGAACGTCAAAACATGGAGAATAACTGATGGTTTGTAATCCCAGTGGAAATACAGACAGCTTATAACTACAGACACTTGAAATCACTATAGAGAGCAAGAAGACAGGAGTTTGGCCCACAACCGTCAAAAGTCAAACCAAACGTAGCATTAAAAGTGGGCATGGCCTCATTAAATATCCAATAGAACTCATGAACCTGAATGAACTGCGTTTCGCCTTCGTTCTATCTAATACTCTCTCTATCTCTCTCTCTCTCTCTCTCTCTCTCTCTCTCTCTCAATATATATATATATATATATATATATATATATAGGAAAATAATCAGGACCCCGACGGCAGAGTTCAAGCCGTTTCGACGACTATTTAGGACTATATGCGTCCTAAATAGCCGTCGAAACGGCTTGAGATCTGTCGTCGCGGTCCTGAACATTTTCCTATTACCCACTCTACTACCCAAAGTATCAAGTACTCTGGTGCGTTATGGTCCACCCGGTTCTTTATTTACCACACTTCCTTCGTTATATATATATATATATATATATATAAATTATTAAAAAAATAATGAATAAACAAAGAAACAGTTCCTTATATTAAAAAAATGTCATTATTTTACGATCGTTTCTAGGATATATATGTGTTAGAGTTGGTAGCATATTCTATAGATCTATGTACAATATTTATACAAACTATCAGAGGGAATATACATACCTACACATATATATGCTGTCTTCAGAAATAATTGTTTCGACTTTAGGCACAAGGCCAGCAATTACCCAGTGCATCACTGGTACTTTATTTTATCGACCCCGTAAGGATGAAAGACAAAGTCAATCTCGGCGGGATTTGAACTCAGATCGTAAAGGGACGTAACTATGCTGGAAAGCATGGCGATTGATAAGAACAAAGATTCAATACAATAGGTCTGTTTGGGAACAGGTTTTGAATTGACCAATCAGGAGATAGTGAGGGTCAAGATAGTGATATAGAATTAGTAGAACCTTAAAATTATGGGTAGAGGAAGGTAGATTTCAGTTTTGGATGGAAAAGAGTATTATGAATGAAGGATTACTTTCGGGAAGAAGTAGGTCATATGTTGACATCAGAAATAATTTTATTTATTCATTAAATAAAACCAAACAAAGATCCATTATAATAATGGATTACTTTAGGGAAGATATAGGTCATATGTTGACCTCAGAAATAATTTTATTTGTTCATTGAATAAAACCAACAAAGATCAAATATATTCTGTCTGTTTGGTAAGAGGTTTAGAATTAACCAATAGAAAGTTAATAATTGGCCAAATGGTTAAATAGTAGTAATTGAAACTTATTTTAGGGGTGAAACTAGGTCAGGTGGTCAGTAGAAGGTATACAAGCAGTTGCTGTTATAAAATAGTAGTGCCAATACAAATATCTAAGGTGACCAAAGTATTAAGATAAGGATGTTAGTGAAAAAAATACATCTATGAAATGGATATAAAATTAATTAAAATGATGGGTATATTTATATTGATAAAATTATACTAATACATATAGAAATGATAAATAAGAGTTAGATGCAGTTGAAAAGTGCTGTTAAGGATGAGGGGAGATTAAAAGAATATAAAAATGATATATATATATATATATATATATAGACATATATATACCTACATATATATACATACATACACACACACGAACACACACATATATATATATATATATATACATATATATATATACACACATACATACACATACACACACAAATATATACCCATATATGTATACACACATATATATACACATATACACATGTACATATACATACACACAGACATATATATGTATATATATATATATAAATATATATATATATATTTATATACTCACACACATACACATATACACATATACATATATATATACACATATATATATTTTTACATTCACATACATACACACATACATACATACACACTTATATACACACACATCCACACTTACATATACATATATTTATTGGGGGGGGGGGATTAAATTTATTAGTGGGAAATAGTAAATATATATAGGTTTCAAGAAACATAGAGTCATAACCTGAAGTTAAAGCATTATACCTGTTTACTTAATGGTATCAGTTTTAGGAAATGATATTTGTAAGAAGGAAAGACAAATTATGTAGTTCATCATTAGTTGAATATAAATTATAGGTTAACTAAAATAAAAATAAAAATAGTTTATATATTAATTTCTAAGGTGTATATTAATTAGGTTTATAATATTTAAAGCAGAAATATGTAGTTCATCAGTAGTAGAATATTAATTATAGGTTAACTAAATTTAAAAATAATTACATATGTTTACTTAATGGTATCAGTTTTAGGAAATGATATTTGTAAGAAGGAAAGCCAAATTATGTAGTTCATCGGTAGTAGAATATTAATTATAGGTTAACTAAATTAAAAATAGTTTATATATTAATTTCTAAAGTGTATATTAATTAGGTTTTTAATATTTAAAGCAGAATTTTGTAATTCATCTGTAGTAGAATATTAATTATAGGTTAACTAAATTAAAATTAATTTATATATTAATTTCTAAAGTGTATATTAATTAGGTTTATAATATTTAAATGTTTTTCTCAGTTTATGATTACACGATATTATTAATTCTTGTCGCTTATTTAATAGGATATCCTTAGATTTCATTATTTCGAAAAGTTCTTGGGAACACAATCTACATTCATTTCTACTATTTTGATAAGGAGTGGCCCTTTTAAGCACACTCCAGGTCAGGTCATATTCTATATTCCTCTTTCTATAACTATTAATTTTTTCAGCTAGAGATGTTGTATTAGCTAGTGCGGCATTTTGAAAACTATATTTGTGGGTATTAAATCTTACCTTAAAATTGTTAGAGGTAGCTCCTATATATGAATAAATAGAGTCCTTAGTGTTAACTTTACATTTATATATTATGTTATTAACAAGGCAATTTCCTTTTAATGGACAGTTTGCCTTGTTTCTACAGTTACAACTTTTCGTGAATCCTGTATCTGAGGAGATATTATGGTTAGTTTGATGTACTGGTGGTATACTTATGGTTTTTTTACATTTATATGCATTATAGGCACTTATATTTTGTTTTATGTTTTTGTTTGTTGAGGAGGAGAATTTAACTGTTGATCTAGTTAAGATTTGATGGTATTTGTGGTTTGGCGGGAAGTTTTTCTCTAGGATATTAAAGAATTTTTTAGGTATATTATCCTTAACTTGTAAATTAAATGGAGCATTATACCAAGTAACTCGTCTATTACGGTTTCTATGTTGATTATTGTTTTTATAGGATGCATTCTGATGTTTACTAGGTGAATTATTGTTAATGACCTCTCCACACACATTTTTAGTTAGATTTATTGATTTAGGTGTTTTAGCTTGTTTATTAGGAGTTTTATTATTAACATTTATTAGAGTTGTAGGATGAGTAGTTTTTTGAGAGTTACTATACTGTATATTAGAAGAGTTAGAGAAATTTGGTTTTATGTTGCTATTTTGGGGTATAGTGTGAGTGGAATTTAGGTGTGTACGTTTCATTTGGTGTTTGTTGGTAATATTAGGTTGTATGTTTGTAGTATTATTGGTAGAAGGTATATATACTAATCTATTTTTGTGGCCACTTCTAGCTAGAGCTTCGCTATAAAAGGTCCATTTTTATCAAATACATCTTGGTTAGACGAAAGGTTAGAAATTCTAAGTGATATATTATATGCAAGGTTTTTAAGGATATATTTAGGGTAATTAGATTGTGAGTGTATGTAGTGTAAATTTTGGTTGGGTTTATGGTAAGGTTGGTAAATACCCGTAGATAAGTCTAATGTTATATCTAGGAAATTAACTACTTTACTTGTGTTTTCAAATGTAATATCTAGACTATAATAGTCTTTAAGGAAAGTTCTAATAAGCTTTTTATTTTTTTCTATCTCTGAGAGGCTAAGGTTATTGGAAAGAAGAAGACAGTCGTCACGATATAAACCACCTTTAAGGTGGGGAAAGGAAGCATTTATGTTAAAAAGAAGAAAGAGGCCCACAAGATCAGTAATTTGGGCAGAATTGCTTGAGATTACTATGTGTTTCTGGTCCAGTATTCATTCTATATCACTATCTTGACCCTCACTATCTCCTGATTGGTCAATTCAAAACCTGTTCCCAAACAGACCTATTGTATTGAATCTTTGTTCTTATCAATAAACAAGTATCATTATTTCTGAAGACAGCATATATATGTGTAGGTATGTATATTCCCTCTGATAGTTTGTATAAATATTGTACATAGATCTATAGAATATGCATACCAACTCTAACACATATATATCCTAGAAACGATCGTAAAATAATGAAATTTTTTTTAATATAAGAAACTGTTTCTTTGTTTATTCATTATTTTTTTAATAATTTATCTTGACTCTGTTTTCCGTTTATTTTTCACCGAAAGTAGTTTTTGAATGCATCTTCTCTTTTCATGTTATCCGGATTACATTGAGTTCTTCATACGGATTGGACACTACCGTAAACTTTTGGTAGATTTTTCTACATACTTTGCTCCTATTTTCACGGGGATATTCTTATTTTTGTATTGTATGTGTATGTAAATTTATATATATATATACATATATGTGTATGGCTTTATAACTCCATATACAAATAGTTGAGCTCTTTTTCTTGTCCATTATCCATATCACAATGGAAAAACAATACTTGGGAACTTCTTTAAAGAATATACCATTACCTTCTAAGGATGATTTCTTACTTCTTATGATACAAAAAACCAACCAATTTATCAGAAGAGTCAGATGGAGGGCCTACCACTTCGATAAAAAATCAAAATGTACAGATAGGAAGTATATGTATGATTTCACTACATATAAAAATCCACCACACAACTCTTTACTTGAAAACTTTGAGAAAGACCTTTTTAATTTAATCAAACACCTCAAATTTAAGAGGTATAAATTTAATTTTCAAAAGGACCTTGATTCTACCCTATTGGACCTAAAAAAATCAAAGAAAAATCCATGTCCACTCGGACAAAACTGGAAACCTATATCACATGGATATTGAAAATTACAATGAGTTCATATATAAAGAACTCAGGAAAAATTATAGAAAAACAAATAACGCGTCACTTACCAACATCAACAACAAAAGACACAGCATAGTGAATAGACTTAATATTGAAGATAGAACTGAACCTTTGGCATTGAAAAGACCACACTTCAACCTGAAAGATCATAAATCTAACTTTAACTCTAATCCTTCTATAAGACTTATATGCCCTTCCAAATCTGATATTGGAATAATTAGTAAAAAAAATTTAGATAGAGTCATGCCACAAATAAGAAAACATGTTAATTTACCACTCTGGGAAAACACATCCCAGGTAATTAACTGGTTTAATAATATTAGATAAAAATCCTCTGCTTCATTTCTACAATTTGATATAGATAATTATTATTCTTCTATATCATCTATACTCGTGAACAAAGCCTTGATATTTGCTAAAAATAGATCTAACTTAACTTTAGATGACATTAATATTATTACACATGCTAGACTAACACTAATGGAATTTCAGAATGAATACTGGACCAGAAACACATATAGTAATCTATTTGATATTACTATTGGCTCAAGCGATTCGGCCCAAATTACTGATCTTGTGGGCCTCTTTCTTCTTTTTAACATAAATGCTTCCTTTCCCCACCTTAAAGGTGGTTTATATCGTGACGACTGTCTTCTTCTTTCCAATAACCTTAGCCTCTCAGAGATAGAAAAAAATAAAAAGCTTATTAGAACTTTCCTTAAAGAATATTATAGTCCAGATATTACATTTGAAAACACAAGTAAAGTAGTTAATTTCCTAGATATAACATTAGACTTATCTACGGGTATTTACCAACCTTACCATAAACCCAACCAAGATTTACACTACATACACTCACAATCTAATTACCCTAAATATATCCTTAAAATCCTTGCATATAATATATCACTTAGAATTTCTAACCTTTCGTCTAACCAAGATGTATTTGATAAAAATGCGACCTTTTATAACGAAGCTCTAGCTAGAAGTGGCCACAAAAATAGATTAGTATATATACCTTCTACCAATAACACTACAAACATACGACCTAATATTACCAACAAACACCAAATGAAACATACACACCTAAATGCCACTCACACTATACCCCAAAATAGCAACATAAAACCAAATTTCTCTAACTCTTCTAATATACAGTATAGTAACTCTCAAAAAACTACTCATCCTACAACTCTAATAAATGTTAATAATAAAACTCCTAATAAACAAGCTAAAACACCTAAATCAATAAATCTAACTAAAAATGTGTGCGGAGAGGTCATTAACAATAATTATCTTAATAAACATCAGGATGCATCCTATAAAAACAATAAACAACATAGAAACCGTAATAGACGAGTTACTTGGTATAATGCTCAATTTAATTTACAAGTTAAGGATAATATACCTAAAAAATTCTTTAATATCCTAGAGAAAAACTTCCCGCCAAACTACAAATACCATCAAATCTTAAATAGATCAACAGTTAAATTTTCCTACTCAACAACCAAAAACATAAAGCAAAATATAAGTGCCTATAATGCATATAAATGTAAAAAAACCATAAGTATACCACCAGTACATCAAACTAACCATAATATCTCCTCAGATACAGGATTCACGAAAAGTTGTAACTGTAGAAACAAGGCAAACTGTCCATTAAAAGGAAATTGCCTTGTTAATAACATAATATATAAATGTAAAGTTAACACTAAGGACTCTATTTATTCATATATAGGAGCTACCTCTAACAATTTTAAGGTAAGATTTAATACCCACAAATATAGTTTTCAAAATGCCGCACTAGCTAATACAACATCTCTAGCTGAAAAAAATAATAGTTATAGAAAGAGGAAAATAGAATATGACCTGACCTGGAGTGTGCTTAAAAGGGCCACCCCTTATCAAAATAGTAGAAATGAATGTAGATTGTGTTCCCAAGAACTTTTCGAAATAATGAAATCTAAGGATATCCTATTAAATAAGCGACAAGAATTAATAATATCGTGTAATCATAAACTGAGAAAAACATTTAAATATTATAAACCTAATTAATATACACTTTAGAAATTAATATATAAATTAATTTTAATTCAGTTAACCTATAATTAATATTCTACTACAGATGAATTACAAAATTCTGCTTTAAATATTAAAAACCTAATTAATATACACTTTAGAAATTAATATATAAACTATTTTTAATTTAGTTAACCTATAATTAATATTCTACTACCGATGAACTACATAATTTGGCTTTCCTTCTTACAAATATCATTTCCTAAAACTGATACCATTAAGTAAACATATGTAATTATTTTTAAATTTAGTTAACCTATAATTAATATTCTACTACTGATGAACTACATAATTCTGCTTTAAATATTATAAACCTAATTAATATGCACCTTAGAAATTAATATATAAACTATTTTTATTTTTATTTTAGTTAACCTATAATTTATATTCTACTAATGATGAACTACATAATTTGTCTTTCCTTCTTACAAATATCATTTCCTAAAACTGATACCATTAAGTAAACATGTATAATGCTTTAACTTCAGGTTATGACTCTATGTTCCTTGAAACCTGTATATATTTACTATTTCCCACTAATAAATTTAATCCCCCCCCCCCCAATAAATATATGTATATGTAAGTGTGGATGTGTGTGTATATAAGTGTGTATGTATGTATATGTGTATGTATGTGAATGTAAAAATATATATATGTGTGTATATATATATGGGTATATATTTGTGTGTGTATGTGTATGTATGTGTGTATATATATATATGTATATATATATATATATATGTGTGTGTGTTCGTGTGTGTGTATGTATGTATATATATGTAGGTATATATATGTCTATATACATATATATATGTATATCATTTTTATATTCTTTTAATCTCCCCTCATCCTTAACAGCACTTTTCAACTGCATCTAACTCTTATTTATCATTTCTATATGTATTAGTATAATTT
>OZ024742.1:21650308-21652808 GCA_964016885.1 Eledone cirrhosa
ATGTCATGTGCTTTCGCTAAAGTATCAAGCCTACTGTGTAGTTTTGTTTCATTTTCGTTTCGTTTTTCTTTCTTATTAAATGTACATTACATAACATTCATGCAGTTCCTCGATGTCCAATCTTCTTTATGCTGTATGTGTGAGCAATTACTAGGGTGTTAGCTGGGTATGTGTCTGTATTTACTTAACGATTCCCAAAGTATCTATTATTATGGGATTATTTGTATTTCAATATCTACATTCTGCTTATCTCTATTTCCGGCTACAGCTAGAAATCATTATGTAAATATATTTATTGTCTATTACGTTACAGCAATTACGTCCACCAAGATGGACTTCCCTTCCTGAACTTACTTGAAAACAATATCCGTTCTCAATTATCTTTTATCGTATTTTGTGTGAGTTAGTTTATCATACAGTATGGTCACTTTGTCTCGCTATACGCCATTTTCTAGTTTCCTCTTCGTAAATAGTCCATATTGTTGGCAAAATGTCCAGTATACAATTGTTAAAGCAAAGTTTTGTCTCTATATATTTACAGTTTTGGCTATGACTGGGCTAACTGAAACAGATTTTGTGTTCTCAGTCACTATGTACCCACCATTTATCGCATCCTGCTTCAATATATGCTTCTGCGTGTGCTTATGTGCGTGTATGTGTGTATGTGTGTATATGTGTGGGCGTGTGTATGTGTGTGTGTTTGGGGGTGGGCTGTATTATGTATAAAGTCATTAATGATATGCGGCCAAAATCATTCTTCGAATATCAGCCTTCTTTTTTTACGAGCTGACCAGTTTTAATGACTTTTCTTACTATTTATTTAGAATGTCCTATTATAATCCCACTTTAATGAAGTGTCCTTTTTTTTAGATTAGGTTTACTCGAAATTGTATCTTACATCAACAGAAATATTCACCATTCTCGGCTCGAAATTCGAATGTATATTTATATATAGTATTTTTTCCTTCCCTTTAATTTTTCCCCCCTTTTAATGTCTTTCCTCCACTCCCCTTCACACCCTCGGAACTCTTTTCCTTCCCACTTTTCTCCTGATGAAGGGATTATGGCCGAAACGTCGTCCTCCATCCCACTCTCAAGCGTGAACCTAATACCTAGACTGTTTGTACTGCACTCTTCGTTATTGTTTTTTTTTTTTTTTTTTTTAACTTCTGTATATATATATATATATATATGTGTGTGTGTGTGTGTGTGTGTGTGTGTGTGTGTGTGTGTGTGTGTGTGTGTGTGTGTGTGTGTGTGTGTGTGTGTGCGTGTGTGTGTGTGCGTGTGCCTGTCTGTGTGTGTGTGTGCATGTATTTGTAGAGTACGTTCTTCTAGCTGAAGACACTTATTTAGTTCTATTCGATGTAAAAATCTTTATATGCTGGATATCGAGTGGTGCATCCCACGTTCCTATATCGATATATAAAATCTATTAACGTGATTATGTTAGAGAATATTTGTATGTGAATTGAACTGCAGAATTGATAAGAGCTGAAGACAAGATGTATTGCATACGTACTGCCTGAGTAAGATAGGTCTCAACATCGTCTGTATTCCCTGTGGAATTTTAAAACGTAATTAAATACCAGTCATATATTATGATGGTATTATTAACTATGCGCCTTTTCAAATAACCATTTCTATCATTGTGCCAATATCCAGAATACTTTATAACTCATCTATATAAAATATTCAGCAAATATAAAACATAACTTAACTTCTTTTCAAACAAAATTTTCTCGAATTTCTTGGCTATATAACAAGTTTTGACACGAACTTTTGAATACTAATGAACTAATATATATATGTATGTATGAGGAAATATTAAATAAAAAAAAATGTTAAGCTGTTCGATGGAAATTCACAGTAAAATCTGACACCTTTTTCCAATAAAATAGTACTCAGTAGAAAGGTGATATACACCTGAAGCCATCACAGGATAAATCGTTTGCAATTTTTTTTTTCCACTCAAGCGCCAAAGGATTAAACACGACTATTGTTACATTTATAATTGTTTTCACGATTTTAACTTAAAACACAGAGACAAGGAAGAAAAAGTGATATAAGGAGGCTGAAACAGGAAATAGAAAGAAAAATTTTACATACGATAAAATAAGCTATTACGAAAAAATATATATTGAAGTATTTCAAGTAAAGTGAAATAAGTCACTATAAAGTAACTAGAAATACTGGGTACTTTATATTGTTTTGTTGAAAACCAGACGCTACAGCAGTAAAAAAAGATCTGACACAATTCATACGGAAAACTTCACTAAAAATAATTAGAACTATATATACATACATATATATATATATATATGTGTGGGTGTGTGTATAAAATATATATATTATATATATATATATATATATATATATATATATATATATATATATATATATATATATATATATATATATATATAGAGAGAGAGAGAGAGAGAGAGAGAGAGAGAGAGAGAGAGAGAGAGAGATGAAATCGAAAATGCAACTGGAGTCT
>OZ024742.1:21657808-21665308 GCA_964016885.1 Eledone cirrhosa
GGTTGTATCAGTTGTCAGCCATAATCAAGCCGTATCCATCTGTCGAGGCTGCATTGTGTGAGATCTGCCTATGAGTAACAAGATGGCTGCCAAAGGACATATTTACCTTACTAATTACAGGGTGGTTTATAGTTAAGTGCTAATTTTTTAATTTTTTAATTAAGAGACAATGTAGGGGAGGTAACTTATAATTATCTAAGTTAGTTATAGCTATTTAACTTATTAGCTACAAGTAAAATTGGGTTAGATGACTATGTTGGGTCAAATATTCTATTGGCGAAGGAATTAGCCCTTCGATGTTGACAGCTAATAGTTACCTCCGTTCTATCTTTAATCGGTAGAGGTCGTGATAGAGTTATGTAATATGCTTCGGTAATACAGATATCACAAGATTTTCTTCGTCCATTGAACGGTTGGGCCCTAGCCACGATATCCCATTTTAGGAGTGTTAAATGTTGCTTAATTTAAGGTTTTTAATGAGCCTAACTAGAGATGTCAAACATCTGTTGCTAGGGTCTCGGAAGGAAAAAGAGTGAAATACCAATATATGGAACATTACATTATGTAACATTGTCTCCTTATTTTAATTTATATTTTTTTGAAGTTCCGATGAGCCGCTCTGTTTTTAAATATATTAATTATTTTCAAACTGAACCAGATTAATAATGATATATAGTCATCTGATCCAGAAATATTATATGGAGTAGCGAAATAATTGTAAACGGACATTATTATTATTAATTAACTTTGTCTTTCATCCTTACGGGGTCGATAAAATAAAGTACCAGTAATACACTGGGATAATTGCTGGCCTTGTGCCAAAAGTAGAAACAACTATTATTAATATTATTATTATTATTATTATTATTATTATTATTCTCTACATTCCTTACATCAAACTAAAATATGTTGACAATCTTTTAATAAGGTCTTCCTTGTGAAATTTGTGGTCTTGTTTTGCTTAACTAATGAATATTTCCAACTCTGCGCGCCTAACCTCTGCATGAACCCAGCCACCTAGCTGCTTTCTACTGCATATTGCACATTGAGCACATGCCTTTACGCTTTGGCTTCTAAATAATTCACCAATCTCTCCTCTCCTATCTCCTCCCCTATCTCCATCTCTCTCTTTAAGATTGGTTACTCTTGAACTGTGTGCATATATATATATATAGCTAGCTAGCTACCTCACTATCTATCGATCTATCTGTACATCTATCTAGTTGGCTAGATAACTATTTAGCTAGCTATATGTAAATATATCGGTCGTATCACTAAATTATCCTCCCACATCAACCAATTCCGGTAAAATGGCGTGGAGTATTGGCAAGATCGTTAATTCGTCGGAAAAAATGCCATGTGTAATTTAGTTTCGAACCTTTAAGTGCTGAGTTCAAATTCCATCCTGGTCAACTTTGTATTTTATCTTTAAGGTATCGATAAAATAATACTTTCTACGTTAGGAACAAGGCCAGCAATTACTCAGTGTATTACTGGTACTTTATTTTATCGACCCCGTAAGGATGAAAGACAAAGTTAACCTCGGCGGGATTTGAACTCAGAATGGCAAGGGCCGTAACTCTATAACTCAAAGCATAGCGTCCGACCCTCTACCGATACTGCCAATCCATCGATAAAATAATGTTCCAGTAAAGGATTAATGTCCAACATAATCGATATTCCGTTACCTCTAAAACTGCTGCCCTTGTGCCTAATTTAGAAATAAGTATTGTTGTTGTTGTTAGTAGTAGTAGTAGTAGTAGTAGTAGTAGTAGTAGTAGTAGTAGAGCAGCAGCAGCATAGCAGCAGCCGCAGCAGTGGTGGCGAAAGAAGAAGAAGAAGAAGAAGAAGAAGAAGAAGAAGAAGAAGAAGAAGAAGAAGAAGAAAATATAATCACTGTTAGTACCTGCCCTCCAAACTCCATCTACGCCATATACGCCACCTACTTCCAGTATCCTGTCATTATATGTTACCCTATCTTCACTATACCTATATATTAATTGTTTCTACTTTAGGCACAAGGCCAGCAATTATCTCAGTGCATTACTGGTACTTTATTTTATCGACCCCGTAAGGATGAAAGGCAAAGTTAACCTCGGTGGGATTTGAACTCAGATCATAAAGGGACGTAACTAGTAACTATGCTAGAAAGCATGGCGTCCGACCCTCTACCGATACTGCCAATCCGCATACCCTATATATTCCTATATATTAATAATCCGCATACCCTATATATACCTATATATTAATAAACAAAATACACATTTTAAAATTTATTACATTTTCACGACTAAATAATGCCTATAAAGGCTACAAAATAAATCATTTATTCTCCATTTGTGACACAAGAATTACAGCGATGTGTTAGAAACGTAAGGTATTTAGCCATCTAATTTCCGTTTTCAGGAGTATGAACTAAACTACCTAGTGCTAAACATAAATCCATTGATTTAGTAGCCTTCATTATCTGAATAGTTATTATTTTGAATTATTTTGAGATATTAATATTATAGAAGACATTTTTCAACTTACAATCCGTTGAGTTTATATTGGTGACCTTGGGGTAATTATGAAGAGTTATTATGAAGAGTAATTATGAAGCCACCATGTATAGATCAAATATATCTGTCATATTTACGTAGAATACGGTACACTTACTTAACTTGGCATGATACATTTAGCCTACATATATCAGTTTTTATATCTATTTATCACCCTTTCACTCGCTCCATATCCCTTCTCTCTCTCTCTCTCTCTCTCTCTCTCTCTCTCTCTCTCTCTCACACCCCCTCTCTCTCTCTCTCTCTCTCACTCTCTTTCTCTCTCTCTCTCTCTCTCTCTCTCTCTCTTTATTTATATATATATATATAAATTTCGCTTTCCATGGCTGAATACGATAAATGTAATCTGAGTTTTTCGAATATTAATGAAAACATTCGATTCGTTTGCAATTATGCAAACAAGCCTCATTTTTAAAGCCATGTCAGTAGAATGAACCCTTAATTCTTGTTCTTGTGTTGGCATGTAAAGAGAACTGCAGACACTAATGTTTCAGGGTATCACCCTTCATCAGTACAGCTCACTGTTCGCCTGCCAACTGTCAGGGATAGTGAAAATATATGCTATTTTCTAATTAAATAAGAAATTAAGTCCCTAGTGTTGATCTGCGGCTTAACAACAACCAAATAAATAGTCTATTTTATCCCATAATCTCATCTGCCTCCTTTTCTATTTTCTCTCAATGTCGTCATCCTTACCTCCCTTACACATCATAACCACCATCTGAAGGGTTGGGAGTAGGGCACATCTGTGGCAGAGTAAAATGACATCCCCCCCTCCCCCCTTCTCATGGAGTTTTGAAATAAGTGGTGTGTCTCTTTGAGATTATGTAAAGTCCGGGATTTATGCTCATCAACATCATTTTTGTATCTAGTTTGCCACGTTTAGACGGGGTGTTTGACAGTTAGATGTCCTTCCTGGTACCAACACTTCTAAAAATCTCTTACAGCATGCAGTGTTATGATGCACCTTTTAAAAATTACAGCTCACCTTCCTAAGTAAAGGTTTACCTTTGTAGGCAATAGTTCACCTTTCTAAACAATAGAATATTCGTGTAAGCAATGCCACGAGGATGCACCTCTCTGAAGGGAGAAGAACTCCAGATGAGTTCCTGATAGCAGGCACCAACGTGGATTTCTTATTATGAAGTCAGTGGATGATCTGCCAGAACACTTTAGTTGCTGATCAAAAGTCAAATTATAGCTTAACCCTAAAGTCCTTCCATATCTTAACTTCTGATGCCTTTACTGTTTCTGCTGTGACTTTTCACACCTTCTTGTACCACATGTGTTACACCAGACGACCGAGATACTTCTCAAAAATGCTTGGACTGCCATCGTCTTTAACGTCGAGGGATCCAATTGTTGGAACAAAGAAATTGCCTGCTCGTGAAATTACCATGTAAGTGGCTGAGAATTCCATAGACCCACCATCAACGTAGTTCTCGGGGAGATTCAGCGTGACACTGCGTGTGACAAGGCTTGCCCTTTTGAATTACAGGTACAACTAATATTTTTTCAGCTGAGTGGATTGGATCAACGTAAAATAAAGTACCCTCTCATTCAGGCAGTTGTTGATATTTATTTAGGTTCCCAGTAAACAGCAGTCTCCTTACTCAGTGGTGAAATGAACGAGCATGTGTACTTAGATAATAATAATAAACAAATAACTTCTGCTGTCACAAAGATTAGATACCGTAAAGTTCCGTCTCGAAATACCTCATGCAACCAATAACATCTTGAAACGAACTTGTGTAACACAGAGGATCATGATGATGAATGGTGATATTGCTGGTATTAAGGATATATTTGGAGTATCAGCCTAGGCACATCAGATTCCAATGTATTTTGAAATAACTGTAAAACAAGGCCCTGTCTTATACACTAAAAAAGACATACCCCCACACTTTCAACCTTGATATCTGATAATGATAAATCGTCTTTCTTTTCTTACCGACATTTATGTATGTCAGTTATTACGGGACATATGTATGTCAGTTATTACGGGACAAAGTGAGTTCATTTTATGTCCTTATATAGTCCATTTGTAATTATACCTGGGAACAAATACATCGATTGAGATCATAATCCCAAACTACCTTACCATGCATCACTGCCTCAAATGTCAGTTTTGTAACAATAGATACTTCCACATATATATTTGTATTATTGTTATCAATATGGTGAAATTTTATCGCTCATATCACTTCAAATGCATTATTTATCTACAGGAACTAACACACAAGACCTTTAGTGATTGTATTTCTTAACATTACGCTAGCTTTACATAGCTTACAATCAGGCGAATACCATCAAATTTCAGATTACATTTTCTTAAGGTTATAGAATTCCACTCGGGATCTTTACATCACCAAGTAAAATAGATACATTAAAAAGAAAGAATCAACAATTCTCAACATTGTTCTTGACTCTCCTGCACGGTGGAATGGAAGTATCGGGGCAGGATCGGACAACATTCTTTGCGGCATATATTTACGTTATATAATTCTGCCGTATTTATTTTTGCGTTTCATCCGTATGGGGTCGATAATATAAGGATTCAGTGACGCAATTTTAATCAATTTTACACTTTGAAGAAGCCATAATTAAAGTTATGCGTTATAATTTCCAAAGCAAGCCATCTGTATATATTACCATATTTTTTAATACCGTATAACAAACCCAACAAATCCCATCGCTAACCAATAACTTATACAAGGAGAAATGAAGTTATAAAAATGCAACAATAAATATATATCAATATAAAGACATAAGATAGTAAATACTTGCTGAAATCGACACCATCTTTATTTTTTTATAAATACATCCACTACGTGTTTAACTCAATTTCCTCTAACAGCATGGCTGCTCTTTCAACATCTAATTTGTATAAAGGGAATTAATACTGTAAATTAAATAGATAATTTCTATTTCAGATGAAAGTCCTTGGTATCACACTTGATAAATAAGATAGAATTAGATAAAGGTAAAACTGTTTGTTAATAAATCTTTTCCAAAAGAATTATTATTGCAATATTTATTTCAGGTTACAACTAATTAATTTAAACATTACTGTTATTTCATTTAGAATACTACATTATTCGCAGTCTAGCCGTCTTCGATGTATATGACGTCAACATCACACACACTCATATATATATATATATATGTGTGTGTGTGTGTGTGTGTGTGTGTGTGTGTGTGTGTGTGTGTGTGTGTGTGTGTGTGTGTGTGTGTGTGTGTGTGAATGTGTGTGTACTTGTGTGGTTGTATGTATTTCATACAACCTTATTGTTACTTATTACTTGTGATATATATATATTAGTGTGTACAGTAATGTTGTTATTGAGTGGAGTATGTACCAATATAAGCACTCTATGATATAGTTATGTGAACATATTACGTTTAACAGATGACTGGCTTGAAATTGAAAGGAATATCACAGAGTATCTGCTCTTCTCGTCATTTGCCCGAGAAACAAACGTTACATTTCTTGATAGTATTGTGACGTGAGATCGAAACCGGATCCTATACAAGCTTCTAAACACTATTCAAAGTCGGAGTTGCACGAAAGAAATGTTATATATTATGCTGTGAAACAACTGCGACAAAGAAATATCCGACAATCTATGAAATGCCTCAGAAATTGCATCGTATGTGTTCCGCATTGGTAATTTAAAACGGTGTAATCCGCTTGCAAGACTGTACTTGGGAACTCAACCTACAACGAATGCTCGAGGTTGAACAACTTGGTTTAATTTATTGATGTTTCACCAACCGATTACAATTTATTGATGTTTCACCAACCGATTACGATTTTTTCAAGCATTCTAACAACGTCTTGCAAGGAAAGGTCTTAAGCAACCAAAAAGTCCCATGAAATGTATTCGAAGAATTCATCGCCTCAAGAAGTTCAGACAGGAATGTATCATGGTGCTGGAATAAATAAACTTGTATCGATTTGGCAAAACTATTTAGATACTAATGGTTTTATTTCGATCAATAAAGTTTACTCTGAACTGAGATAAGTCGTTTTATATTTAATGTTTAAACACCTTCATTAACTCATAAACAACCTGATATATATGTATATATATATATATATATATATATAACAAAGAAAGTGTGGTAAGGAAGTAGGTGGACCATAACGCACCAGAATACTCGATACTTAGTGTAGTAGACTGGGTAATAGGAAATGAGTCGGGACCCCGACGGCTGAGCTCTGGCCGTTTCGACAGCTAGATCCAAACTAACCCAGCAGTATTAGGACGGCGAGGATCTAGCTGAACTTATCAAAGAGTACAGTCCATATATGAGCATGTAGACAAAATACAAATAAGCAGAAGTATCAAATCAAACCATCCTAAAAACTTGTTGTTTTTCTTGTCTCTCACGGGGAGTGGTCAATGATTTGGGGATGATTGGTAGGCCAGTTCCGCCCCCCCCCCCTCCAACGCCCTGTAGGAATTTAACCATGTACATGACATCCTAAAATCATTGACCACTCCCCGTGATAGACAAGAAACGGCCGGAGCTTAGCCGTCGTCGGGGTCTCGACACGTTTCCTATATATATATAGTATAAAAAAACGAAAAATCAGTGATGCATCTGAACTCAGTTTATTGCGTGTTACAATTGTTTCGCCGGCAGGTAGCTGGAGACATGATCAATGTATGGATCTGGCTGATTCTACGGCTGCAGGTTCCTTCGGACACATTTTCTCACCGTGGAAATTTGCTCCGAACGAATTGCATGTGTCCGAAGGAACCTGCAGCCGTAGAATCAGCCAGATGCATACAGTGATCATGTCTCGAGCTACCTGCCGGCGAAACAATTGTAACACGCAATAAACTGAGTCCAGATGCATCACTGATTTTTCGTTTTGTTATACTATTCACAATCTGCTCTGTATGAATATTGAGTGCTAATTTTGGCATAC
>OZ024742.1:21670308-21680308 GCA_964016885.1 Eledone cirrhosa
AAGGGAATATTAATGGCCGGTAATGTTTTTCCTTGTTGATTATATATGTCTGACAACCAAATTTTTAATGGTTTAATGCTAAACTCTCTTTTTTTTCTAGTTTTGTGGGAGGCTAAGTATGTGGATGTAGCTTTGTGGAGGCAACTAGAGAATAATTCACTTTTTTGTTAATTAGGCTCTCATAGTTATTAATAATCAACAGGGTCTCCATCGTACAGAGCGAGCAGTTATTTGATATACTAGAGTTGCGGTAAATTCCACAGTTACGAGGTTTTGTCCAAAGATTGGAGTATTTTAAATTGTTCTCTTTTAATGAACTTTTAATGAGCTGTGATAAAGAAGTGGATGATTTCCTCTTAGAGTTCGAGAATGAGCATTTATGGTTCGCTAATCGGGCTTTGAATGTGGAAGAAGTTGATCCTATGTAGTTGTATGTGTTGTGATCAGTTTTTACGGTGCATTTATAAACCAAATTACTATCTAGACAATTATTTTGCAAAGGGCAATCAGTTTTATTTCTACAATTACATTGTGGTTTAGTATCGTTTATGTTAACTCTATTATTAAGATCAATATGCTGGTTTTGTTTTAGGATTTTATTGTTTAATTTGACAATGTTTTGGGTCATGTTACAGGTTGTAGAATAGGAGAATTTAACGGTATGTCTGTTAAAAATATAATGGTATTTATCTTGAGCAGGGAAAGAGGTGTCAAGAGCGTTAAAGAAAAAAATCCATAGAGTGCTTCCAATCTACTGTAAAACGCATTCTTTGACATACTCATTGAATCTTGTTTAAATATAAAAAAAAAAAATATATATATATATGTATATATATACACACATACACCCACACATACACACATACACATATATACATATATATCTACATATACATACATACATACACATACACACACACACATATATATATATACACAGATACATATATATATACATATATACATATATATATATATACATATATATATATACACACATACATGTATATATATACACACACGTATATACATATATATGGTGGCTGCCAACTCGTTTTCGAGTACGGCCACTACTTTATATCCATGTAGGAGAACTCCTACCGATGCGCTGAACGAGTGTGACTTTTTAGTCCAGCCAGCGACTTGAAAACTCTGGTACAAACACTACACTTGTGACAATTATTGACACATAGTGCTGGGCCCATGGTACCATGTGACGACAAGTGCAGAGATCTCCAGATATAAAGCAATGCCTGTGCCGTGAAGCTTTTATAGTGAGCAAAGGCACTGCACAAAGCCAGTCCCACTCTCTTAACCAAGATGATATTTACCAAAAAGAAGAACAAGTCAACATCATTGGATACCATCAGAGTTGCAGGTGTTATATCAGAGTTTTCCTTCTCCTAGAATTCTGCCTTGA
The DNA here is from genome assembly GCA_964016885.1 of Eledone cirrhosa. Taxonomy (NCBI): domain Eukaryota; kingdom Metazoa; phylum Mollusca; class Cephalopoda; order Octopoda; family Eledonidae; genus Eledone; species Eledone cirrhosa. The sequence continues at coordinate 21,671,729 of OZ024742.1, forward strand.
CAAAGGCTAAGGGGTCATCTCTCCCGGTGATTTTGGATAGCCATTGACTCTTAAGAGCTTCTTTCACAGGTTTTGTTTTTAGTCCTGCAGGATGTCCAAAGTCACCCTCCTCACCAAGAAACCTTGGTGGCGTTGCCAGTTTCGTCGCCAACGACCCGACCATGAGACAGTTTGTACTGTATATACATATATATACACATATACATACATACATACATATATATATATACATATATATATATATATATATATATATATATATATATATATATATATACATACATACACATACATACATACACATATATACACATATACACACATACATACATACATACATACATACATACATACATACATACATACATACATACATACATACATACATACATACATACATACATACACATATATACATATATATATATATATATGAATAAATTTAGTCCTTCATCAGTGATCTTCCAACCTTCATTGGTATTTCTGTCCACTCATACTGATGTTAAGTATTGTTCTCAAAATAAATAATATCAAATCTAAGATTTGATATGTGAGATAAAGCCTTTACCATGAAAATACAATAGGGTTAAATGAGAACTAGTTCATGCTTTATATATATATATATATTACTATCATCACATCTAAACCCATACTAGCGTTGAGTATTAGCAATGAGTAATGTGATGTTGGTAGTTCAGTCCTTGGTCCACTTTTTTTATCGTATTACAAGCTATCACTGAGAAGTTTAAAACTGGCACTCTATGGGAATTCTGGTATTTCACAGAACATATGTTCACCGATTTCAGGGACTTGACTCCTTCTTCCTCCCGTTTGACCTGTGCGAAATTCTTTCCTTGCTCACATTTCGACCAGGTTTGATGGTCTTTATTCTCTCTCGTCCACGATTTCACAGAACTTATATTCATCGATTTCAGGGACTTGACTCCTTCTTCCTCACTTTTCGTTGCATTACCATCTTTGATTGTTTACAGTCTCGCTCGTTCCCCTTATTTACGTGTCCCAACGACTTTCTTTAGCCGTTGCTCGCACCAACCGGAGGTATATACTCTCATGGTCGGGTCATTGGCGACTAAACTGGCAACCGCACCAAGATTTCTTGGTGAGGAGGGTGACTTTGGACATCCTGCAGGACTAAAAACAAAACCTGTCAAAGGGCAAAGGAACTCCTGGGAGCTCTTAGAGCTCTTGGAATCAATGGCCATCCAAAACCAGCACGGCCCGCCGAAAGGTGCTGCAGTGCCGGAAAAGTCACATTCCCTAACGTTACTTCCTGCTACTAGTATGCTGGTAAGCTAGTACAACGTATCTCCAGACGGATAGAGAGGGTCTGTAGCTTTGGTTATTGACTACTCTAGTGCTTGCAACACGAACAATTAGGGCGAGGGTATAAATGCCAGGTTGGTATCTGGCGCCGGGTAACCCACCACACGGAGGAGAATGCACCTTCTTCAAGACTTGGCTGTCAAATTCTTTCACATGTGTGTAGTAGTGGCGCCCACACACATTATTAGCTATTTGAAAAGATGATGGATTTCGCAACTAACTGCACCAGGGTTCCTGTTGCTCAGGGAACGACACTATATGGTATACCTATTGATATAGGTCCAGCCCCTGCTTTCCCGGGTCCTGTTTCTGATCATAATGATCTCTAGGGATACGGGAATCAGTAGACAGGACCTGGGGGCAGCGATGGGGGACAGGGAATTGTGTGGCATGAGAGTGAGATCCATCATCTCGACAGTAGTCGAAGAATGATGATGATGATATAGTCTTTAAAGCGATGAAATACCATTGAAGGTTGGAAGATCACTGATGAAGGACTAAATTTATTCATATATATAAATATATATATATAAATATATTATATATATATATATATATATATATATATATATATATATATATATATATATATATATATATATATATATATATACATACGTACACATACAGCGATATGAATACAAACGAACGGCCGCTCATACAAATATATACAAACACACATGTACTCACAAATATACACATATACACAGGTACATAAAAACACCTCTACAAGCAGAAAATGCAGATAGGTAAGAGGTACTTACATAACAATAGTGCCGTGTTTCAGGTTGAGGAGGGGTAGGGGTAGGGTGAGAAGGAGGTAGAGAGGCTATTTTGTCGGCTGTCGTTTAAAAATAAAAAAAAAGGTGGATGCCGTTTTTAGCCATCGGGCATTAACACTGGCTTAAGGTATTTGAAAGTTGCAAAGTTTTTGTGCATGCAGTTCGGGCAGTGTTCAGATAGTTTGTTCAGTAGCGCGCCCTTGGCGAATAAAATTTCGTAGCTCTCTGAGATACAAATTTCGCAGCACTTGTGTCCTCCGTTGTATGAGCGCGCTTCTGGAGTATTTTCCATTTAAGCGTGAAGGTGGTGGAGTTCCTTTTGAGGTCCCAAACATAGGAGGCGAGGGTTGTCTGGTTTGATTTGTCCGGTCCTCTGAAGGAGTGGGTATGGGCATACCACGGTGTCTTAAAGTTATTGGAAGTCATGCCAATGTAAGTCTTTTTGCTGTTGCAATCATCGGTGCCTGAGATGACATTGCATTTGTATACGATATCATTTGTCAGCAATTTGTTTTCAAGTTGTCAGGCTTCCTTATTTAGGCAATTACACAAGGCTCCAGTTCAGGGATTGGGTTCGGAGGTGGTAGGCTTATTTATTTTTTTAGAATTGTGATTGGCTATATTCCTAGCTAGGTTACGTGTGGTGGACTAGGAGAGTCTTATTGTGTTCTTATTAAAGACGATGTAGTACCTATGTTGTATGGGGAAGTGTGTGTTCAGCAATGTGAAGAAAATACTAGCTATAGGTGTAGAGACCTCTCTATTGAAGGGAGGGTTGTACCACCTAATCTGCCTATGCCTATTCCTCCTATGCAGTCTTGCGGTGGTTTCTAGGTAGGTTATCTTTTCTTTAAATCCGCTGCGGACGAGGGCGTCATTGTAGTAGGAGGCAGGGGCGTTAAAAATATCTTCATTAGCAGAGAGGCCAGAGATTCTAATAGGGACGTTTTTTACTAAGTTATCAGTGATGTTTTGGGGCTGGTTAGAATTAACATTATTATATCTAAGTGACTCATTAGGTTTGTGGTACGGGTAATAGATGGAAGTATCTAGGTCGAGAGTGACATCTAAAAAGTTGGCCCTAGTCATATTAGATTCTATAGTTATAGTAAATCCTAGATTACGGAAGAACGAGCTTAAGTTTCTCCGAAACCCATCGGTGGTTCTGGGATTAACCTTGTGCAGAGTGAAGAGGCTGTCGTCTCGGTATAAACCTCCGGTTAGGCCAGTAAAGAGGTTCTTCAGGTGGTGTAAAATGTACAGGCCCACAAGGTCACTAATTTCAGCCGAGTCACTCGCTCCCATGCAGACGTCAAATGGGGTCTGGGACTTCTTGTTGATCCAGTAAGATCCAACGTGGTATAGGAATGTCTTACGGGCATGGAGGATAACATCTTGCTCAGCATCGGTTACGGTGGTAAAATTCCTGGCAAAGGCAATTGCGCTTTCAGGAGGGGCTCCGAGATAGAAGCATAGCAGTTTTCTATGTCGAGTTGCAGGAGGCGAGTGTGGCGTTTGTCGGGTAATTCTTGGAATCAATATATTGCCTCAGATGTTCTGCTCCAGAGTGGGAGTGGTGAGGCAGCCGCAATGATGGTAGAACTCTATCTAGAATCTTCTTACTGATAGAGCCGATGTCCGAACGAGTGGGGTTGATAAGTCTCACTTATGGTTTGTTGAGGAAGTTTCCCTTATGGTCCTTCAGGGTAAAGTGCGGGGTCTTTACCTTTAAAGGTTCGGTTATGTAATTTAAGGGACTTGGCGTTTCTTTTCCGGCCGCGTTTGTCTCAGTCAATGAAATCTGTATTACCTTTTTGTAGGTGGTCTTGATGGCATTTTTTGCCAGATTATTGTAGGTCTGTGGGTCTACCTCATAAACGTTTTTGGTTTTATCGGAGGAGACATGAAGATTAGGGGATTTTTTTATATTCCGCAATTCAGTATTTATGTAGGCCTGTATACACACATACACATACACATACACACACGCACATATATATATACACATACATATATATACATATATACATATATATACACATATATATATATATACACATATATATATACACACACATATACATATATATATATATATATATACACACATATATACATATATATACACATATACATACATACATATATATATATATATACATATATATATATATATATATATATATTCATTAGTTAAGAAAAACAAGACCACAAACTTCACAAGGAAGACGTTATTAAAAGATTGTCAACATATTTTAGTTTGATGTAAGGAATGTAGAGAATAATTGTTTCTACTTTAGGCACAAGGCCAGCAATTATCCAGTGCATTAGTGGTACTTTATTTTATCGACCCCGTAAGGATGAAAGGCAAAGTCAACCTCGGCGGGATTTGAACTCAGATCATAAAGGGACGTAACTATGCTTGAAAGCATGGCGTCCGACCCTCTACCGATACTGCCAATCCACCGCCCTAAAGGAATGTAGAGAATAATAATAATAATAATATTAATACTAAAATAATAATAATAATCTGAATTTAGAGACCCACAGACATGGAACTGGTTGAAAAGAGGAGACCTTAAAAAGGCTACAGAAGGAATGTTAATGGCTGCGCAGGAGCAGGCCCTCAAAACGAAGTGTTTGAAACACCATATTTACAAGGAGGGGGCTAGCTCACTGTGCAGGATCTGTGGAGAGAGAGAGGTGACTGTGGCTCACATTGTATCCGAGTATAAACACCTAGCCCAGACTCACTATAAGGGCTGGAGACATGATGTGATGGGCAGGGTGATCCACTGGCACCTATGCAAAGTAAACAATTTACCACATTCTGAGAAGTGGTATGAGCATAAGCCAGAGGCGGTGATAGAAAACGATCAGGTGAAGGTGCTGTGGGATTTTAGGATACAGACGGACAAGAAACTGGAACACAATAGACCTGACCTGCTGGTTGTGGACAAAAGAAAAAAGATCGTGCCTGATTGTGGATGTGGCCTGCCCATTCGACACGAGAGTGCAAGAGAAGGAGAAAATTAGTGCAAGATAGGGAGAAAATTAACCGATACCAGGACTTAAAGTGGGAGGTAAAAACGATTTGGAACTGCCATGAAGTCAAAGTGTGTCATTGGTGCACTAGGGACTATCTCTAAAAGTTTCCAGGGATGGTTAAAGAAAATTGGTCCCTTCACGCTTTTTGGAACGCTTCAAAAGGCATGCTTGCTGGCGACAGCAAGAACCCTCCGATACGTCCTGAATATCTGAGGCTGTAGGTAGTGGCTTGATATTCATTTCAACAAACTTTCCAGTTAACTAACATCAATGACTGAGACTCAAAGAATAATAATAATAATGAATATTTCCAGCTCTGCACACCTAACTTCTGCATGAACCCAGCCACCTAGCTGCTTTCTACTGCATATTGCACATTGCGCACATGCCTTTACGCTTTGGCTTCTAACTAACTCACCAATCTCTCCTCTCATATCTCCTCTACTATCTCCATCTCTCTCTTTAAGATTGGTTATTCTTGAACTGTGTGTATATATATATATACATACATATATATATATATATACATACATACACATACATACATATACACATATATACACATATACACACATACAGCATATATAGATACACATATATATACGTATATACATATATATATATATATATATATACATATATATACATATATATATATATATATATATATATATATATATATATATATATATATATATATATATATATATATATATATATATATTTATATATATATATATATGCAATTCTCTGTTTCTCTCTTTCTCTCTTACTGCTCCCTCGTTCTCTCTGTTTCTCTTACTTTCTTTCGTCCCCTCTGTCAGTTAACACTTTCTCTCGACTGACCTCTTCCTCGCACTTCCACTCACTCACTCTCTGTTTCTACCCTTCTTACTTCCTCCCGTTCGCTAGGAGTCAGATTTTCCTTCTTTCTCACATCTCACTCACAGCGAAAGGTCTGTTTCCTACACGCTCATGAATTCACCCAGTTTATACTGATCGAATAACCATGTTGCTTGTTTTTTCTTCCCATCTTCGGTTAGCCTTCCCTTCGTGTTGTTTACTTGTCTCACTCGCTTTACGCGTTTCACTTGTCCCAATAACTTATTTTAGTTATTGCTCGCACCAACGTGAGGTATATGATTTTTAATGCGATGATATACCAATGATCGTTGGCAAATCACTGATGAGGGACTAATTTTATAATATATAATCCATGTGCAACCATGCAGTATTCTTCTCCCCATATTTTTCATATATATATATATATATATATATATATATATATATATATATATATATATATATATATATATATATATATACATATACATACACATACATACATATATACATACATACACATACATGCATATATATATATATATAAAATTCGCTCTACATGGCTGAATACAATAAACGTAATCTGAGTTTTTCGAATATTAATAACATTCGATTCGTTTGCAATTATGCAAACAAGCCTAATTTTTAACGCAGTTCTGTTTACATGCCAACACAAGTGCAAGAATGAAGGGTTCATTCTACTGACATCAAATGTTATTATTAATATTCGAAAAACTCAGATCACATTTATATATGTACGAGTATATATGTATATATATATATATATATATATATATATATATATATATATATATATATATATATATATATATATATATATATATATATATACTGAGTATGTGTTGGTTGTTTACTGACAAGTCAGTATGCAGGTTGGAGCTCTCAATGAGTGCGCAGGTTGGTTTGTTCACTCCGGAGTAATGTAAAATGTTATATATATATATATATATATAGAATAAAAAAAAGCGAAGTAGTTTCAGATGTTCAAGTCCTTTAACAATAATGCTGTGATATATATTTCAATGACGACACTGGCCACACTGTTCTGTGTGCGAGTGTCGTGTCATCATCAGACAGCTTGTTACATAATAAGGTTATGTTTCCGAGGCAATCCAAATTGAATCGACATGGGAACGGATGAAGCTCGTGCTTTTGGGTTTTTCATCCGTTCCCTTGTGAGTACCAATTCACCCCCATCGGCCTGCGCAAGCGCACGTTCGAAGGAAGTTGACCATTACCCACCGCAGATTTCAACGAAATTCGCTGTCAATTCTCCCTCTCAGCCAAAACAATGGCCCACCTATGCCTTACCAAAGTTTACTGCTACCCATCACGACTGTGGCAGTCAGCCGAAAGCCAGAGGGTATGGGAGGGTGTTAGTTTTTATAGGTCATAATACTACCTTTCACTAAGCGTTGACAGCAAGACTGACTATCAACTCATAAGGGAAAATAAACTTAATTCTATGCGCTTGCGCAAACCCGTGGGGGTGAATTGGTACTCACAAGGGAACGGATGAAAAACCCAAAAGCACGAACTTCATCCGTTCCCATGTCGATTCAATTTGGATTGCCTCGGAAACATAACCTTATTATGTAACAAGCTGTCTGATGATGACACGACACTCGCACACAGAACAGTGTGGCCAGTGTCGTCATTGAAATATATATCACAGCATTATTATTAAAGGACTTGAACATCTGAAACTACTTCGCTTTTCCTTATTCGATATTTACTCCGTCACTCCTATGTGGAAAAAGTACGTTGAGTGCTTGAAATGAATTGCATCAATGTTTACTCTAATATATATATATATATATATATATATATATATATATATATATATATATATATATATATATATATATATATATACATATATATATATATATATATATATATATATATATATATATATATATATATATATATATATATATATATATATATATATATATATAGAGAGAGAGAGAGAGAGAGAGAGAGAGAGAGAGAAATAGATATAATCAGGCGCAACAGTAGCATTATGCAGATATTTAAGTTTTGTTAGGTTTAACATCAACTGACTCAGTCTGCCATATTATGAAATAGGGTTGGCGGAAATTGCTTCGAAGTCCATCTGGATTTGATAGGGCCAGACCTGTCACACACTATTTTACACACAATTCTCATGAGAGCTACACTAAGGATACACGCGTGTGTAAAATGCTCAAAACTCTTACACATTTCGCGAGGAGGTTGCTCCAATGATTATACAGATTGAACACTCCTACTCGAAACCGAAGGAGGTCCCTTCCTCCACAATTATTCCTCTCACTTTCAACAGTGTTATTTTGTTTGATTACATAAAAAGATTCTCCGTGCTGAAAGAAACACCCTATAGGTGGAACTCTGTTACATTTCCGAAAACCACTTTCAACTTAAGTGAATTTAGTACACTTTAACCTAATATTGAAAGTGATCTGTTTCTCTCCTACGATGTTTGCTTCGTGATGATCGTGGGCTAAATCTCGTTATCCGTTTCGTGCTTCACTCTAACTTT
>OZ024742.1:21685308-21692808 GCA_964016885.1 Eledone cirrhosa
TTATTGAACATCTATTTTATTAATATTTGTATTTTAATATTAATAACTCTGAAATTTTTTTTTTTTTGTTACTGTAGAGTGCTTCCAATCTACTGTAAAACTTATTCTTTGGATGTACTCATTGAATCTTGTTTAACTCTTTAATATATATATATATATATATATATATGAGTGTGTGTGTATTAAACAGTGTTGATACTAATTTTCAGACGTGTCTCAAAAAGTTATGATTACCAGTAAAATCAACAAAACATCCAACTGATGTTCACCAAGTTATCATAGAGTTAAGATATCATGATATAAGTATTGACACAGACACTACCATCTTAGATTAAACTGTATTAATTCATTCGAAGTTACGTTGAAAGTCTTCACCTACCCTCCCCCTCATCTCTCTGTCTCTCTCCCTCCCGTCCTTCTTTCTCTTTCTCTCTCCCTCTCTCTCTTGCTTTCTCCATATATCTATCTATCACTCGTGCTTTATCTCTCTCCTCCTCTCTCTCCCTCTTTCTCTCGTTCTCTCTTAAGGTAATCATTATTGTTTTATATATTCTTCTTAATAACAATAATAATAAAATAATTGTTTCTACTTTTGGCACAAGGCCAGCAATTATCTATAGCAACGTTAGCAACATTTCAAGCCTTTTATTTTATGTAGTTAATATTTAGAAATGATTAAAGCTAGTTAAGTAAGTTAGCAACGTTTCAAACGTTTTATTTTATGTAGTTAATAATTAGATAAGTAAGTTAGCAGTATTTCAAAGGGATGAAAGGCAAAGCTAACCTCGGTAGTATTATAATTATTATAACCATAATAAAGGCTGACTATTTAATCGTCCCCATAAGGTGAAAGGCAAAGTTAACCTCAGCGGGATTTGAACTCAGAATGGCAAGGGCCGTAACTCTATGCGTCAAAGCATGGCGCCCGACCCCCTACCGATACTGCCAACCCACCAAATAATAAAATAATTGTTTCTACTTTTGGCACAAGGCCAGAAATTACTAGTATATTACTGGTACTTTTATTTTATCAACCCCGTAAGGATGAAAGCAAAGTTAACCTCGGTGGATAATAAAATAATTGTTTCTACTGTAGGCACAAGGCCAGCAATTACCCAGTGCATTACTGGTACTTTATTTTATCGACCCCGTAAGGATGAAAGGCAAAGTCAACCTCGGCGGGATAAATAATAATATATGTATATATATGTATATATGTATATATGTATATATGTGTATATATGTATATATGTATATATGTATATATGTATATTGTTATACTTGGGGAGGTTCATATTGTTGTAATAATTGTTTCTACTTTAGGCACAAGGCCAGCAATTATCCAGTGCATTACTGGTACTTTATTTTATCGACCCCGTAAGGATGAAAGGCAAAGTCAACCTCGGCGGGATTTGAACTCAGATCGTAAAGGGACGTAACTATGCTGGAAAGCATGGCGTCCGACCCTCTACCGATTGTTGTAATAATATTGCCAAACATAATAACAGAATACACACTCACTGTTTGGTTGGTTTTCGCCTCTGTATCTTTTATATCTCCACAGTTAATTCATTTGGTCCTCAATGTTTATCATTGACTGACCAACGGTCAAAAATACAGATATAATATAGGTATAAACACATATATATATAGTCTAACAAAGTTCTTTAGCTGCACATCTGCAACATCATCAGTGGTACTATTATGGTCCTCCTGTTGTATTGTATGTCTACGCCATTTTTTTCTATCTTAGTTTACTAGTGTTGTTATTGTGCTTGGTTATATATTTATTTATTTATACATACACACACACACACACGCCGTTATTTATACATACACACACACAATTACGCCGTACAATGTTTAGGCAACCATATATATATATATATATATATATGGTTGCCTAAACATTGTACGGCGTAATTCGGGCTGTTTGTTTGTTTATAAACAAACAAACCGAGCATTATAATAAATGTTCGGTAAACCGATACGTGCATATATATATGTGTGCATGTGTGTATATATATACATACTACTGTACGTCTGTATACATATATGTATGTACGTATACATACATATTTACATTTAAGTAAGGATCGTACTAAGAGTGAGAAATGAAATTTCGTTTCATTCTATTCCATTTATCGTTTTCGGTGTGCCCGGCTGACTGAACTCGATATGCAAATTAGGCTGCCCAGCCGTTAATATGCATAAGGAAAGTATATACTTTCAGACGTTCAACCATCTGGCAGGAAGGTATACGATGCTGACGATAGCTAATAAGCTTGAAACTAGTACATCGTTCATGTGTCAGTGTTGAACAAAAAGGTGACGTGGTTGCCTAAACATTGTACGGCGTAATTGTATACATATATGTATGTACGTATACATACATACTTAGATTTAAGTAAGTGCCGAACTAAGAGTGAGAAATGAAATTTCGTTTCATTCTATTCCATATATATATATATATATATATATATATATATATATATATATATATATATATATATAATAATAAATGTTCGGTAAATCGATACGTGCCTATATATATATGTGCATGTGTGTATATATATACATACTACTGTACGTCTGTATACATATATGTATGTACGTATACATACATACTTACATTTAAGTAAGTGCCTTACTAAGACTGAGAAATGAAATTTTGTTTCATTCTATTCCATATATATATATATATATATATATATATATATATATATATATATATATGTGTGTGTGTGTGTATATATATATACATACATACATACTACATCACTGATGATATAAAGAAGAAACCAACGACGATTATTTTAGTATTTAACAAGATAAAGAAATAATTCTATAATAAATGTTAATTCACGAATCAGAAAAAATATTGAATTGTGTTTGTTTTTCTTTAATCTATCAATTATTGATGATTACTAATTATATTTCTTGTTATTTCTTACTCTAAACTACTTACGTCCTTATGTATGGTGTATACCTATTTAGCTGGTTCTTTCTGATTGAGAGGATAACAAATAGAGCGTAGGATGAATGTGGTTGATCTTAAAACAGTTATGTTTAAACCAGTGATATATATATATGTATGTTATATATCATACGTATGTTATATGATACGTTATATACCTATTTAGCTGGCTGTTTCTAATTTAAATAATAACAAATAGAGAAAAGGGCGAATGGGGTTGATCTTAAAATAGTTATGTCTCAACCAATGATACATAAATGATCCGACAGCGTGGTTGTGTCTCAAAGCTGTCGTGTATGATACACATAAATGTATGATACACATACATAGCGAGGGGGTAGTTGTATCTTAAAGTGGTTGTATTGTAGATACACGTATATAGCCAGAAGGTAGTTGTAGTTTAAAGTGGTTATATTGTAGATGTATGATACACATACATAGCGAGGAGGTAGTTGTAGTTTAAAGTGGTTATATTGTAGATGTATGATACACATACATAGCGAGGAGGTAGTTGACATGTAAAAATGTTAAAGAAGTGAATTTGAATATAAGCAACAACATTATTTATATTTAATCAAGAATATCGAAATTTATTTGATAAATTATGTAATATTCATTATTTATTTATTCAAAGAAATCAAACTTATTTTACAAATGGGATAAAAAATATATCCTGAGCGCAGTCCCGCACTCCTTACTTTATTATAGTTTAAATTGTAACACATATTAAATAATAGTAATACCCCTGTCCTGGAGATTTCTTGGAATGAAGGTGGGTGGGCTGAAAAGTTCATAGGCTGTTTTTGAAGAAATGATGCTAGAACTCTGAAATCTTGCATGCAAAAAATTCAAATTTTCTTAATTACAATTGCATTGTTTCCTTTTAGGGACTATATTGAAAAATAAACCTCATTAGATCACACCATGAGTGTATCTTGGTCATCCTATGAAAGAGTGAGGCTAGAGCTGTGAAATCTTGCATGCATTAATTTCAACTCTTCTTCTTTATACCTACATTGTTTCTTTCCAGGGAATATGTTGAAAAATAAACCTCATTTGGTCAGCCTATGAAGTAGTAATGCTAGAACTGCGAAAATTTCAGCCGATCCTCAGACAAAGTCGTTGTTCAAACCACATCAATTTCAACTTTTATTCTGTTATAGTGCTAAAGTAAGTAGGAGATCGATTAAAGAGGAGGAGTCGATATTGTTGTATATGATATATAACTGCGGTTATTGTGTCTAGAAATAACAGTTAAATCTCCCTTAAATCCATTCTATTATTCTATAAAACAATCATAGTATTTCAGATACAGTATTTATGAAACAGAAATAATGGATAGTCACGACTCAATCATTATTGATCTTAGGTACGATGGATCAGACTAGACAATAAAAAACAAAGAACAAACATCATTTGCTACAAATCATCGTCTCATGCTGGAGAATTGATGTCTCACACAATCTTTGATGCAAAAGAAGCAACAAGAAACTTTCTGATGAGTAAGGAAACTAAAATAAACATGAAGTGTAAGTTAATTGTATTTATTTTAATACAAAGTATACAAAATGTTACCTAAACAGGATACGTTCTGTAATTCCATTTATCTTAATACAAAGTTTAAAAGAAATTGCATAAACAGTAAATACAATGTAATTTATTTATCATAATACTAAGTTCACTCAAAATTAAATAAACATGAAGTGTAATTATTTATCTGAATGCTGCTTGAAATGTGTTACAAGTCTATATTTTAAAGAATTCTCCACTATGTTGTGAAATACAGCATTTGTAATTATCTTATCGTATTCCGGCGCCATTCTTGTTAATGAAGACACAGGTGAAATTAACAGGGGTAATCCTCAAGAGTATCTAACATTCAATTTCAAATATAGGAATACAATTAAGGTGTTGGCTCTAGCATACCTATGTACATAAATATACATGTATGTATACAGTTACGTTGGAGTGAACACCTTAATTCTATTTCTTGTTCAGGCCGAACCAGCCTGAATGGAACTCCGTAAGCGAATGAGGTTACTTAGTTCATATACATAAGCGTTAAAAGTCTATATGTACGGCTTATTTGAGTTCAGGTATGAAGTGAGGTAACGGCCAAACAGCCAGAAACAGACGTCGACTAATCCCCACTCATTTGCTTCCGCTGGAACTAGATAGTTGGCGCTGCCATCCCCTTTAAACTTCATAGCTAAAGCTTTCAAATGTTTATTCGTAAACATACCATATACTATATATTATTCAAATACAGAGATTAGGGCAGTGGTAAGATAGGTAGTGTGGAGTATAAGATGCCGTCCAAAAGAAACGGATGAGTAAAATCAGAGAAATTAAATGCTTAGATACTGTAACGTGAGCCCTCGTTGGATTATAATAGAAAGAGATTGGGAGAGCAAGAGAGACGGGGGCACTGAGTGAAGTTATAGTCGACCTGGTTCCTTACCACACTTCCTTCGTTTTATATATATATATATATATATATATATAAATAATTACAGCAGTGACATAAACAGGTGCTCAAGTTTCATTGGGTTCTGGGCCCCAATTTCTTCAGCCTGTCATGAAGGCTGAAGAAATTGCGGCCCAGAACCCAACGAAACTTGAGTACCTGTTTATGTCACTGCTGTAATTATTTATACTAAACTCGTCCTATGGACTTAGTGCTTTCACTCTTGGTTATTTCCGCTTTAACTTTAACTTCAGTATATATATATATATATATATATATATATATATATACATATATATATATATATATATATATATATATATATATATATATATATACATATATATATATATATATATATATATATATATATATATATATATATATATATATATATATATATATATATATATATATATATATATATATATATATATATATATACATATATATATATATATATATATATATATATATATATATATATATATATATATATATATATATATATACTGAAGTTAAAGTTAAAGCGGAATAACCAAGAGTGAAAGCACTAAGTCCATAGGACGAGTTTAGTATAAATAATTACAACAGTGATATAAACAGGTGAGATAGAGTGTCCGTGCTGTTTGCTCTGATCAGAGCAAACAGCACGCACACTCTATCTCAAAATTATTTTTGAAAAGCATTTAGAAATGCGCAACCGGTAAAAACTTAAAAACTTAAAACCACAACTGAATACTAACCCATACAATCACTAATACTCTTTTATTCCTAATTAAACCATTTTTCAACTGTGAACAATTTGTCAGCATTTTCTATTCCGTTTACCAATATATAATAACTTGTGTGTTACACCTCTATTCTTTTAACTATATATATATATATATATATATATATATATATATATGTAAATATTTATAAGTCGTTTGGAAGCGTCGACAATGCATATGGGTAAATCTCCGGGTAACAAGGTCCGGTGGCGGAGAGAGAGATATGTAAGTGGGTGTACGTTGAGATGCGTGGTGTGTATAGGATGTGTGAGATGTGTAGAATGAAGGGAAGAGTAAAAGAATAAAAATAATAATAACAACACAAGAGAGAGAGTTACCTTGGGAGAGATTTAATAGTCCCTATATATTTCGGATTCACATCCATCAACTGGGTTTTTTTCCGGGGTGGGGGAAAAGGTTGTCTGTCGGACAACTCGGAACGCGTCTTTCGCTGTCTGTTGATTTGAATATCACTTATATATATATATATATATATATATATATATATATATATATATATATATATGTTGAAAAGGTAAACACACCAAAGAGAGATATATATACAGTGCTTTATCAATAATACAGGGAAAAAAACCACCAGTGTATGGAATCTATAACCTATGAAAGGCAGACTATAGACACGATAATTAAAAATATAAATTAAAGCGTGAATATATACCTCTATAACTATATAACACACGTACAAATCCAAAGATATGTTTCACCAATAATTTGTTGAAAGAAATGGGTTGGTCTCGGTTCATCAGCGTGTGTAAGGCAACACTAAGAGAATTTTAAAATTGACTGTCCAGCTACACGTGGGAGAGAGAAGTCACAGGGTGTTTAAGGGCAGTGAACCAGTGGCCTCTGGGGGACGAACTGCTAGAAAGGGCAGCCCAAAGCCACTCAGAGAAGTGTGCTCAACCAAACAGAGATAGGAAAGACTGTTATTAGGAGCGAAATATCACGATAAATTAACGGAGGCATCGTGTCTATAGCCTGCCTTTCATAGGTTATACATTCCATACACTGGTGGGTTTTTTCCATGTATTATTGATAACGCACTGTATATCTCTCTCTGGTGTGTTACCTTTTCAACATATTGTATTTTAAAGAACTCGGGATCTCTTCTCCTTTGAGCACATTATTTACAGGGAATAGGGAGGGCCTATGCCTCCGTTAATTTATCGTGATATGTCGCTCCTAATAACAGTCTTTCCTATCTCTGTTTGGTTGAGCACACTTCTCTGAGTGGCTTTGGGCTGCCTTTTCTAGCAGTTCTT
>OZ024742.1:21697808-21710308 GCA_964016885.1 Eledone cirrhosa
GGTTTTAATATCGTTAAGTGAATTTTAAATAGTTCAGCTTTGTGTAATAACTAAATAAACACCATAAAAAAGTCAAAAATTTTCCAACGATATTGTGGTGAAATGAATCAATTATACATTCACCTAAATAGGTAAAGTTATCTAAACTAAATGGAACATTCCAGATACACAAGCTTCCAAGTGAGTAAATTTTACGAAGTTTAACTTATCTATTATTTATGTGAAATAAATTCACATAGGTTATCAAATTTATGTCACCACATAAAGCCATATATATATATGCAAGTATGTGTGTGCATATATAAATGCATGCATAGGTCATATATGTCCACAGAATATATGAGTGTTTCGAACCAACAGATTCATTTCGACAACAAAAGACTCTACCAGGAGCATAGCAAAAACAAAAGGAAATTATGTGGATTAGGTTTGGGAGAGGTGTAAGCAGCAGAGGAATCTGTCATCACATAATTAGTTAAAACTCTTATCACGGCCTGAATCATTGCTACAATTTAGTTTTAATTTTATCATTGGACATTTACGTATTGATAACTGCCAACACAAAGCGCCCCTATTTCCCTTCGATTACGCATATGTCTGAAGTCTAAAATATGTCTGGTGCTCGGAGCCTCATCAGACCGTTACTTATCTCAGTTTCCGTGGCATGAAGAAACTGAGGGTACAAGACTTCACCCTGCGTATACTGTTGTTGTTGTAACAGCTCACACCTAGGCAGGTTTAGCTGGCCTCCTCCAAGGTATATCTCGTCCGAGGTGTCTTGCTGGTTTTAATGATAGGGACCCAGTCCTATCATCTCATTTCTGCAGTTGAGTAAACGGGAGCAACGTGAAATAAAGTGTCTTGCTCAAGGAAAAAACACATCACCCGGTCCGAGAATTGAACTCACAACCTTTCGATTGCAAGCCAATGCTCTAACCACTAAGCCATGCGTATACTGGAGTGAAATGAAATGTTTTGCAAAGTGAAATGAAATGTTTTGCTCAAGGGCACAACATGCACAACACGAATTGAACCCTTGAGATTATGATCTTAGACCCTCCC
The DNA here is from genome assembly GCA_964016885.1 of Eledone cirrhosa. NCBI lineage: Eukaryota > Metazoa > Mollusca > Cephalopoda > Octopoda > Eledonidae > Eledone > Eledone cirrhosa. Next base: position 21,698,871 of record OZ024742.1, read on the forward strand.
TTACCACTTGGCACCTCGATTAGGCATATGAATACCTAATAAAACATAATTCTATCTCATGTGGATTCGAACTCCTGTAAGGATTTTATTAGAAAAATGTCAACATCTATATACTGATGTGTTATGAACATAACCTATATTCACGTTCTCCAGTTTGAACTGGGTTAAAAGGTTCTATATTATTGATAACCATTAAACAATATTGTCAGTTTAAATTAGAAAACTTCAGGACAATGTTTAATGTATGCAATTATGTACTAAATAAGCAAACGGTGGTCCTAGACTCACTTTGAAATGTTTCTATTTATTTAACATTTGTAATATTTGCCATGCCATTAAATAGATTTAGTATAAGTATGTAGTCTGTGCAGAATTGCTTTATATACATCATCTACGTTCGTTGCTCCCTCGCACGCTCCTTCTCACATTCTCTCTCTATCTTACTCTAGCCTCTCTCTTAATCTCTACGCTTTCTTTCCCCTCTCTCTCATAGTCTCTACACTCTCTCTTCGCCCCTTTCTATGTATATCTCACACAGTCGATCCCACGTAATGTCCTCAAATCTCTTTTAATTGATTTTGCTCCACACTTTTCTATCTATCTGTTTATTATTCCTTCACATACCCACTTCGTCTTTATATTCTATGCATACGTCTTTATATATATATATATATATATAAACGGAAAAAATGAAACGAAATTTCATTTCCCACTCTTAGTACGGCTGTTACTTAAATATAAGTATGTACACGTACATACATATATGTATACAGACGTACAGTAGTATGTATATATATATATATACATACATGCACACATATATATATGTACGTATGGATTCACCGAACATTTATTATAATGCTCGGTGTGTTTGTAAACAAACATCCCGTATTAAGCCGTAGTGTCTAGCAACCATCGTTGCTCGTTTGTTCAACACTGACAAAGGAACGCTGTACTAGTTTCCAGCTTATTAGCTATCGTCAGCAACGTATACTTTCCTGCCAGATTGTTGAACGTATATACTTACCTTATGCATATTAACGGCTGAGTAGCCCAATTTGCATATCTAGTGGGTTAATCGGCCGGGTGCACCGAAAACGATAAACGGAAAAAATGAAACGAAATTTCATTTCCCACTCTTAGTACGACTGTTACTTAAATATAAGTATGTACACGTACATACATATATGTATACAGACGTACAGTAGTATGTATATATATATACATACATGCACACATATATATATGTACGTATGGATTCACCGAACATTTATTATAATGCTCGGTGTGTTTGTAAACAAACATCCCGTATTAAGCCGTAGTGTCTAGCAACCATCGTTGCTCGTTTGTTCAACACTGACAAAGGAACGCTATACTAGTTTCAAGCTTATTAGCTATCGTCAGCAACGTATACCTTCCTGCCAGATTGTTGAACGTATATACTTACCTTATGCATATTAACGTATATACGTTCAACAATCTGGCAGGAAGGTATACGTTGCTGACGATAGCTAATAAGCTTGAAACTAGTACAGCGTTCCTTTGTCAGTGTTGAACAAACGAGCAACGATGTTGCTTGACACTACGGCTTAATACGGGATGTTTGTTTACAAACACACCGAGCACTATAATAAATGTTCGGTGAATCCATACGTACATATATATGTGTGCATGTATGTATATATATATACATACTACTGTACGTCTGTATACATATATGTATGTACGTGTACATACTTATATATATATATATATATATACTATAAAACGAAAGGAGCTGTGTGGTTACTAAAAACAAGGTTTAGGATGGTGGTTGGGACGGAACAGGAGGAGAAAGGAAGAAAGGAGTTTCCATCGTCAGCTGTAAATGTTTCCTGAACCGATGTTTCCGCGCTGAATTACAGGACATCGGTGTAGTTCGGGTGCGCCCGAGGCCTTTTATTAATCAAAAGGCCAGGTGGAAAGGGAGAGAGAAAGAGAGAAAAAAACGGAGAGAGAAAAGAGAGAGAAAGGAGGAAGAACAGGGGTAGGGAGATGAGGAGAGAGTAAGAAGGGGAAAAAATAGGAAAGGAATAGAAGAAAAAAAGTGTACAGGTCCCGTCATGGGAAGACACAGGTGAAAGAAACATGCAAAAAAGTAACCGTGGAAAATCGGAAAAGGGGAAATCCGACGTGTGGCTTATGTATCGACGAACGAATAACTATCCTAAATAGATTACGCAATAGTGATTGCCTAAACACGAGAAGTGAATTTTTCACACGTTGTCCACACGTCACCAAACGTCTATTGCATAACTACAAGGCTCCGGACTGGTTCTTTGTAATTATATTTTTAATTTTTTTTAATTTTATTTTCAACCTAAAAACTTTCCGGACTTTCGCAGTTATCTCCCTTACACCTCCCCCCCCGCACGCAGTCTAGTATTGCCTGTGTGAAGTGACCGGGTTTCTGCGCATGCGCGTTTGCACGGTAGTCCTTCCTGTTCCTATAACTATACACATCCTGAGCTGAAGATCCGCGAAGGTGAAACAATTGTTCGCGGTATGGTGAACTAACTGTTGTGTAACCACCTCTACCTAACTCGTCCCTTGGACTGAGTGCTCTACCACTACGGATATTACCTTCCAGTGTTCCACCACTATATATATATATATATATATATATATATATGGAGGAGGTTATAGTTCACTTGAAGCATTGTGTAATGAGGTATAAACGTTTGTATATGTATAATAAAGCCAAAACAATGCAGGTATGGACATAGAATAAAGAATGCAAATGCAAAAGATATTGTTGACAATTAGTCTTTTACCTTAGATTTATTTAAATGTCAGCATGACTTGGCAAGCTATTTAGAACACTGGTTTAACCGCTTTACTTCCCTCCGGAGAAGAGATATTATCTCGAAAATTAAGGACATTTAAATAAATCTAAGGTAAAAGACTAATTGTCAACAATATCTTTTGCATTTGCATTCTTTATTCTATGTCCATACCTGCATTGTTTTCGCTTTATTATACATATACAAACGTTTATATATATATATATAGAAGTGGTTACACAACAGTTAGTTCACCATACTGAGAACAATTGTTTCATCTTAGCGAATCCTCAGTTCGTAATGGGCATGGTTATACGGAACAGGAAGGACAACCGTACGAACGCGAATGCGCAGAAACGATTACATCACACAGGCAATACTAAATTATATATATATATATATATATATATATATACACACGCACACACACAAATACACACTCTCTCACACACACACATACATATATATTATAAAGAGTCGGGACCCAACGGCTGAGCTCTTGCCGTTTCAACGGCTAGTTCTAGACTCGTATACGTACATATATATATATGTGTGTGTGTTTGTATAATATACATATACATGCTTGTATGTATGTACGTATGTATGTATGTACGTATGTACGTATGCAACCCTGATGGTATCCAATGATGTTGACTTGTTCTTCTTTTTGGTAAATATCATCTTGGTTAAGAGAGTGGGACTGGCTTTGTGCAGTGCCTTTGTTCACTATAAAAGCTTCATGGCACAGGCATTGCTTTATATCTGTAGATCTCTGTGCACTTGTCGTCACATGGTACCATGGGCCCAGCACTATGTGTCAATAATTGTCACAAGTGTAGTGTTTGTACCAGAGTTTTCAAGTCGCTGGCTGGACTAAAAAGTCACACTCGTTCAGCGCTTCGGTAGGGGTTCTCCTACATGGATATAAAGTAGTGGCCGTACTCGAAAACGAGTTGGCAGCCACCATATGTATGTATGGATGGATGGAGGGATGGATGGATGGATATTCATATATACCATGAACGATCGTCAAAACGGACTCCATTGAATCATATGTCGGGTAAAGTGAAGGAAATCTGAGTTAATATCATTGCAGTTAATATTGATATCGACAACTATAGTTTAGAAGTATAGTATGAGTCTATATTTTTGATGTGTTAGATGACTGCTATGTATCTTTTAAAAATGTTATATTCATCATCTTTTAACTAAATCAATAAAATAATCATGCATCATAATGTGAAATTAATGTTTCTGTCCCATATTATGAAATATTTTCTTAGTTGCTTTGTGATAGCAATGCGTACACCGCAGCTAGTTGTATATATGAATTATAAGGATGGTGTGTGGGCAATTAGTAGAGTGGTTAACTAATAATCGAATTCTTAAACCATTATCTCAGGAGATATGCCTGCTATTTTTCACATTAGCCCCTCCTTCTAAGCGGGATGTTCATCGTTATAAATTACTAACCCTTCACCTATTTTTTTATTTCTATTTTCAGTTCTTCTATAATCATTATTTACCAAAGGCGGTGGATTGGCAGTATCGGTAGAGGGTCGGACGCCATGCTTTCCAGCATAGTTACGTCCCTTTGCGATCTGAGTTCAAATCCCGCCGAGGTTGACTTTGCCTTTCATCCTTACGGGGTCGATAAAATAAAGTACCAGTAATGTACTGGGTAATTGCTGGCCTTGTGCCAATAGTAGAAATAATTATTTACCAATTGGCAGTATCGGCAGAGGCTCGGACGCCATGCTTTGACGCATAGAGTTATGGCCCTTGCTATTCTGAGTTCAAATCCCGCCGAGGTTAACTTTGCCTTTCATTCTTACGGGGTCGATAAAATAAAGTACCAGTAATGTACTGGGTAATTGCTGGCCATGTGCCATAAGTAGAAACAATTATTTACCATCATCCAAAGACCAACACATTTTAGTGCCGAAATTTATTTAATTGATATCTATATAATTCTCGCGCTCTCTCTCTATCTATCTATACATGCATACATACATTACACACACACACACACACACATACACACACATATCATATATATATATTTATATATAAATATAATATATAATAAATGTAATCCGAGTTTTTCGAATATTAATAATATTTGATTTGTTTGCAATTATGCAAACCAGCCTCATGTTATAGCCATGTCAGTAGAATGAACTCTTCATTCTACTGACATGGCTATAAAAATGAGGCTTGTTTGCAGAATTGAAACGAATCGAATGTTATTATTAATAATTGGCAGTATTGGTAGAGTGTCGGATGCCATGCTTTGGCGCATAGAGTTACGGCCCTTGCCATTCTGAGTTCAAATCCCACCGAGGTTAACTTTGCCTTTCATCCTTACGGGGTCGATAAAATAAAGTACCAGTAATACATTGGGTAATTGTTGGCCTTGTGCCTAACGTAGAAACAATTATTAATACTAGCAGATTGGCAGAATCGGTAGAGCGTCAGACACCATGCTTTCTAGCATAGTTACTGTCTGAGTTCAAATCCCGCCGCGGTTAACTTTGCCTTTCAACCTTTCGGGGTGGATAAAATAAGGTACCAGTAATGTACAGAGTAATTGGTGGCCTTGTACCTAAAGTAGAAACAATTATTAATACTAGCAGAAAACCACACTTCAGGTGGTTTTCTGCTAGTATTTGTAGTGTGCATATTTATATTATAGGCAAATATAGATGTATGTAGATATGATACATCAAATAAAATCGTAATTGACAATATGCAGAGAAATTGAAGAGAGACCGTTACACTCTTTTCTGTAAGTAAAGTAATCTTTGATTCATTTAAAAAATACGATTTTATGTATAAACTGCATTACGGTGAACTGTAATGAAACCTTATATAACGATGCAAATATAAGGATGTTTATAGAAGCGATGTAATTGTAGTGACATAACAAACGCTAACCGGAAGTGTAGACATTTGAAAATTGTAAAAGAAGTGTATCTTAAAATAAACAATCATTATATATAAGAATATTTATGTTTAATTAACAGTCACGAAATTTAGTAGATAAATTATGTAATATTCATTCATTATTTATTCAAACTTTGAGTTCAAATCCCGCCAAGGTTAACTTTGACTTTCATGCTTACGGGGTCGATAAAATAAAGTACCAGTAATGTACTGGGTAATTGCTGGCCTTGTGCATTAAATAGAAACAATTATTTATTCAAACTAATCTAAGTTATTTTACTAACGGGATAAAAAAAATATATTCGGGACGCAATCCCGCACTCCTCCTTTTATTATAGTTATGATTCGAAAAACTCAGATTACATTTATTGTATTCAGCCATGTAGAGCGAACATTTTCTTCATATATATATATACTGTATATATATATATACTGTATATATAATTATATGTGTGTGTGCGTGTGTGTGTAAAAGGTAAACAGAAATAACAACACAATCGGTACAGTATATGGAAGGGATATATTAGATTAACGCTTGATATAGCAGGTAGGTATTAAGGTTTCGGATGCTAGTCCTTCATCAGAAGAAAGAATAAGCAATTAGATATATTGGGGGACGGGTGGGTTGGAATTGGAAAAAATGTCTTTAGATAAATATAACAGGTCCATTCATGTTGACATCTCTTGCAAAACTGTTGGTGCTGGCGTTTTGTGTATGATTTATTTTTTAGAAAAGTGGATGATGGAGTGCGTCTACCTGAAATGAAAAAAAAACATTTTGTAAATAGATCTATACTTGTGCACGTGAGTAAGTCTGTGTGTGTGTGTGTGTGTGTGTGTGTGTGTGTGTGTGTGTGTGTGTGTGTGTGTGTGTGTGTGTGTGTGTGTGTGTGTGTGTGTGTGTGTGTGCTATTATACGTCCGTACGCAGCTAAGAAATGTGTGTGTATATGTGAATAAAATAATGTGTGTGCATGTAAGTACGAAGCTATGAGCAAAAGTATGTTAATATAAGGGTGTGTATGTGTGTATACAGAGGAGTGAAGGCAAAGGTGGGGTGAGCATATATAGTTGGCATGTATTAGTTGTAAGAGAAGATGTTAATGATCAAGAGAAAGCGATAGGAATCTAGGGGCGTGATAATGGGCGGGGTATTGGAGAAATTGGGGAGTCTAGTTGAGTCCAAGAGGGGAATAGGACCCATATATATATATATATATATATATATATATATATATATGAAAAAGAACACAAGAGCGTCTACAACATTAAAAGAGTTTTATTGGCTAACAATGTTTCTTCCTTACGTGTAACCGTATGATTCATCAGAGCTATAAAAGGGGTTTGATTGGTGTTATGGACTCTACCAACCAATATATATATGAAATATTACTGTCCTATATTGGAATCTCTCTCTCTCTCTCTCTCTCTCTCTAACACAAAAACATATGCAAGTATAGATATTATCAGCAATGGAAAAAACAATGCAAACATTGTTTCCTTGGCCCGATTTGACGGTCATGAGATTTGAAAGGCATTTTATTTCTAGGTTATATATAAGTACATAACCTAGAAATAAAATGCCTTTCAAATCTCATGACCGTCAAATCGGGCCAAGGAAACAATGTTTACATTGTTTTTTCCATTGCTGATAATATCTATACTTGCATATGTTTTTGTGTTAGACAGAGAAAGAGAGAGAGAGAGAGAGAGAGAGAGAGAGAGAGAGAGAGAGAGAGAGAGAGAGAGAGAGAGAGAGAGAGATTCCAATATAGGACAGTAAAATTTCATCACAAGTCGGATGGAACTCTAATATTCTAGGACATGCTAACATATTCGATACAGTTCTAAATGCTTGCGGGCGGATGTATATACATAGACTGAGAGTGAAATAGATTAAGACTGAGAGAGAGTCAGATACACAACCTGTGACTGTAAGATCCTCTTATGTAAGGATCTTTCCAAACATGGTGAATTGGCCGTACGGGTAGAGGGTCGGACGCCATAATTTCCAGCATAGTTACGTCCTTTTATGTTCTGAGGTCAAATCCCGTCGAGGTTAACTTTGCCTTTCATCCTTACGGGGTCGATAAAATAAAGTACCAGTAATGCACTGGGTATTTGCTGGCCTTGTGCCAAAAGTAGAAACAATTATTTATTTCATAGTCTTACGAATTGTTTTTGATCTATATATTTAAGCTAGTTTTAATATTCTGAAGACTATTTCCTATATAACTATTCATGTTAGAAACTGTTTATGTAATCGAAAATAAAATTAGCTGCTATTTAGATTTGAAAATTCAATGACTTCGGATTGACGCAGTTCATATTAAGCTGGAGGCTTCATCAAACGTTGTTCAAATGAACGAATTGTCCTAAAAATGGTGTTCACTTCATTTATTAAATTGAAGTTAAAGCCAGCAGATTGTATACTCCTACTATTTTTGTAATGAAAGAAAAATTTTCAGAGAGTCACTTTTGGTAATAATGGAACAGACGTAATATATTATTAAAATGGTGGTGGTTATTTTCATAATAAACACTGTGAATTTATATGGTGAACTTTTTCAAAAGAAAGTGCCTGGATATAAGGATCTCTGTCAAAGCTTTGATCTAGTGTATGCGGTTCTACCTCAGCACGGTTTAATAAATCTAGAGAAACATTGTGTGATATCAGGTATATTAGGTGGGTCGAACAGACATTATTAAAAGAGTAATCATATATAAAAACCTGGTGAAATACTTCTCCGTTTGATTCAAATTTCCTTTCAATTATTATTGCAATTTCATCATTGTAGCAACTTGTATACAGTTTAAATAATGAATACCATAAAAATTTCGGAAAAACCTAAGAAGTTTTCTGTTGACATAAAAGAAGAGGGAGATGTATTCAGTTGATTTATTATAACATATTACTGGTATTTATCCGAAATACTTGGTTAGATAAAGTATTGAATATGTTGCGTATATATCATTAGTTCATACTAGGTAATGTGTGCATAGTACATACCAAAATGTTCTCCATATTACTCATGTGAAAAGGGCGGTGGATTGACAGTATCAGAGGAGCATCGGACAACACGTTATATGTCAGAGGGTTACGCCCCTTTATGATGTGAATTCAAATCCCTTCGAAGTTAACTTTACCTTTCATCCTGATGGGGTCGATAAAATAAAGTATCAGTATTGCCATGTGGTCGATTTAATCGACTTTCACCACCCCCAGAGCGTGCGAAAAGGATGAATGTTTTAATTAAAGATGCAGTCCATTCGTAGGACTTCTAAACAGTTTACATCTATCTAATTCCTCCCACAAGACGTGATTTGGACAGTGGCTTTGGTAAATAGTCGATGCTTGTACATGATGGTAGAAATACGGTGTCGGTGGATTCCTTGTCGGACTTCTACCTGTATATATTCATAGAGAATTTCTATATAGTGCATGAACGACTGACATAAGTGTATCAAGAATAAATATCACAGACATGTATGCAAGACAAATAGAAAGTATGACAACTGTCGTGCCGTATTGACAGCAATAGTCTATGTGTGTTGTAAGACAAAATTATAAACTCCGCAGTAAATATTTCTAAATGTGTTGCAACAAAATATTCAGTTCTCTTTTATTCTGTCCATACCATTAAAATTTACCTGATTACACTTACAAACGATTATTGCGATTACTACTACTACTACTACTACTACTACTACTACTACTACTACTACTACTACTACTACTACTACTACTACTACTACGACGACGACGACGACGACGTCGACTACTACTACTACACACACACAAACGCCCACACACACAGACACACACATATATTTATATATATATATATGTATATATATATATATATATATTTATATATATATATATATATATATATATATATATATATATATATATATATATATATATATATATATATATAATATATATATATATACATATAGTATATATATATACTTATAGTATATATATAACGAATTCGCTGGATACAAAGGTGAGGATTTTACTCTTCCCATCTCTCTCTCTCTCTATATATATATATATAGAGAGAGAGAGAGAGAATTTAGTATATCTACCAACATATGCGTACAGATGTACACTAATGCTAGCAAATACATAAGTTATGTCATAGTACCTAGGTGCTTCAATGCAGGAGGATGCAGAACAATAATATGAAAGACGTAAAATAAGAAAATTAAAAAAAAAATTAAAAATTAACTTACTAAAATTTTCACTCCAACTAATTAGTTTCTGTAATGGGATAAAGATAGTTACGTAATATAACCATCGAGAATTCATTACGTCATCAGGGAGTCTATTCTCAGCTAAGTCTCCAGGCAATGCGCGGACACTAGGGACTCATATAAAAATAATAATAATTCGGTGGATGGAACAGCTAGCGGGGACTGGATTCCATGCACTGAAAAAGTTCGCTGTCTCTGGTCAAATGGCAGATTCTAAAGAATCAATCACGTGACACTGAGGCTAGTCGGAAGGAATGGGTTGGTAAGATGACAAAAGCCTACTACCACACCAATGAATTAGTAGTGGATTTGGAAGGTTTGCTCAACAAATAAATAATTTGGAGATAAATATAGAGAATTTCGTATATCTACCAACATATGCGTACATGTGTACACTGATGCTATTTTTATATGAGTCCCTAGTGTCCGCGCATTGCCTGGAGACTTAGCTGAGAATAGACTCCCTGATGACGTAATGAATTCTCGATGGTTATATTACGTAACTATCTTTATCCCATTACAGAAACTAATTAGTTGGAGTGAAAATGTTAGTAAGTTAATTTTCTTATTTTACGTCTTTCATATTATAGTTCTGCATCCTCCTGCATTGAACTACCTAGGTACTATGACATAACTTATGTATTTGCTAGCATTAGTGTACATCTGTACGCATATGTTGGTAGATATACTAAATTCTCTATATTTATCTCCAAATTATTTATTTGTTGAGCAAAACTGCCAAATCCACTACTAATTCATTGGTGTGGTAGTAGGCTTTTGTCATCTTACCAACCCACTCCTTCCGACTAGCCTCAGTGTCACGTGATTGATTCTTTAGAATCTGCCATTTGACCAGAGACAGCGAACTTTTTCAGTGCATGGAATCCAGTCGCCGCTAGCTGTTCCATCCACCGAATTATTATTATTTTTATATGAGTTCCTAGTGTCCGCGCATTGCCTGGAGACTTAGCTGAGAATAGACTCCCGATGACGTAATGAATTCTCGATGGTTATATTACGTAACTATCTTTATCCCATTACAGAAACTAATTAGTTGGAGTGAAAATTTTAGTAAGTAAGTTAATTTTTAATTTTTTTTTTTATTTTCTTATTTTACGTCTTTCATATATATATATATGTTTATTCTCATATTTACACATATTTTTTCCCCCGCTGTGACCCGTCTATTTCGTTCTTACTGCTTCCTCTTTCTCTGTATCTTTACCCTCTCTAACAGTCACTCTCTCTGTTAGCATCTTCCTCGCCCTTCACTCACTCACTCTCTGTTACTACCTCTCCTCCTCCTCCTTCTTCCCGTTTGACCTCTGCGTAATTCTTTTCTTTCGCACGCTTGGTCAGGCTGGTTCGCTTATTTTTCTCTCTCTCGTCTACGATTTCACAGAACTTA
>OZ024742.1:21712808-21717808 GCA_964016885.1 Eledone cirrhosa
CAATGTAAGCACAATGAAAGGAAGAGCAGGAGAAATCGTAGAAATGCTAGAGCGAAAGGAAATTGATGTATGCTGCGTGCAAGGGGCTAGATGGAGAGGAGTATCCGCTAGAGTCCTTGTAGGAAAAAGTCGGTGCTACAAATTGTTCTGGGTGGGAAATGACGATGGGATGGGTGGTGTAGGTATACTACTAGCTGACAAGTGGGTAGATAAAGTAATCTCAGTGTACAGGGTAAATGCAAGAATCATTAAACTCAGACTAGTTCTGAATAAAACAATTACCACAATAATATCAGCTTACGCACCCCAATCGGGGTTGCCAGACGAACTTAAGGATAGATTTTACGAGTCCCTAATGCACACTACTGCTCTAACAAACGACAATGACTTCCTAATCATCGCAGGAGATATTAACGGACACGTAGGTAAACACTGTGACCGCTTCAATAGAGTCCATGGAGGCCATGGGGTTGGCACAAGAAATGAAGAAGGATTCAGACTTCTAGAATTCTGCGACGCCAATGACATGTCGATATGTAACACAAACTTCAAAAAACCCGACAACCACCTGATCACCTATAGACCAGGGGAGCATTCTAGTCAGATAGATTTTATCCTCATCAGAGGACGTGACAGACGGACGGTCGTAAACACAAAAGCCTTCCCTAGTGAGGAATGTTCCTCCCAACATAGCTTAGTTGTCAGCGACCTCACAGTCAGAACTAGACTAACCTGGAAACAGAGGCCAGCCTGGAGAAGAAAGATCTGGAAGCTGAAAGACCCCTCAGCCAGTAACAGATTTAAAGATATTTTACTCAACGCCTACGACATTAAAGAAGAACAGATAGAGACATTCAATGTAGAAGAGCACTGGGAGTTCCTAAAAAATAACTTACTAGAGGAGACGGATGAGGTCTGTGGCTGGAGTAAGACCACAAGCAGGAGGAGAGTGACTTGGTGGTGGAACAATAAGGTAGATGAGGCAGTTAAGGCCAAGAGACAGGTATGGAAAGAATGGAAGAACGGGGTAAGCAGGGTACATTACATAGAGACCAAGAGGGAAGCTAAGCGACAAGTATACTTAGCTAGGAGGGAAGCAGAGGATAGAAAATTCAAGCATGTTTTGCAACGTGAGGACCAGAAACAGGAGGTGTTCAAGATTGCGAGGCAGTGTGTCAGAGAGAATTGTGATGTCATTGGAGAGAAGTGTATCCGGAATGATAAAGGTGAGCTTGCCCTCACAAGTGCTGAGAAGAAAGATGCAAGGAAGAGTATTTATGATAGATTACTAAATGAGGAGAATGCATGTGAAGAAGAGACCCTACCCCAAGTAGACCCTATAGAGGGGCCAGCAGTACAAGTCAGCAGCAGCGTAATAAGTAAGGCAATCAAATATATGAAGATGGGGAAGGCAACCGGTCCATCGGGTATAGCTGCCGAGATGCTGAAGGCATCTGGGTCTGTAGGTCACACTATAACCACACGTATTGTTAACCAGGTAATACTAGAAGGTATCATACCAAAAGATTGGTGTAGTAGCATCATTGTCAACTGCTACAAAGGTAAAGGTGATGCACTCGATAGAGGAAAATATAGAGGTATAAAGCTGATGGACCAGGTCATGAAAGTAACAGAAAGAGTTATAGCACAGTTGATTAGGGACCGGGTGAAACTAGATGAGATGCAATTTTGGTTTTTACCACGAAGAGGCACCACTGATGCCCTCTTCCTTGTGAGGCAGTTACAGAAAAAGTACCTAGCAAAAGGTAAGCCACTCTACCTGGTATTCGTCGATCTCGAGAAAGCCTTTGACAGAGTTCCACGTGCTGTAATCTGGTGGGCTCTTAGAAAACTATGAGAAGATGAATGGGTTGTGAAAGCTGTACAAGCCATGTATAGGGGAGCAGTCAGCAAAGTTAGGATTAGCAATGAGTATAGCGAGGAATTTAGCGTACAGTTTTGGGTCCACCAGGGCTCTGTTCTTCGCCCTCTCCTGTTCATCATAGCCCTGCAGGCAATAACAGAGGAGTTTAAGACCGGATGCCCATGGGAACTCCTGTATGCTGATGACCTCGCACGTATAGCTGAATCTATGATAGAACTAGAGAATAAATTCCAAACTTGGAAGCAGGGACTAGAGAGAAAGGGTCTCAAAGTCAACATGACAAAGACTAAGGTTCTATGTAAGTAGACGTGAAAACAGAACCCAGATCCCCTCAGGGAAATGGCCTTGTTCAGTATGTAGGAAAGGTGTAGGTAGGAACTCCATTTCCTGCCCCAAATGCAAACAATGGGTACACAAGAGAAGTAGCGGGATCTCGGGAAGCTTAATTAAGAATGTAGGCTTCACATGCAGCAGCTGTGCTGGGACAGCAAGCAGCAAACAGCGACAGGACACAAGTACCACCAATCTCTGGGAGGGCTCTGTAGAGACAGTAGACAGCTTCTGCTACCTAGGTTACCGAATTAGCAGCGGAGGTGGGTGTTCAGAAAGTACAATAACTAGGGTAAGAACGGGATGGAAGAGTTCAAGGAACTACTACCACTGCTATCTGCAAAAGGCTTCTCCCTCAAAATGAAAGGCAGACTGTATGATGCGTGTATCCGAACAGTAATGTTACATGGTAGTGAGACCTGGGCGCTGAAGGTGGAAGACTTACGTAGATTAGAGAGAAACGAAGCCTGCATGCTCCGATGGATGTGTAATAGTAATATACGCGAACGACAAAGCATAAATGAATTGAGAGAGAGACTGAGCATAAGATGAATCAAATGCTGTGTGCAGGAGAGGCGGTTGCGTTGGTATGGACATGTGATGCGTATGAAGGATGACAGCTGCATAAAAAGGTGCAGAGCACTAGAAGTCGATGGAAACCGCGGAGTGGGGAGACCCAACATGACCTGGAATGAGGTGATAAAAGCCGACCTTACCCAATTACACCTCTCAAAGGCGATGACACACGACCGTGACCTCTGGCGTCACGCAGTAATACAGAGCACCCGACCTCCCATGGGTACAAGCTGAAGCATATAGACAATATGCCCCCCCCCCACTGCAAGGTGGTCGTGGAGGTGCCACGGCAAGAAAGCACCCAGCCCACACTGTAAAGTGGACGTGTAGGCGCCACGAAAAATCACCCAGCACTCACTGTAAATGAGGTTGGTGTTAGGAAGGACATCCAGCTGTAGAAATCAAGTTCCTGTTTGAGCAAGGCATGGTCAGCCGACCAGACACTGCCCACAACAGGACAACCCGTCTAATCCATGCTAGCATGGAAGAACGGACATAAAACGGTGATGATGATGATGATGATATATATATATATGTATTATATATATATATATATAATATATATATATGTATATATATATATATATATATATATATATATATATATATATATATATATATATATATATATATATATTGTTATACTTGGGGAGGGTCATATTTGTGTAATATTGCCAGAATTAATAACAGAACACACTCACTGTTCGGTTGCTTTTCGCTTCTCGCTGTCTTTTATATCTGCAATCTAACTTACTCGGTTCTCAATGTCGCCATATATATTTATTAAAATAACAGATTACAGTTTAAGAAAAGAATCGCTGCTTTCACCCTTAACGGGATCTTATGAAACTAACAAAGTCAATCTGTAAACGCAGAACTGGATATTTCAAAAAACGTTGCAACCGGAGGAAGACAGGAAGACGATACTTTGGTTCGTGGAAACGTTCGCTGGCAAAGAAGGGAAAAAACGAATAATACATCATTAATAGGAGCTGTGAAAAACAAATACGCGCAAAGACAGAACCACGTTTATGGTATAAAAGATGTCGTAGACTAATGTTCTCTCAGGTGGTGCATAGAGACGTTCTCTGGCAATGAACGAAAAAACGAAGATAATACGTCATATGTGGAGCGTGGAGAACAATAGCACACAAAGACAAAATCACGTAAATGGCATAGCAGAAGTCGTAGACTAAAATTCTAACTAGGAGACCGAATGAATCTCCGCTACAGAGTTAAGAACAAAGTAAATAAATACAATACAGAAGTAATAGAAATAAATAAATACATACACGCAAACAAATACGTACATACACAAGCATACGCAAAAACTTACCATAGGTATACAAAACCACGCACATATAAATATGTGTGTGTGTGTGTATGCGTGTATACAAATAAATAAATAATTATATAAACGTATATAAATAAATATATACGTATATAAAAAGCGCACACACATACCTAGATATAAATACACGAATGTTCGGAGACGTAAGTCAACTAAAACATGAAGTACACATATACACACACCCACCATACGTACGAACCTGCATACTCACACAGACGCAAAACTCCCGTATACAGATAGCCAAACCATATGTACCAGAATATATAAAATTATACGCCATAACAATCAAATATACGTACGAGAAGGTATACGTACCTTCACAAAACATACAGGTAATATATACTTACCTATGCAAATAAGTAAAGGAATAAACAAAACATATACTTAGCTCCCACATCAAGACGTAAAATATCCACGTATAGATCGTACTATCCGTTAGGGTATAACGTGGGGCTCTAATACAGGAAAGTTTTGTGCAATTTATGTTTACAAGCCGAAATTGCCTCAGATTTTGTGTTTAAGATGTGGTATGTGGCGTAGAGTATTTCCAGGGCTTCAGCGGCGCAGAGGTCACATGGTCTTTTATTTCCGTTATACGATCTAGCCCTAGCTAGGATCTCCCAGTGTAACTTATATTGGGCGTGGTTGTCTTTTAGACTCCAGATATAAGCTGAAAGTGACGTCATATCCCTTCTTAGAGGGTAACGAAAAGAATGGGTATGCATGTAAAGACGCTGCTTGAAACTATTGGTGGTTAACCCTATGTAGGCCCTACGGGACGTGGGTGTTACAACCTTACATTTGTAGACAATGTTACTAGAGAGGCATTTCCCGGATAGGGGGCAATCAGGCCGATTC
>OZ024742.1:21722808-21735308 GCA_964016885.1 Eledone cirrhosa
TTCGCTTTATTATACATATACAAACGTTTATACCTCATTACACAATGCTTCAAGTGAACTATAACCTCTTCCCATATATATATATATATATATATATATATATATATATATATATATATATATATATATATATATATATATATATATATATGTATATATATATGTATGTATATATATATATATATAGGAACAAGTATGTATAGAATAGAAAACGAAATATATATGTATATATATATGTTTGTATATATATATAGGAACAAGTATATACAGAATAGAAAACGAAAAGTCAGTGATGCATCTGAACTCAATTCATTGTGTTACAATTGTTTCCCCGGCGGACAGCTCGCGATGCGATCATTGTGTGGATATGTCTGATTCTGGACCCGCAGGTTCGATGGACACGTCTAATGATTTCGGAGCATATTCTCTCATATATATATATATATATATATATATATATATATATATATATATATTAAGGGAAGAATAAGCTATTACTTTTTCGACACCATTTCAGTACCTATAAAAGGGTAAATAGTGAGCCCTGATACTCTGGAGTATCGCCTGTTCATCATAGGACCCTGTGATGAACAAGTGAAACTCCAGAGTAAATATTTATATATATATATATATATATATATATATATATATGTGTGTTTAGAGAGAGAGAGAGAGAGAAAGTGGGAAGTTAGATATAGATAGGTCTGTGTCTGTGTATAAGGTTTACAATTCAAATATATTGGTGAGGATATTTGATTAGAATTCGATTTAAAACTTACTTGGACGATATCCGAACACTGTACTCTATATAACATAGCCACCTACAATACAGAACTTTCCACCTAAACGACTACTTTAAATATGTGATTCATTTCAGTCTAGGTATTTTGAATATTAAATATTTTATTGGGAACCGGTTGCCATCACCAAAGAAAATTGCTTCATTAATGATATCACGCAATCGATAAAGACATTTTTTTTATTAAATTCTTTCGATGTGTAGATGTTTTGACAGCTGTTATAATAGATTAACACCTAAATTTACCTCATAGATCAATAAAGAATTTGTTGGGATAATAAATATTTACTAAAATAGCAAAGATTCACTCTGGGTATGAAATATACTTCTTATAAAAATAAAATTAATGTAATTATTTTCTCGATATTGCATTGAGTTTGTAAAGCAGTTAAGCATTATTTGAAACAGAAAACGGTATCTGTTTCAGAAGAATTCATTCCAAATAAATACATGTATATATATACAGGGTGTTCCAAAAATGTATACACACTTCAATAGTATTTTAATAAATATATGTATATATTTTCTGAGACACCCTGTATATGTTACTAGCTTTATAAAAATCAACGAAAATGTAAGTCTACTATAATGGCTTCTGATTTATGCACTAGGTCAACAATTCTGGGGGAGGGGAAAGTCGATTAAATAGACACCTGTGTGTTATTGGTACTTCGTGCTATCGACCTCTTAACAAAAAAAACGTAAAGCTAACCTCGGCGGGATTTGAACGCAGAACATAAAATGAGGTAACTGTATGCGGCCCTTCTGATAATAGTAATAAGTGTTCATACATTAAGTGCAAGGCCAGGGGAAATCGATTCAATCAAACCAATGAATTTGGAACATTTCCATGTCAAAACAAAATAACTATATGTATGTATGTATGTATGTATGTATGTATGTATGTATGTATGTATGTATGTATGTATGTATGTATATCTTTTACCAATAGAGAGAGAGAGTCGGTTTCTAACATAGTTACAAGACTCTCTCATTGAAATTTCCACAACATCAACTAGGTAGATGTGTATGTATGTCTGCATGCATGTGTAGATATGGATGTTATTGTATGTGTGGATGTGTATGTTTTGAGTTGTGTATATGCTTTGTATCTGTACATGTGTATATGCAGTTATTAGATGCAGAATGTTTGGAATGTTTTACATATTTTTACTGTTCCATTAATGGATTGTACTTGTAATTTCCTAACTAGTTGTGTCCTTTCTGTTCCTGTGAAGCCTAGCTTCTCAAGATTTTTATTGAGGCAGTTACTAACATACCCCAGTGCCCCAATAATCACAGGCATAACTCTGAAGGTGTAATCAGGGTGGAGTATCTGCAGATTTCTCATCAGTTCTGCATATACTCCTTTTCGCTAATCTTTGATATTATATTGGTATCCGCTGGGCAGCTAACTTCCACTGCTGTGCATGCTTTATTTTCCCTGTCCCATATCATAATATCTGGTCTGTTATGCCTGCATTTTATTGGGGCTTTTACTGGAACATTCCACCAGTATTCTTTCTTATTATGTATATGGATGTATTCCACATTGCTGTAGCTTTTAATGTCTTTATTATCGGGGCTATCTTTTCTACGGATTGCATTGTACAGTGTTCTGGCCACTACATCATGCCTCATAGGTAGATAGTACCGCGATGACATCTTTGGACAGCTGCTGATGACATGGGTGACTTTTTCGATGTTAATTCTGCAGAGTCTGCACTTGTTATCACATCTAGGTGTTTTGCCTGCATCCCTATCTCTTTTGGGAATCAGGTATTTCGTGTTAATTTCCTGTTCTTGGATTGCAAAAGCGTATCCTTCAAAGTGGGAGCCAATATAGCGTTTGTTGGTCCAAGATAGACTACTTTCCTTATATATATTACTCTCACTCTGGAGCTTCCTAGCAACATATCCATGCACGATCTTTTGCTGATAAAGATAGTTTTTTTTTCATGGATTCACTGCGATAATGCTGAGCAACTTCCCTGGGTATGAGTTTTTGATTATCACACAGGGAATATCTCTCGAGAAATTCCTTCCCAACTCTCATGATCTTATCTATTTCATGCAGATAGACTTGCTCGAGAGACGGGCTCCTACGCTTCGAGGTTCGTAGATGTCGTCGGAGCATATGATGCGACATTCAAATGCTGTCTGGACTGATGTTAGGCCTCTGCCTCCCTGCTTACGTTTCAAGTAAAGGCGGTCTATGTCACTGTTGATGTGGAAGTTTCCGTTGTTGTTTAGTATTTTTCGAGTTCTAACATCAACTGCTCGGATTTCGTCTCTCATCCATTTGAGTATTCCAAACGTTGGTGTTAGGACAGGCACAGCAAACACATTGTGCGCCACTGTTTTGTTTTGCGCAGAGAGTTCCGATGACTATATCTTTCTTAATCGGGTGTAGTATTCCCTGGTTACGCGTTCCTTATTACAGATACAATTATAGGATATGTTCTCATCTATCCTCAAGTATCTGTAGCAGTGCCCATCAAATATCGGTGAAACAGTTAGGCCATTGATCACAATGTTGCTAGATTGGGGTTGTTGTTTTCCCCCGCTTTGCAGTCATATATGAGCATTTATCTTAGCCAAACTCCATTCCTATATCCTTTGAAAATGTTGTAACCAGGTCAAGATTTTTCTTCATCCCATCCTTGTTCTTGGCATTTCAGATCATCCACAAAGAAATTATGGGTTAGGTTCGTATTTCTGTCTTCCTGTCCGCCAATGATGTATCCTTCACATTTCTTGAGCTGAAAGAACAATGGGTTTAATGAGAGGATGAATAATATCACAGAGAGACTGACCCCCTGAAATATACCCCTGCGATATTTTATTTTATCAGTGAAACTAGAGTCCTCCTTCTCTGTCTTTAACTTTAGGATAGTAGCCCAAGAAGAAGACAGCTTCTCTATGGCTCTGGTAATAATGTCTGGGACTTTAGCAAGTTGGAGGCCTCTATCATCCAAGAGTGGGAAACAGAATCGAAAGCTTTCCTGTAGTCCAGTCAGACTGTAGCCATATTCCTCCTAGGTTGTCGCACCTTCGACATTGCAGCTTTGTTGATTAGGAGTTGTTCAACACATCCCTAAACTCCTTTCTTTCCAGCTGCTTGTTCATCTGTGATGATGTTATTATTTTCACAGTGATCTTGGAGGAATAGTTTCAGGCAGGCTGTATACATCTTATACATCAGGTTCTGACATGCAATGAATCAGTATTTTTTTGCCAAGTGGGTGTCTTTGTTCTTGGGGACCAGTAATGTTTGTGCTAATGTCAACCGTTCTGGTATAAGTGTATCTCCCTTAAGAACTTGCTGGTAGAGGTCAGTAAGTTACCTCCAATAGAATATCAGTGTTTTGTACCAGTAGCCGACAATCATGTCTCTTCCTGGTGTTTTCTTATTTTGGAGTTTTCCTATCAGTCTCAAGGGTACTCTCACTTATTTCGTATGTTTTTGTTGTGGTTTAGGAGCAATAGTTCTTTCGGATTTCGTTTAGCCTCACTGCATCTTGGTTGACATTCTTCTTTTCACCCCATATCTTTCTCCAAAAGGAATCTATGTCTTTCTGAGTGACACTTATTATTTTGCCCTTCATATCTCTATAGACTGATCTTTGGTTTCGTCTGAATCTTTTATTAAGCACTTTTCTTTCATCTACTTTCTTCAGGTATCGGCGTATTTCGCTAATAGCTCTCAATTCTTGTCTGAGGGTGATCAGCTTATATTGAAGAGTTCTGGTTCTACTGTTACCAAACATCGTCGCTATTTTATTTTTCACTCTTTGTTAGTGAGGAGTGAGGTTTTTTTGTGTTTGTTTGCATGTAAGGCGCAATGTCACACATCCTATGGTTTTTCGTAGGTCAGCAATCTTTTTTTCTATTTTAGTTATATATGATGATATTTTTGGTGGTGTTTTGTTCTTGTTAATATCTCTACTATCACCAAGATAATGCTTCACTGTCGTTGCTAAGGCATATAAACAGGCGTTGATTTGCCAAAATGTTGGCGTTTTTATCCGTCGCAAATATTCATCCCCTATTTTGTCAATAACGTAATATTTCATTATTTAGTTTTTTATTAAATATTGTTGTTTTAACGCGTTCAGCAAGAGAGATATTTATACATGAATTAATTTCTCTCTGGAAGATTTCGCTGAGGGAAATTTTTAATTGTTTATACTTTTGATTATTATCATTATCGATAGTATTTTCCACAACAGTCGAGGTACACTTGGATGGTATACGTGGTGTCAAATTTCCTCGATTATTATTATTATTTCTTCGATTATTATTATTTATCGATAGTGTTTTCCCCAGCATTCGAGGTAGACTTAGATGTTACACATGGTGTCAAGTTTTTTACAGGCATAGTTGTTTGAAGGCACTGTTCGACCTGGCTGATAGGAAGTCTAGTAGCATCGAGACCTGTAGCACGTGTTGTTGATTCCATGTTTGTTGTGGAGGACTGACAATTAATAATATTTATCTTATTTTTACGTTCAACAAACGTCGCTTGTTGGCGTAATTGTTTCGCTGGGAAGTGATTTAGCTCTGGGTGTATTTCGTCCCAGTGTAGCTTCATTCTCTTCATATAGCCAATAGAGGGATTTTGTTTGCCATTTTATAACAATTAAATGAATCACCATTAAGTTCGCAACTCCAAGAGAAATGCGATTTATAATTTCGGTTTCTTCTGTAGCTACAACTTAATACATTTTGTTTACCTTTCTCGTTTTTCTTTGGTATTCCACTGATATTGTTGTTGTTGATGTTATGTTCATCCATGCTGTTTGTAGCAAATTCTTGTAAAATGAATTATGTATTTAGTCGGATATCTCTACGAATTTGAATAAAAGGTGTTTTCCGTGAATATAGTTAGAAGAATATCCAGTTATTCAACATGACTGTAGTTGTGGCATTACTGTCGGAGATAGTATTCATCTTAAATTTAATAAATAGTCTCCCACGCCAATATATGCAACTGATCGCGTTGAGTGACTGATTATGTATGTATGCATGTATATATATGTATGTATGTATGCATGCATGCATGTATAGAATAAGAAAATGCGAAGTGGTTGCATATATTAAAGTCCTTTATTGATAAGGCTGTGATATATATTTACATGACGACACTGGCCACATGATTACGCGCAACCAGTGCCATGATCTCATCAGACAGCTTCATAACATAATAAGGTTACGTTCTCGAGGCAATCCAAACTAAAACGACAAGGGAACGGACAAAGATGATGTTTTTGAAGCGTTCACCAGTTCCTTATCAATAAAGGGCCTTAACATTTAAAACTACTTCGCATGTTCTTATTCTAAATACACTCCGTTATTCCTATGTGTAAAAAGTACGTAGAGTGCTTGAATTAAATTGCATCAATGTTTATCGTGTGCGCATGCGTGCATGCGTGTGTGCATGCGTGTGTGCGTGTATCTGTGAGTGTGTGTGTGTGTGTGTATGCGTGTGTATGTGGATGTGTGTGTGTGCGTGTTTATATATCTATAGAAAAGGTAGATCGCAGATCAATATTCAGCAAAGAAATATAGAAAAAAAATAACGGATACCCAATTAGCTAACGGCGCTTATATCATTTCAATTTCCCTTCGATTCTTTAACATCTTTTATATACTTGTTTATGTTGATTGGTTTCCGATCATACGTCAGACTAGATAAGACATTCACAGCGACAGATCGTGCTATATATGATGATGCCATCAACACATCACATATATTTATTCATAATCTGTCTCGTATTAAAATAAGCATCAGAAATTTAATCATGTCACTTCTAATCATTAATGTTCAGTGTATATTATAGATTTATTTCTAATGTACTACTATCATGCCAGTGGGGCTATTAAGTTAGACATGGCCTGGGCCAATACTGGCCGAAACATAAAGTTATCATACATTAGTCTTCTCTCTTACTAAGTACTAAGATATATATTGTCCGCGGAAATACATTTGCGGTTTGTCCGCGGGGCGCATCGCCAACACAACCGCGTCCGAGGCCCAGAGCTCATCAACCTCTCCCTCCCATTCTGCTGTGAACCTAGAGCTATTGCCTTTCCCTTACTTTTCTGTATTCATAACTACAAAAGACACTTGCATATTTTACAATAAAATATTTTTTCTTCTTTTATTGCAAAAAAACATTTTAAAAGAAAGATGGTCGAGTGAGCGAGGAAAGCAAAGAAAGAGAAAAAATATTTCTACGAAAAATAAATCGAACAATAAAAATCACGCGACGAATGTAGTCATGTGAGCAATCTTATCTAGCTCTGGCGCGTTTTACGTGAAGATTCGTGCAATTTCGGAACTGAATATCTTACACTCCGACTATCACCAAAGATGAACGAAAATAACAGTAAAGTTACTTCTAACGATATCTCCTCAGCTTCATTAATGTTCAGTGACAGTAAAGTAAAATAAAACTGGGAATATCTGCAATCCTTTCTTATGCTAATCATAGCAGTCAAATCTCCCGAATAATCCACAGCTTATAATCTAAATTAAGAGCTTCCATTTGCTTTATAACCGATCTCATCAAATAGTACTGAAACGGAAATAAACCAACATAGAAGCCTCTTCGTGGCATCTCACCCTGTTAGGAATAGCAGCAAATTGGCTGTTAAATCCGGTCCAGTGACTATGCGGAAGGTACGTTGCCGGTGCAGTGCCTCCAGCTATATGAGTGTTGGTTGAAAATTTCATATAGCATAACGTTGTTCTTTTAGCAGGCCAGTGTTTAGCGACTACATTACACTTCTTTTTAAAATATTGCTGATGCTCTGTTGAATGGGTATGATTTTGTATGTTCATGCATTTGTGTGTAAGTGCGTGTGTGTATGCATATATCAGTATGTATGCGTAGTTTATATTTATTTTACACGATTTTCTAAGCTAACATTTTTAGTAACACTTATTTTCTCAATATATATATTTATATATTCAACTTACATATTCATATATACCAGTGCGGATAATAGAATATTTTCCCCATACATCCTTCTAGTTCTCTAGAAATCGTTGTATGAATCTTAATGTTATATATGTAACTAGCCGCTACAAAATTCACATCCCTCTATAACGGGTAGAAATGAATTTGAAACACTTAAAGTGTAGATATATTTTATAATTCTTTACTAAAATATCGAAACCCTTAATGCGACGAGAGACCTGCTGGTTTTGTAATTATTCGTTTCCTCTATTTCTTTACCTAATTTGTGAAACAACGCAAATTATTCACATAGTTGTGTAAAAATATGGATAGATCTCACACACACGAAAGCACCCACACGAGTACACGATCATTATCTCCCGTGACTGAAACCTGTCTTCTGTTAAGAAACGCCAATCCATCTTATTACTTCCTTCGGCCTGGACTTCTGTCAAAAGTAGAAACAATTATTTCCTTCGGCTATCTCCCGATATATTTCGTCCACATTAGGCCAGCTAGCCAGTCATATTTTTCCTTCTCATTCTTTTCATCTGTGTCTGTTGGCAAGGAACCACATTCTAAAATGTTGAAGTCCTACAGCGTAAAATATATTGCCATTTATTCCTGTGTATTTTTGTCTACGTTATATTTTTGTTGTTTCTTGTTCCTGAAATTATTTTTGTAAATGTTATTACATGAACACAGAGTCCACCCCCCGCTTTGCCTAGAGTTAACATATATTATTACTAAATATAGCTATAATATAATTATTTTCGTATCTAAATGTCACTGATATTTGGAACATTGATAGAAATTCGAAAACCAACGGGGTAACAAAATGATTGACATTCATTCTTAAACTCTATGAAACATTCTCCAGCAAATAGATTTCATGACTAAAATTCTTGCAATCAACTTATATATATATATATATATATATAAAACAATTGTGAATCTTGACTTGGAAATATGTTGCAAGTTTTTGCCCTTTAAGTGTCATATTTTATCATTATTAATCATAACAAAATATTGACTACTATCCATTACACATTTTTTCCTATAATGGTTCGTGAAAATTTCGCTTATTATTTACGACTGAGTCTATTATAGAATGAGAATGTTTCATATGTAAAACTTGCGCAGCGTTTTATAACAATTTTGCCAATTGAAATTTCATTCCTCTAATTTTGTCACAAGTCAGGAGGTTCGTCAGGCCAGTGCCTTGCCCGGATTTCAAGGCGTGAAGCAATTGAAAGTACACGACTCTCCACTGGACAGGCCGCCTGTCCATCCCAGTGTAAAACCCCCAACTATTGCTGTTATTCATTTTCAGCTACGTACACTGGAGCGACGTGAAATGAAGTCTTTTACTCAAGAACACAACGGACAACCCAGCCAATGAATCGAACCCATGACATTATGAACATAATTCCAACAGTCTTAGGCCAAGCACCTCAATTGGTTCATTCTGCAGTGTCTAATTGATTAGATGCTGATATATCTTAATATGTATCCCATTCAATTAGAAAGTGAAACAATTAGGACCACAATGTTGGTAGATGCTGGGCACAGTTTTATTGCACATTTAACAGAATATTATGTTGTTTAATCACGAGGCAATATTTTCTCTGAATATTCGAAAAAACAACAGTCTTTACATTTTATATTCCATGTCTGGAAAATAATATTTGAATTATGTGTGCCAGTCTTTACATTACCGTAATAAGACTGTATGGAATAAATCATTGGTTTTCTTTTTGTTTTGTTGGTTGTTGTTTTGCTTTGTTTTCTTTCAAATAACATAAGATGAAGAGAATTACGTGAGATGTAAATACTGTGTAGATGAAATAAAAATTGAATAATCCTGTAGATAATATATCGATTTACGTTATAAGTAATTTTCCTCTTATATAGCAAATCTATTGTAAACACAGTGACGTACTCTTTAACTTCACATTTGTACTCTCAAACAATCACGATATTATAATTTAAATACATAAATATGGGGAAATGGTTTAAAACATCGCACAATTATCATCATTGCCATATGAAACACCAAAATTACCATCCATATTATTATCATAATTAACACCATTACGAACATCTTGAGTTTTATTACCTATATAATCCTTAATATATTCTATAATATTGACGCCGTTTTTATGCTACCCTAGGTGGTCAAGTGACATTTCTGAGATTCCATTAGTAACTACTAATATTATAAACTTCCCAATAATGCACAGTTGAGAATCTGGCTCTTGTTCACATGGGATACGTCTGACAAAATATCGATTTAATATATTCTGCTTCAAATATGCGAGGTTTCGCTTCTTCAGGCGATATTTTGCGAAATAAAATCCATAAGAGTGTTTGGATTAATGTTGCCACTTGGTCATTTTCTGTGTGTGCAATTTCTATGTTAGCAAGTTTTTTGTATAAAACTGTATATCCAATGATAACTAGGGGGAGATACAGGGAACACAAAAATGATTGAGTGTATTCATATTTTTAATTTTTACCCCAAAATACCTTGAAGGAAATTTATGACAAAATTAATTGATTCGTCTCTCGTTAAAGGGTTCTTCTGTCCGAAATACAAACATTGTTGCTATTGATATATTAAATACAAGGATTGCGGATTGTCTGAATTGTTAGAACTTGAGATAAAATTCAATTACAGTATTTGTTTAGGCTTTTTACATTATGAGTTCAAATCCTGTAAACTTCAAATTGGTTTTTCATCTTCTCGGGGTCGATAACATAAAATATCAGTGAAATTCGGGCTTTGAATTAATAGACTTTCCCTTCTTCAAATTTGCTGGATTTAGAAATCGATATATTAAATGCAATTCTAACCATAGTTTTACATGATAGAGCCCACCTCTACACTTAATATATATACTATCTTGTCTGATATTTACTACCTCTCTCCGGTCATGATAGAGTATTTGATTACTTCTAAAATATTGTACATTGGGAGATCAAGGAGTAAGAGGTCATTGCTGATACGATTCTATCTCGTATTTTAATCTAGCCCTTATCCCTCCCTAAGAACTGAACAATATTTCTAGATATACACAATATCATATTTGATGAATATGAAAATATAAAATCAAACAAAAACAATACATATTTCCTCTCCCAGAATTTATAATTCGTCATATCCATTCTAAAAATAAATTCAAAACAAAACAAAATGAATGATTTGGATAAATACTAATTAATAAAAATGGAATATACCATGATAGAGCCTTACCATTTAAAATGAGCATTCTCAGAGGTCCTGATGAATGTAAATTGAGGAAAGTGTCCATTATTCTAGACACGACCTCTCACACATTGTTTTCCCCTACACCATATATAAATGAACAGAAAATGAAGGAAATCGTATATCAATATTAATGATATTTCCATAATTCAAATTATATAGTTCAGTCTAAAGTAAATTCCATATTCCTAGGATCACTTAAATTGTTTTTCTCCGTTTTAAAATTAATATAAAGTTCCTCCTTTATAAATACGTACATATGTATGTACACACACAAACACACAGGCACACACACATACACACACATATATATAAATATATATATATATGCGTGTGTGTGTGTATTTAATTATATATATAGTCATATACATATATATATGTGTGTGTGTGTGTGTGTTTATATGCATGCTTATATACGTATGTATATACGTATGTATGTATGTATGTATGTATGTATGTATGTATGTATGTATGTGCTGCAAGTGTTTAGAGAAATGATTTATCAGAGTGTGACACTAAGTGTTTCAATTTTGAACAATAGCAGAAGAAACAGGTTGAAGGTTGAGTAGCTAACATAATAAGAACATTAATGAAAAATTACTTCGTAATAAATTAGAACAGGAGGAAAATTGACAAGGGTTTTTGAATGGGAGTTCTATTTTCCCCTTCCAGCCTTCTCACGTCTTATAATATAATTATCCCCAGGAGAAATGTATGAATATCATCGCATCTCATTTCACTATTTCAGAAATAGAAAACCTGCGATTCTACCCAAACCATTTCTTCCTAATTATTGGTTTCTGATTGAAGCACAATACTATCAACGTTGAATGAAGAGAAAATGGATTACATTGACCCCAGTACCTTACTATTACTTTATTTATCAACCCCGTAAGGATGAAATTCAACGCTAAATACGGCCGGATTTGAACCCAGAACGTAAAGGGACTATATACTGCTTTTCTGGTAGTAGTAATAAATGTTTATACATTTAGCACAAGGTCAGCAATTTGAAATATTGAAAATCAAAACGTTGGAGGTAACTATATGCCATAGAGGCATGTGGTACGGGGTTCCACTGATACTGCCGATTCACCGCCTCTTTTCTTTATAAATATTCGAATAATTCTGACTAATGATTTGAGTGATGAGAAAAAGTAATGAACGAAGCTAAAACGGGGTTTGATTGTCAGAATCATCTAAGCGGCGGACAAAAGAATTTGGTATGTGGTGCGGCTCTTATGTACTGAGTTCAAATCCCACTGATGTCAAATTTGAATTTCATTTCTTTACCCTGTCGATAGAGTAGTTTACGTATCAATCTAGTTGTCAAATAAATGTATCAATAAATTGATCTAATATTCGTCGATTTTAACGATAAATGTTCAAATGGACCACCGCCCTTATTTAATTATCTTTCAAGAGGCTGAGAATTATAGTAACGTATGTACCCTTAATGTATTTTTTA
>OZ024742.1:21742808-21790308 GCA_964016885.1 Eledone cirrhosa
GGTGGCCCATATGTGAAATATTTATGTTACATTATTGTCCCGGGAGATTATTTGATTTATTCACATAAATCTAAATTAAATTGCACATTGTTGTTTCTTATCCTAAGGACAGCAGTCAGGGGAGTCTTACTCACTGGATTATTCTGATTTATATCTTTTCTTAACACAGGGAATTGCTACTGTTGTTATCAAGCAACATTTAATATTGCATCGATGGATAAACGCAATATTGAAAGTACGCGACCGTTAAAATCCCGCAATATAGTTGAATTATAACTCGTAATCTCTAAGAAGAAATAATAATTATGGCCAGGTAGCTATGGCAATATACAACTACTCGACGTATCGTCACTTCTAATCCTATTAGCGCTATAGTGGTGGCAGTATGGCCATATGGTTCAGATGTACGTTTTATAGTCATTAGGTCCCTGGTTCCATTCCACTGAGTGACATCTTGAGAATGTGTTGTTTAAGATAGCTTCGGTTGTGAGTAAAATTGGATGAATGGAATGTATTGGTTGCCCGTCGGATCGCTTGTACTTGTAATTCAAACGGCAATTTTTATCATAATGAATCTTCCTGAGATTTATGTTAAGGGGACATTCAAACACTATGAGCTTTATGTGTGCAGAATACTTTGTCATTTACTCGGTACTTTAAAAATTCGTTCATTTCTTTGGTGGAACAGCTGCAGCACTGATCGTTGTTACTGACTGAGGTCCTTAGAAAGCAAATGGTTCAAAAGGTGCGAATATACTCATACAATCTGTATTTAGAATCTACTGCAATTTCCTCTCGTACGATGTGACAAGTAATTCCTATGTTATACACGAAGTACATGTGGTATTTGTTACCACAAATTTCTAATTGTTTGGTTGGAGTAAATTTAGCGAACGTGTATTTTTTCGAGAATTGTTATTTAAATATTTTAAATTGCTTGTATCCAGGAGAAGATTCTATTAACAGGGAAATTAAATCTGAAATTCTAAATTTTGGTAATAAGACTCCCCACAACCCATGTCCAAATAGGCATTCGGTTTAAAATATCAGTGAAAAGTTTACATAATAAAAGCTCCGAGGTATTCATCCTCTGGCTTCCCATTTCTATGCAATAAATTAAGCTGCAAATCACCGAAAAGCGTAACTGAAATTAGAGAAAGCAGGAAATGTATTCTATCTGTATAATAGCCATTGTAAACGTGTTATCAACAAAGATGCGCAAGAGGTGGTCGGAATTAGCTTGATTAGTAAATTAGAAAGATCAGCAAATGTGGTAATTCGTTTGAAGCAGCTTTAATGTAACGTGAGGAAATTTAGCAGCCAAATACAGAGACTGTAAATACCAAGAGAGCACACTGAACATGGATTACATGAGGAGCAAAACAATATATATATTTGCATATACGCATATATATATATATGCATATATATATATATAGGGCGGGTAAGATTCCCGAGATCCATGGACGAGTTCTCTCCAGCGGTCTCTGTCCTTCATCATCGCTGCCATGTCCTGCGTTTCCAAGGGGCCAGTGTCCGTCCTTAGGGCATCAACATATGTCAACCTCGATCTCCCTCTTCCAGTGTGTCGATGCAGGGGCTCCCACATGAGCACTGAGTGCAGTGTCAACTCTGGATGTCGGTGAGCATGTCCAGCTAACCTCAGTCTCCTCTGTGCTACTCTCGAGCTGACTTTTGGGAGGCTCCCGTACAGCTGTAAGTTCTTCCTCCTGAGTGTATACTGATTAATGCCCAGAGCAATCCTCAGCATTCTCAGGTAGCACACATCCACCATCTGAGTGAGTTTCTTGGTCAGTGTCCAAGTCTCAGATCCTTACAGCAGTACAGACTCCACTATTACGATGAGAATTTTACCCGCCCTAGATATGTATATATATATATATATATATATATATATATATATATATATATAAACAACAGGACCTGACTATCATGTATGACTGCGAATCGTTACAGACATCTCTATGCTTCATATTTTTATTCTCTCAGAGAATATTCCACAGCAGAGGTCCGACGAGATTTTGATTCCAGAGTTGGGCCAAATCGATAAAGATGGAACCTTCAGCTGATCAATAGCGGAACGCGCATCACTACTCAATAAACATAATGAAGGCATAACAATTCGTCCTTTAACTATTATTTGTACACACTGTTTAGTTCTACACCTCATTACATACGGGAAACTACCTATCGAGTGGTCACTTGGGTGAACCTACAGTAAAACCCTGTTTAGACCATTACTTACCAGAGTACTCGATAGGTGAGTTAGTAGAGTACGGTTATATGCAAGTGTCAGGACCCCTACAGCTGCCCTCTTGTCGTTTCAACAGCTAGTTCCAGCGTGTGGAACTAGCTGTTCCAGCGGCAAGAGCTCAGCCGTCGGAGTCCCAACTCTTTCATATATATATATATATATATATATATATATATATATATATATATATATATATATATATGTATATATATATAAAAGAATAGAGGTGTAACACACAAGTTATTATATATTGGTAAACGGAATAGAAAATGCTGACAAATTGTTCACAGTGAAAAATAGTTTAATTAGGAATAAATGAGAATTAGTAATTGGTTAGTAATCAGTTTTGGTTTTAAGTTTTACCGGTTGTGCATTTCTAAATGCTTTTCAAAAATAATTTTGAGATAGAGCGTCCGTGATGTTTGCTCAGAGCAAACATCACGGACGCTCTATCTCAAAATTATTTTTGAAAAGCATTTAGAAATGCGCAACCGGTAAAACTTAAAACCAAAACTGATTACTAACCAATACAATTACTAATTCTCATTTATTCCTAATTAAACTATTTTTCACTGTGAACAATTTGTCAGCATTTTCTATTCCGTTTACCAATATATATATATATATATATATATATATATATATATGTATATGTACGTACGTGTGTGTATATATATATATATATGTGTGTGTCTGTGTGTGTTAGTATAATTCTACAGAAAGCAATACGAGTTGAAATATATGTAAACTAAAATATAACCGTAGAATGTTGATAGTGTAGAAGTCTTCGGATGGAAATATTTTATCATCAAACCCCTCACCCATTCATACACACGTATTCAGATACACGCACAGTCAAGCTCATATACACGCATGCGGACACATACGGACACACACGAACACGCACACACAAAACACAAACACTCAAACATTAATATATATTTAGACATATATTATGTGTATGATTTTGTGTATGTGTGTGTATGTGAGTGTGTGATCACAGTGTCACTGGCTATATATATATATATATATATATATATATGTGTGTTTCCGTTGTATACATACAAATATATATGTAGACACACACACGTATATATATATATATATATATATATATATATATATATAAAGTGAAAAATTAATGATGGTAAATATATATTGATTAGTTGGTAGTAAATTAAAGTATGAAAAGAAAAAATTAGCATTATGTTAAACGAAACAGTAGAAAGAGATTCCTCTCCTTTAACGGATATATTATCATAAAGAAAGAATTGGACACAAAGAAAGGAAATCAAAGTTAACAATAATAATACAAATGAGATAAAGACTTGCGTAAAAAGGAATTAATGACAAAAGGCGACTTTGGTTGAAGAAATCAACAGCAAATATTGCAATTACGACATCGATCTTTTCTTATTTGTTCTACTTCCCTTATTATATATGATAGGTGAAGAATACAAACGAACAATTAGCGTATGATTCGTAATCTTTGCTAAACTTAAAAACTAGACAGTTTCTTTATATAATAATAATAGTGGATTATATTGTTCATTAAATAAAGTCACTGAGGCAGCAAAATTTTAGCAAACATCACACGATGTATTTCGGAAGAAACTCTTTGTAAGAACTTAGTGGAAAGTTTAAACATATTTTTGTTGCCTCCTCCACTTCTTCCACCATCTATCTATCTTCTTCTTCTTCTTCTTGTACTACTAGTAATGTTGCTGCTACTGTTGTTGCTGCTATTCCTACAATTGCTGCTACTACTACTACTACCACTACTATTACTACTTCTGCTATTGCTGCTACTATTAATACTTTCACTACTGATGTTGCTTCTACTACTACTCTTACTACTACACGTTCTGAGTTCAAATCCCACCCTGGTTAGCTTTGCCTTTCATAATTAAGGGGTCGATAAAATAAAGTACCAGTAATACACTGGGATCGATTTAATCGACTTCTCTCCCTTCCCCTTCCCTCAAACAATGTTGGCGTGTGCCTAAACCGGAATACATTATTGTGGTGTATTAGTTATATCGGTAAAGCGTCAGTCAATATACTTACGACATATAGTTATGTCTCTTTATATTCTGAGTTCAAATCCCGACTAGGTCAGCTTTGCCTTTCATACTTACGTGGTTGATAAAATAATTTACCAACATCGCAAATGAGTCAATTTAATCGACTTTCTGCTCTCTACCTCAAATATCGTTGGCCTTGTGCAGTGCCAATTTGATGGAGAGAGCAATGGGAGCAATTGCCCCTGGCCCCTAACAGTGGGGGGGGGGGGTCAGAAGCATCGGTCGTAGTAATTTATTTGTGTCCTTAGGTGGGCTTTCTAGTTTTAGGATGGTTAGAATTTTTTTATTTAATACCTGTATGTATGTTAGAATGTTTTTTATTTAATACCTGTATGTATGTTAGAATGTTTTTTATTTAATACCTGTATGTATGACTTTTCAATTCCAATTAGTTGCGCCAAGCTAACTTTGATATGTAAAATTGTGTGCGGGGGGGGGGGGTGCATTCTAATTCTTTGTCTATATGGGGGACCCCTAAACCTGATGTACACCAACATAGCTCTAAATCCAACCCTGGTACTGTACCTAAATCAGAAACTGTTCTAGTTGTGTTCCAGTTTGTCGCTATATTTTACATGTGTATAACAACGTTAATAGAAAGACAATATGATAAAGATTATGGAATTTATACAAAGTGCCTAATGTCTTTTATGTCTTTCATTATATTACGGACGTTGCCTTTATAGGAATCAGAAAAAAATATGACGTCAATGATATGGTTCCACGTTTTTTCTGTGCAGAGATATCAAAATATATTTTTCTATATAACCTAGAGGCAATTTGCTACGAGCTGCTATTTCTTTTTTTTTTCCTCTCTATATTTAATTATGCATTATTACTAGTTATTACCTTTAAGTTAAAGGAAGACTGACACAGTAAGCTTGAGAAGGCGGCTACATTGATGTTTTCTCCTCGTATTCTAGACTTAATAACTATAATAATACATATATATCTCTTGAAATAATCCAATTTATTCGAAACTATATATGTGAGTGAATGTTCAAATAGTTTGCTTTTTTTATGCTGTGTTTGATTTGTGTTTTATGTTGCTGTTGTTGGTGGTGGTGTTTTCTTTTTGTATTGTTTGTCATGCATTTCTTTCTATAAACATATTTAGTCTCTATATGCTACAGATTCATTTCAGCACCGAGATGGGAGAACAGTTATTTGGAAGTAAGCAAGTTATATGTGAGTGGCAGTAGTAACGAATGGAGTAGCCAGGAATCTATTAGTGATCTACACAGCTCACCAATCCGAGAATAAGCTCACTTTTGAAGCTGCGTTATTAAACTATTCTCTCTTGATGGCTTTTCTTTCCGTTTGAAGCGTTCCTATATAGCCAACGTATATTTCAACAAAGATTAAACCAGCCTATAACTAATACACACTGCACAATATGTACCTAGTTTAATAGTGGTGATCCGAAAAATGTATTAGGGTGGGAGAATTAACGAGCTCCATTTCAAGCATTGTGAAAACTTGTTTAATGTATTTTTATATTTCGGTAGCCGAAGGACTTAAAGACCTTTACAAGATGAACGTTTGATTTGTTTTCCACACAGATTCAATTTGTGGTAGTTTATATCAGCAATTTCCATACATACCAATGCTTGCAGGGGCCATATATACATATATATATATATATAACGAAGGAAATGTGGTAAGGAACCAGATGGACCATAACGCACCAAAGTACTCAATACTTAGGGTAGTAGAGTGGGTAATAGGAACAAGCTCTGCTGTCGGAGTCATACTTGTTCCTATATATATATATACATATATATATATATAGAATAGAATGAAACGAAATTTCATTTCTCACTCTTAGTACGGCACTTACTTAAATGTAAGTATGTATGTATACGTACATACATATATGTATACAGACGTACAGTAGTATGTATATATATACACACATGCAAACATATATATATGCACTTATCGGTTTACCGAACATTTATTATAATGCTCGGTTTGTTTGTTTGTAAACAAAAAAACCGAATTACGCCGTACAGTGCTTAGGCAACCACGTCACCTTTTTGTTCAACACTGACACAGGAACGATGTACTAGTTTCAAGCTTATTAGCTATCGTCAGCATCGTATACCTTCCTGCCAGATGGTTGAACATCTGAAAGTATATACTTTCCTTATGCATATTAACGGCTGAGCAGCCTAATTTGCATATCGAGTGAGTTCAGTCGGCCGGGCACACCGAAAACGATAAATTGTATAGAATGAAACGAAATTTCATTTCTCACTCTTAGTACGGCACTTACTTAAATGTAAGTATGTATGTATGTATACGTACACACATATATGTATACAGACGTACAGTAGTATGTATATATATACACACATGCAAACATATATATATGCACTTATCGGTTTACCGAACATTTATTATAATGCTCGGTTTGTTTGTTTGTAAAAAACAAACAGCCCGAATTACGCCGTACAGTGTTTAGGCAACCACGTTACCTTTTTGTTCAACACTGACACAGGAACAATGTACTAGTTTCAAGCTTATTAGCTATCGTCAGCATCGTATACCTTCCTGCCAGATGGTTGAACATATGAAATGATATACTTTCCTTATGCATATTAACGGCTGAGCAGCCTAATTTGCATATCGAGTGAATTCAGTCGGCCGGGCACACCGAAAACGATAAATGGAATAGAATTTACAAACAAACAAACCGAGCATTATAATAAATGTTCGGTGAACCGATACGTGCATATATATATATGTGTGTTTGTGTGTGTGTGTGTGTGTGTATGTGTGTCTGTGTGTCTGTGTGTCTGTGTGTGTTTGTGTGTGTCAATTTTTATTCATAAAGGGAAATAACAAAATAAAGTAAATGAAATTGGATCATATTTCACGATCATGGCTTCCAGTTTAGCAAATAGCGATTAATTTTGGAGAGTGTTTATCTGCTTATATACGTGTGGGGGGGGGGCGTGAGTGCGTATGTGTTTGTATGTGTATAGAGTAAATCTCTGTGTGCTTGATAGGGAGATTTTAAATATGTCTCTAAGCAAGGAAATTCCATAGGTCTGGAAACCGGTCAAAATAAAGATATAGAAGGAGAGATTATAATTTGCCTTAAAGCAATAGATATGGTTGATATGTTTTAAAGTTTATGACATGTTTGTGATTTATAGAACAATTTTATACGTTTGGAGCATTAGAATAATGAAGATTTTGTCGTTTGGTTTAATTTGGTTTAAAGTGAATCTCATGGTTGTGATATCTGTGTGAGAAAAGATTTAAACTTAATTCGTTATCCGGTTTAACACGCCAACCTCGCTTTTAGTTAGATTTAGCAGATTTCATTCTGTTGTAAATATTTGGCACACTTTTCTGGGTCGAGGATAACGTCTTCCTTTGTTCTCATTAATATCAGCAACACACAAAACGGTCATGGGTGCCACTGATTCTTCTCTGACTAAGAAGTAATCGGAAATATGATACGTTACTAAAAGGCAGATTCCATGAAGTATGGAAATATGGTTATATTGTGCCTAGCTTATAGAGTAAATCGTACGGTTGTTACATCTGGTGTAGGATAAAGATCTAATTAATATGGGATATTCAGAGAAAGCGTATAATACTGTCTGTAATGAGGAAATATAATTTTCTTCTTCATCGTCGCCCATTTATTCCTGGAGGGTCGTAAAGGCAGAGTCCTCAAACATACTTTCCATTGGGTCCATTCATAGCAACCATCTCCAACATATCCGACTGGACCACCAAGCGCGACCAGCCAAGCTCATGGATGTTACCCAACCAACTTGCTCGGGGTCCACCCCTGTGTCTCCTACCGATTGGTATTGCCTGTAAAATCTGTCCAGCGATTCTTTCCTGGGACATTCTAACCCCTTGCCTAGAGTATCGGAGCTGCGATCTTCCAAATTCTTATAAACATAAGACACTAAAATAAAAGCAATTGCTGATTACTTTTTTCTATCGGTAGGGGTTTTTACCTGATTTTCTTAGCTATTGTTTTAGCAATCGACTATAAGTTATTTCGACATTTGAAATTTCTACATTTTCTACGAATTAGATATTTTCCTTTCTTTTTCTTAATTGTGCCTTAATTAGAAATCAATATAAAGACTGCAGAATTATCTGGATGACATTGTATTATAGATAAAGTATAATTGTTTCTACTTTTGGCACAAGGCCAGCAATTATCCAGTGCATTACTGGTACTTTATTTTATCGACCCCGTAAGGATGAAAGGCAAAGTTAACCTCGGCGGGATTTGAACTCAAACCATAAAGGGGCGTAACTCTTTGCTGCAAAGCATAGCGTCAGACCCTCTACCGATACTGCCAATCCACCACCCTATTATAGATAAAGTATAATATGAAATATTTAGTCAAATAGAAAAATACAGGTCGCTTAGTGTGTTTTCTTGTACACCTTTTGAGAAATCCTTTCATCAGTTGAAATGTTGGAAGGGAGGGAGAGCAACTCTGATCAATATTTATTCGTCGGTGATGTATTTTAATTCATATTTCCGATATCTAATAGAATAAGCTTTTTTTAGGTTTAGGCTTTCATGGAGTGCTTCCCAAAAACATTGTTTTAGATATCAGGGTATATCATTATGACAGAGGTATAAAACATCACCTGGGTCTATTTCCCATCTGTAATGAATTATTACAACTATCTAGGTTTCATATTTCAATAGAAATGCTGTCGTATACATAATGAATTGTTATGTCTCTAGGCAATAAGATACATAATATCTTTGCCACATTTACATGGCTAGACACTTTAGAAAATGGCTTTATTGCTTCCAAGAATAATCAGCTAATACAGTCACCTATGTAATACATATAACTATAAACAAAAAGACTTCAATTTACATCATACACAGTTCAGATTTTCTTTTTAAACATAAGCTGACTCGTATCAAATATCTCAGTAACCAATGAGGGCTCTATTGATGAACTCTCAAACACATGAAACTGGCGTTCATTTTGAAATTTTTAACTCAACGTCTGAATGGGAATTTCAGAGCGAGGGAAATAATGTGTTTGGTGTAATTGTAGAAGAAATGTTAAAGCAGCGCTAGAGATCTGAGAAGATATAATACAGAAACACACACATATGCACACATACAAACACGCACGTATATGTACGTCCGTCCGCCTCTCTCTCTCTATATATATATATATCTATATATATATTTCTTTCAATATATATATATATTTTTTTTAATATATATATATATATATATAAACGTTTGTATATGTATAATAAAGCGAAAACAATGCAGGTATGGACATAGAATAAAGAATGCAAATGCAAAAGATATTGTTGACAATTAGTCTTTTACCTTAGATTTATTTAAATGTCCTTAATTTTCGAGATAATATCTCTTCTTCGGAGGGAAGTAAAGCGGTTAAACCAATATATATATATATTTAAAAATATATATATATATATATATATATAAATTAATAAAAACAATGAAATAAAAACAAAGAACAAGTTCCTTATATTAAAAAATTCATCATTTTACGATCGTTTCTAGGATGTATATGTGTGTTGGTATGTATATCATATAGATCTATGTAAAAATATTACAAATTATCAGAGGAAATATACATACCTTCAAATATACATGCTGTCTTCAGAAATTTCTGAAGACAGCATGTATATGTGAAGGTATGTATATTTCCTCTGATAATCTATATATATAAAAGCAAGTCGGTCTGTGTGTATGTGTCTGTCTGTATGTGTACAAATACTAGGTTCCTTTGAAAACATTCGATATTGGGGCCGAAAAATCGATTTTTTGTACAAATACTAGGCTCCTTCTAGATTTTGAAGTACTACGCTGATTTCAACCAAATTTGGCACACATGTTGCTTATATGCCAGAGCAGGTTAGGGACACAAATAGATTTGAAAAATAATCTATATTGGTGCGGAAAAATCGATTTTGTTTGTGTATCTGTCTGTGTACAAATACTAGGCTCCTTTTAACTTTTTCAAACCCCGGGCAACGCCGAGAAAATCTGCTAGTTTGTAATATTTTTTACATAGATCTATATGATATACATACCAACACACATATACATCCTAGAAACGATCGTAAAATGATGATTTTTTAATATAAGGAACTTGTTCTTTGTTTTTATTTCATTGTTTTTATTAATTTATCTTCACTCCGTTTTCCTACTAGTTTCATCGAAAATCTTTGAATACATCTTCTCTTTTCATGATATTTGGATTACGTTGAGTTCTTCATAAGGATTGGACACTACCGTATATTTTGGTAGATTTATATATATATATATATATATATATATATATATATATATATATAGGGAAAAGTATGACCTCGACGGCAGAACTCAAGCCGTTTCGACGGCTATTTCTGGACTGAAATAGCCGGCGAAACGGCTTGAGCTCTGCCCTCGGAGTCATACTTGTAGTGACCGACATTCCGCGGGCTCACATACATTCTCTATGCGTGATTTGGCTCAGTTCAGCCAATCCCTACGCGCCCTGAGGAAGAAATTCCCCGCGAAGATTTGAAGAATCTCTCTCTTGTACCTGAAACTTCGAGCCAGCAACACGCATAATGTAACGGTGAGATATTGCAGCCTAGCCCCGCCGGCTTTTCGGCGCAATGGCACATTCCCTTTTGTAACCTCTTTTTATCTGTAACTTCAACCATATAAGTTAACAAACATTGTTTGTGCTACATCAAAAATAAACATACATTTCATCTCTAATTACTGCTGTTGAAATCATTATTATGTTACTCGTGTCTCAATAACATCTATAATCCATGCTGCTGGAATTGGCGACCTGACGAAAGGAATATTGAAAATAGATGGTAAATAGATCGAGGGATCTTCCCTCACGTCTATGTCAACAAGATAATCCAACGAGGATACTATCACTAACCACACTGGCAACTAATGAACTTTCATTTTACATCCTGCTAAATACTTTTTCCTATTATCCACTCTACTACCCTAAGTATTGATTACTCTGGTGCGTTATGGTCCATCTGGTTCCTTACCAAAATTCCTTCGTTATATATATATATATATATATATATATATATATATATATATATATATATATATATATATATATATATATATATATATATATATATGAATATAGACATAGAATATTCGAAAATATTCTGTATGTTTATAATAAACATTTTGAAGACCTAATCGCTATAGAATAGAATACGTCACGTATTACAATTAGATTCTCGATAAAAGCAAGGGAAGTAATCTACGCGTTTCATTCTTGTTAGAAATCATCAGGACTACATATCCAGTGCTTTTATCGAGAATGACACAGCTAGAGACTTATAGAATACTTAGCTGTGTACAGGAACTGGTTTGAAAGAGCGGTTGCCGGTCCGGCAGAAATTAGAAATTGGAATAAATGCTCTGAAATAGCGATATATATGTGAATATAGACATAGAATATTCGAAAATATTCTGTATGTTTATAATAAACATTTTGAAGACCTAATCGCTATAGAATAGAATACGTCACGTATTACAATTAGATTCTCGATAAAAGCAAGGGAAGTAATCTACGCGTTTCATTCTTGTTAGAAATCATCAGGACTACATATCCAGTGCTTTTATCGAGAATGACACAGCTAGAGACTTATAGAATACTTAGCTGTGTACAGGAACTGGTTTGAAAGAGCGGTTGCCGGTCCGGCAGAAATTAGAAATTGGAATAAATGCTCTGAAATAGCGATATATATGTGAATATAGACATAGAATATTCGAAAATATTCTGTATGTTTATAATAAACATTTTGAAGACCTAATCGCTATAGAATAGAATACGTCACGTATTACAATTAGATTCTCGATAAAAGCAAGGGAAGTAATCTACGCGTTTCATTCTTGTTAGAAATCATCAGGACTACATATCCAGTGCTTTTATCGAGAATGACACAGCTAGAGACTTATAGAATACTTAGCTGTGTACAGGAACTGGTTTGAAAGAGCGGTTGCCGGTCCGGCAGAAATTAGAAATTGGAATAAATGCTCTGAAATAGCGATATATATGTGAATATAGACATAGAATATTCGAAAATATTCTGTATGTTTATAATAAACATTTTGAAGACCTAATCGCTATAGAATAGAATACGTCACGTATTACAATTAGATTCTCGATAAAAGCAAGGGAAGTAATCTACGCGTTTCATTCTTGTTAGAAATCATCAGGACTACATATCCAGTGCTTTTATCGAGAATGACACAGCTAGAGACTTATAGAATACTTAGCTGTGTACAGGAACTGGTTTGAAAGAGCGGTTGCCGGTCCGGCAGAAATTAGAAATTGGAATAAATGCTCTGAAATAGCGATATATATGTGAATATAGACATAGAATATTCGAAAATATTCTGTATGTTTATAATAAACATTTTGAAGACCTAATCGCTATAGAATAGAATACGTCACGTATTACAATTAGATTCTCGATAAAAGCAAGGGAAGTAATCTACGCGTTTCATTCTTGTTAGAAATCATCAGGACTACATATCCAGTGCTTTTATCGAGAATGACACAGCTAGAGACTTATAGAATACTTAGCTGTGTACAGGAACTGGTTTGAAAGAGCGGTTGCCGGTCCGGCAGAAATTAGAAATTGGAATAAATGCTCTGAAATAGCGATATATATGTGAATATAGACATAGAATATTCGAAAATATTCTGTATGTTTATAATAAACATTTTGAAGACCTAATCGCTATAGAATAGAATACGTCACGTATTACAATTAGATTCTCGATAAAAGCAAGGGAAGTAATCTACTTCCCTTGCTTTTATCGAGAATCTAATTGTAATACGTGACGTATTCTATTCTATAGCGATTAGGTCTTCAAAATGTTTATTATAAACATACAGAATATTTTCGAATATTCTATGTCTATATTCACATATATATCGCTATTTCAGAGCATTTATTCCAATTTCTAATTTCTGCCGGACCGGCAACCGCTCTTTCAAACCAGTTCCTGTACACAGCTAAGTATTCTATAAGTCTCTAGCTGTGTCATTCTCGATAAAAGCACTGGATATGTAGTCCTGATGATTTCTAACAAGAATGAAACGCGTAGATTACTTCCCTTGCTTTTATCGAGAATCTAATTGTAATACGTGACGTATTCTATTCTATAGCGATTAGGTCTTCAAAATGTTTATTATAAACATACAGAATATTTTCGAATATTCTATGTCTATATTCACATATATATCGCTATTTCAGAGCATTTATTCCAATATATATATATATATATATCAAGTTGAAAATCCGAAGGCAAGGTAAAATTCCAATCATTTAATCACGACACATGTTTCAATAAGAGATAGATCGATTGTGAGGCCATGATCGATTATCACTGATCTCATCAGGTGAAAATGAATTGTCTTCAAATTCTTGATATGAGGGAGAAAAATAACGATGTTCTCTCACAGAATTCATTCCCTCATATGAAGACACACCAGTCAGAGACACGGCGACTGCTATTAACTTCAGTTGAGGTCATAAAAGTTTTCAGATTTCTATCGCTGCAAAAGACGCTGGACATCTATCAAATCTGTAGGGATACAGTCAGTCACAGTTAATGTGAGTGGGTACACACACATTCCACACCCACATACACCGGCTCGAGGTCAAAGAAAAATATATACATATATATACACACATCATAGAACCTCGAAAACCTTCCGCAGGATGTTTGGAAGGTAACCTACCACTAACTCCTCCCTCTCTACTTTAGCCATAGAGTTCTCTCAATAAACAGACAGTCACACACTCAAGTAGTTAGACAGCTTAGATTGTTTGCGCACTTACAAACGATACTCGGCCTGTTTCCACGGGGTTCTCACAGCTGAGTGCACTTTTTTAGAATACCTAGCTAGTAAATAGTTAGATTGATTACACACTTAGTATACCTAGTAGTAATTGATTGCATACTCGGACATGACCAATTACGCGCACCTACCTTTACTTAAAGATACCCTAACAATTGATTTCTCTCAGTTGGGATATAGCTAGTCGTATTACACATTTAGTTAGGACCGATTACGCTCTCTATACATACCTCTACACACACTACCCGTTTCCTTTAGACATTGAGTTCCCACAATTGCCACTGTCACGTTCCTACCGACTGAACACTACACTAGGTTTTAATCCGCGATCATCTA
Source organism: Eledone cirrhosa (assembly GCA_964016885.1). Lineage (NCBI taxonomy): Eukaryota > Metazoa > Mollusca > Cephalopoda > Octopoda > Eledonidae > Eledone > Eledone cirrhosa. Next base: position 21,757,397 of record OZ024742.1, read on the forward strand.
ACCATGGATTGAACAATAATACTGACACACCATTAATGGGGCTACACACATCCTTTGGATTTTACTATCCTGTGCTTTTTTTTTTACTTCACCTTCTGTGTTGGATAACACACCTCCACCACTGAAACAATTATCTTAAAAGCTCATTGGCCCATATGACGGGAAATCGCACTTACGGACGTATTTACCCAATACCCAACCCTACACGGAGCCCTTTGCTGGACTACATTGCGGTTGCTTGCACGCGCGCGGATTTGGTGACTCGGATTCTCAATGGCACAGCGGTACATACTGAGTTCAATATGAGATGATTGCTTGCTCTTCACATGGATGTGTATATACCCGGAGATACCCTTTTTTTTGGGGGGGGGGACGATTCGGAAGTGTATACCATAACATACACTTGAAAATATGGATGTTACAATTCCATCTATACACGCATAGCAGAACACTGAACTGAACTTACTTGCTTGTGTGTGTGTGTGTGTGTATGTGTATGGGGCGTTGGTTAACCCAATATTTCCAATTTACATCGTCAAATTGAGATTCTGTTGTTTTGTGAACTAACTTTCGGTGAGTGCTGTGTTGGTACATTCTTATATTTATTTATTTGTTTTCTTATATATGTTTTTCTCGGACATCGCTTCGGTGTGTGTGAGAGTGTATGTGTACCCACTCACACTAACTCTACAGGTTTAATACTGTGTTGGTGTGTGTGTATATATGTATATATTTTTCTTTGACCTCGAGCCGGTGTATGTGGGTGTGGAATGTGTGTGTACCAACTCACATTAACTGTGACTGACTGTATCCCTACAGATTCGATTGATGTCCAGCGTCTTTTGCAGCGATAGAAATCTGAAAACTTTTATGTGACCTCAACTGAAGTTAATAGCAGTCGCTATATATATATATATATATATATATATATATATATATATATATATATATATATATATATATATATATATATATATATATATATATATATATATATATATATATAAAGAATTAGTATATCTAGTAACATATATATACACAGATGCATACTTATGCTAGCAAATATATAGGTTGTGTCTTAGTAACTTTGTGGTTCAATGCATGGGGATGCAGAACAATAATATGAGAGACGTAAAATAAGAAAATTATAAAATTAACTTACTTACTAAAATTTCACTCCAACTAATTAGTTTCTGAAAGGGAATAGACATACTTTCCGAAGAAACGTACGGAGAAGCCTTTCGTCATCAGGGAAGTCTATTCTCAGCTAAGTTTCCAGGCAATACGTGGACACAGGGAACTTATCAAAAATAATTCAGTGGATGGAAAAAAGCAAAGCGTGGACTAAATTCCAAGCCATTGAGAAAATCACTGCCTACTGCGTCGGTGGAAAATTCAAAAGAATCAATCACGTGACATCGAGGTCAATCAGTGAAGAGTGGTTTGTTAAGAAGACAGCAGCCGGACTGTTACTATAGTAGCAGTTTTGGCCAATTTTTGCTCGACAAATAATTCGGAGATAATTATAAAGAATTATTGTTCTGCATCCCCATGCATTGAACCACAAAGTTATTAAGACAAAACCTATATATTTGCTAGCATAAGTATGCATCTGTGTATATATATGTTACTAGATATACTAATTCTTTATAATTATCTCCAAATTATTTGTGCCAAACTTTGGTATCAAAACCTACCACTCACTGCGCCACGGAAGACGCTGCCAGCTACTACCAATCAACAAAAAGGCTGGCCAGGCAGCAAAAACCCTGCGAGAGTCAAGTCTGTTGGTTCGAGGGGCACAACTATTCAACTCCATTCCGGTACATGTCAGAAATCTATCAGGATACAGTGTGGAATCATTCAAATTGCAGCTGGATAGATACTTAAGCACCATTAGAGATGAACCCCATCTCCCAGGATATACACAACGAGCACAAACTGACTCAAACTCGCTCCTACACATGTCAAAATTAAACAGAGAATCCAACCTGGCAACCACACCAGACTCTGAGGGTGGAATCTTCGACTTGGCCTGAGCATGGACTCAAACTCAAATGAAATGAAATGAAATATATATATATATATATATATATATATATATATATATATAAAATATTGTATTGATTTCTACAAATAGAATAAACAACAACGCTATATATTGCCATACGTAAATTATCTAAATAACGCTATAAAGAATGTATGTATCATATTAGTCAAAAGTTCCCGTACTCATATATGATGATATCTTACATGAAAGAATTGTACTTACATGAACTAAATAATTTTGCCCCAAGGAAAACACATATATTCGATCAATTGCAATTAAGAATTTACCATATTTTCCTATTTAATTGTCATTACTTTCTTCATGACCAGAATATATATGAATATCAAATATTGCATTTAAGGAAAATTGACATTAATTCTCTTTAACGTCATCGTCCTTCTCTTTCTCTCTCTCTATCCCTTTCCCTACACCCACTCATTAACGCACACACACACAAACACACTCACACAAACATATATATATATATATAGGAAAAAGTATGACTCCGACGGCAGAGCTCAAGCTGTTTCGACGGCTATTTCTGGACTAAATTAGAATTTTTAGCCTGGTGAATAAATAGCCGAACTTGTCAAGAGGGTACTTCCTTATATGGGAAGATTGTAGTTGTCAAGAGGATTGGTTAAAATTTGTTGTAAACACAAATAAGTCTATCATGGCATTTGGTGGCAGGTAGGGGTGGCTGAACTTACCTGTAGAATAATAGGGGAGTGAGTGGAGCGGTCAAGCGTTGAAAGTGATATGTATACATCAGATTCTAAGGATAGTGTATGAAGTGGAGGAGGGAGGTTATAGAATAGGTAAATCGAATGAGAGTAGGAGACAATAAAAGAAAAATAGAAAGAAATAAAAAAAATATATAAAATTAGATAGTGAGAAATGAATTAAAAAAATCACAATGCTATCTTACAATTACAGGTTAGTAAGATGAGAATAGAAAAAACTTCTGCCTTCAGGGTCATATTTTTTCCTGTTTCCCACTCTACTACCCTAAGTATTGAGTACTCTGGCACGTTATGGTCCATGTGGTTCCTTACCAAAATTCCTCTATTATATATATATATATATATATGCATGAATATATATATATATGTATATATATGCATATATGTATATGTATATATATGCATATATATATATATATATATAATAAATGTAATCTGAGTTTTTCGAATATTAATAATAGCACTCGATTCGTTTGCAATTATACAAACAACCCTCATTTTTAAAGCCACGTCAGTAGAATGATCACTTCATTTTTGCTCTTGTGTTGGCGTGTAAACAGAACAGCAGACACTAATGTTTCTGGTTATCACTCTCATCAGTAGAGCTCACCGTTTACCTGCTAACTGTCAGAGCTAGTGAAAATATATGCTATTTTCTCATATTATATTTATTGTATTCAGCCATGTAGAGCCAAAGTTTAAAATACATACATATATGTATATATATATATATATATATATATATATATATATATATATATATATATATATATATATATATATATATATATATATATATATATATATATATTTAAGTCGTTTGGAAGCCTCGACAATGTAAATGGGTAAATCTCCGGGTAAGAAGATCCGGTGGTAGAGATAGAGATGTAAGTGGGTGTACGTTAAGATGCATGGTGTATATAAGACGTGTAGAGGAATGAAGGAAAGAGTATAAAGGATAAAATAAAAATAACAACACGAGAGAGAGTTACCTTGGGAGAGATTTAAGTGTCCCTATATATTTCGGATTCACATCCATCAACCTGGGGTTTTTTTCCGGGGTGGGGGAAAGGTTGTCTGTCGGAAAGGTGCGAAACGCGTCGTCCGCTGTTTGTTGTTTTGAATATCTGAGGTATTCGGCAGAGCGCGCGTGCGCGTGAAATGGGGTCGGTCTGGCAGAGGTCAGCGGCCGAATGTGGGAGTGGGGTGGCGCTGTCAGTCCATTCTCTGCCTGTTTCTTAAATGTTACTGTGTGTGTGTACGTGTGTTGTTGTCTCGCTTGAGTGTGTGTGTGTGTGTGTGCGTGTGTTGTTGCCTTGTTCCTCTGTATTGGCAGTGTAGTATGTTCGTATGGCGAAATGCTACTGTGTGTGTGTGCGTGTGCCTGTGCAGTTGTCTCGTTTGTGTGTGTGTGTGTGTGTGTGCGTGTGTTGCTGCATCGTTTGTTAACTTAAACCAGCCACTCATTTCGCTTCTCTCGGATCGATTGTTTATTTGCGGTGCCAGGCGTTTGATAAAAAGCGCTTCTTTGATACGTAACGTGCTGACGTTTCTTTCAGTCGCTAGAATTGTGACAATGGGCCTTCCGTCTTTGTTTCCGCATTTATCTAAGTGTTTCCGGAAAGACGAGGCCCTAGTGTTAGTGTGTTCCTTGATCCGGATGTGCAAAGGTCGGATTGTGCTACCTATATAGTATTGGTTGCACCTGTCACATTCTATCTTATACACGACGTATGTGCGTAGGCAACAGTTCGCATGGCGTATCGGGCAGTCTCTGAGGGAGCACGCGTCAGTAGATTTCCCGGGTTTCCTGGAGAGGCATCTTCGCAAGGAGGGGCCCGAGTGGGCCAGGTGGATGTCGAGGCCCTCCCTCCGTATAGCCTTGCGGATAGCGTTGGTGGTTTTCTCGCCCAGGTGTGGCATTTTAAGGAAGCACTTGCCGTGGGTGCCTCTCTGTCTCTTGTGCCTGGCGTCTCCCACTCTGTCTGTGAGCGAGGTAGGGTACCCGTTCGTCTCCAGCCGCCTCGAGGAATCGCTTGGTATGAGTGACACCATTCGCGGGATCGCTGCATCTGTTTTTGATTCGCGCGATCTCGTTCGTGATGTATCATCTTTTGGCACTGTTAGGGAGGGCGGACTTGTAGTGAACGAACAGGTACCTGCAGGCTGCCTTTCGGTAGAAGTTGCAGTGGATCCCTCCCTGTTCCGTGATGTTGATTCGGAAGTCGAGGAGGGCAAGTGCCACGTCTTCGTTGGGGTTTTCAACACTGAAGTCAATGTTCTCGTCGGTGTTGTTGAACGTCTCATAGATTCTCTTCGCCGTGTCTTGGGAAGATGTGAGGATGAGGATATCATCCACGTACCTTGAGAAAAAGGCGACGGCGTTGGGGTGGCAGGCGTCGAGTGCCTTGCGCTCGAGGTTGTCCATGTAAGAGACCGCTAGCACACCTTATAGGCTTGATCCCATGGGCAATCCCGAGGTTTGTTGGTATGTTTGGTCAAGGAATCCGAAGTAGGTGTTGTCGACGACGATGGATAGGAGTTGGTGGATGTCAGTGGTGGTGAGTCCGAAGCAGTGTAGGTCGGTGGATTGGACGCGTTCCAGCTGTATATTGACGGCCGGGAGTGCCGGGACCGAGGTGTAGAGAGCGACTACATCAAGGCTGAAGGCATATCTGTTATTCCTTCTGGTGTCGGGATCCATTTGATGCAGGCGCTTCAACACCTCCTCGGAGCTGTTAACGTGTCCCGGCAAGGTGTCTAAGATGGGTTTGAGTATTCTGGCTAGGAGCCATGAAATTTTGTAGAGTGGTACCTCCACGCTCGATAGAATGGGCCTGATCTTCAGGTCGGGTCCCTGCTTGTGTGTTTTCACGAGGTGGTAGAAGGTGGGTCGTCTGCTGTTCCTCGTGAGGATGTTGTATCTCAGCTTCTTCGGGAGCTTCCGCCGGTCGCAGATGTTGGTCCAGGCGGCGTTGATGTGCTCTTCTATCTGCGGGTGATTCCCGTGACCTTGGAGTAGAGGTTGTCATCGTCAAGGTGTTGGAGGGCCAGGGTGTTGTAGGCCTCTCTGCTGATGACGCAGAATTCTTTTCCCTTGTCGGAGGGGAGATAGATGAGGTTCTTCGATTTTAGGTTGGAGAGAGTGGTGAGTTGTGATTTGGTGAGATTATGTGTTGTGCGTGTGTGTGTGTGTGTTTGTGAAGTATATCCGAGATGGAGTGTTTTAGCCTGATGAGTTTAGTGTCGAGTTCGTGGTTGGTGGGTCGGGGGTGGAGTGGGTTGTCGGGGTGGTAAGTGGGGAACTTGAGGTGGGTTGCGTGGGCGCTGTTATTTTCTGTGGCACTGTTGATGGCGGTCACCCATTTAAGTTGGTAAGCGGCTCGACAAAAGTTGGCCTCGATGTTGAGTTTGAGTCTGTCGTAGAGACGTTGTGAAACGATGAACTTGGGTCCGAGGTGTAGGAGTTTCAGCTCGTCGCTCGTGAGAGTGCCGGTTCGGTCGGTGACCAGGTGCGTCGCATCGTTGAGGTGTGGCTCGGTGTTGGTGGATGCGGCGGTAGCGGTTGTTAAGTTGTTGTTTTCCACGTGGTTCTGGTCCGCCCTCCCTAACAGTGCCAAAAGAGGATACATCACGAACGTGATCGCGCGAATCAAAAATAGATGCAGCGATCCCGCGAGTGGTATCACTCATACCAAGCGATTCCTCGAGGTGCTGGAGACGAACGGGTACCCTACCTCGCTCACAGACAGAGTGGGAGACGCCAGGCACAAAAGACAGAGAGGCACCCAAGGAAAGTGCTTCCTTAAAATGCAACACCTGGGCGAAAATACCACCAACGCTATCCGCAAGGCTATACGGAGGGAGGGCCTCGACATCCACCTGGCCCACTCGGGCCCCTCCCTGCGAAGATTCCTCTCCAGGAAACCCGGGAAATCTACTGACGCGTGCTCCCTCAGGGACTGCTCGATACGCCATGCGAACTGTTGCCTACGCACATACGTCGTGTATAAGATAGAATGTGACAGGTGCAACCAATACTATATAGGTAGCACAATCCGACCTTTGCACATCCGGATCAAGGAACACACTAAAACTAGGGCCTCGTCTTTCCGGAAACACTTAGACAAATGCGGAAACAAAGACGGAAGGCCCATTGTCACAATTCTAGCGACTGAAAGTAACGTCGGCACGTTACGTATCAAAGCAGCGCTTTTTATCAAACGCCTGGCACCGCAAATAAACAATCGATCCGAGAGAAGCGAAATGAGGTGGCTGATTTAAGTTAACAAACGATGCAGCAACACACGCACACACATACACAAACGAGACAACTACACACGCACACGCACACACACACAGTAGCATTCCACCATACGACCATACTACACTGCCAATACAGAGGAACAAGGCAACAACACACGCACACACACACACACACTCAAGCGAGACAACAACACACATACACACACACACACAGTAACATTTAACAAACAGGCAGAGAATAGACTGACAGCTAGCGCCACCCCACTCCCACATTCGGCCGCTGACCTCTGCCAGACCGACCCCATTTCACGCGCACGCGCGCTCTGCCGAATACCTCAGATATTCAAAACAACAAACAGCGGACGACGCGTTTCGCACCTTTCCGACAGACAACCTTTCCCCCACCCCGGAAAAAAACCCGGTTGATGGATGTGAATCCGAAATATATAGGGACCATTAAATCTCTCCCAAGGTAACTCTCTCTCGTGTTGTTATTTTTATTTTATCCTTTATACTCTTTCCTTCATTCCTCTACACGTCTTATACACACCACGCATCTCAACGTACACCCACTTACATCTCTCTCTCCACCACCGGATCTTGTTACCCGGAGATTTACCCATTTGCATTGTCGAGGCTTCCAAACGACTTAAAGATATTTACCTATTATTCCACAATACTTCAAGCAAACTTCAATACTCTCTTATATATATATATATATATATATATATATATATATATATAGTTTTAATATAGATGAGATTCTACAGGACTAGAACTGTTTCATTCATTAGAAATCATCAGGATTCCTGATGATTTCTAATGAATGAAACAGTTCTAGTCCTGTAGAATCTCATCTATATTAAAATGTTATACTCTGCTATGTATTGAGTACCTTACTTACTGTGGTTACCTCCGATTCAACCCGGAATAACGTATATATATATATATATATATATATATATATATAGTTAGGAGATGTATGTATGCGTGTCTGAGTGTGTGTGTCTATGTCTGTGTGTATCGAATGTGTTATTTATTCTCGAATAATGTTGTTATCCTTTACACACAATATAATATATATGACAATAAAGCATATCTATTACATATTATTTCCTGAAACCATTATTTTCAGGGCGATGGATTGGCAGTATCAGTAGAGGGTCGGACGCCATGCTTTGACGTATAGCGTTACGGCCCTTGCCATTCTGAGTTCAAATCCCGCCGAGGTTAACTTTGCCTTTCATCCTTACAGATTCGATAAAATAAAGTACCAGTAATGCACTGGTTAATTGCTGGCCTTGTGCCAAACGTAGAAACAATTATTTCCTGTATATAACAATGTATGTGAATGAATGTTTAATAAGAAGATTATAAAGCAAATAATAAAATATGTATAATAAAATATAGTGTAACGACCCCCTTCGCTCACGAAAGGCGATGGGATTTACACCTAGCAAGTTTCCCTTCCGAAGCACATATCCGGGCAATATTGTTTGTGGAAGACCAGCAGTCGCCCATGCCTGCTAGCCTTACCTCTCACTTCTACACACCACCAATTTTGTCCAAGGGAAAGACAGTTGTTGATACATCTTGACACCAGTGAGATCGCAACTCATTTCTACAGCTGAGTAAACTGCAGCAATGTGAAATAAAGTGTCTTGGTCAAGGACACAAAACACCACCCGATCTGGTAATCGAACTCCCAACCTTACAATTGCAAATCCAACACTCTAACCACTAAGCCATACACCTATAATTGATGATTTATTATATAACTTATTTAGTCGCATAATTAAACATTTATAGTCAATTTCTAATACGGTTAATTTACAACGGAGGAAAGATTACATAAGTTCGGGGTTGGTTCGAACGTTTTTTATTGTTTTATTTTGTGGGGTAGTTTTTTTCTTCTTCTATTCGTCTGTGGAATGTAGTCATTTTGCAACTTGTCGAAATATTACGAAATCTAACGAAAATATTTCGAATCTTTTTTATAAGCACAACGTCACAGCGGTTGTTTCCTTCTTCCTATGTCAAAAATCATGAAATTACTCATTGATTGTTATTTTATGTTTGTTTCCTCTCTTCACATTTTTTATCTTTTTATTCTTCCATTAGTTGTTTCGTGTCGTGATTATTAAACCTAACCTGCGTTCTCTTCTATACAGTCTAATTGCAAAGCATATGGCGTCGAAGATTATTTTATCGGTTAGATAATTATCTGTACTTTTTTTGTTTACTGATGTTGATTAACCATTCGCTACAGAAGATGTTATGGTTGCCGGATACAATATTAAAAAATATCTCTGAAAATCTTTCATGGAGACAAAGAATTAAAAATATCAGAAGATATTGAAAAGAATTTACTGATTTCTCCCAGTAAAAGATGACAAAAAAATTGTAATATATATAATTTTTTTTCTTAATTAAAAGATTTCTTTGTCTCTTGAACTTGGATTCTGAATGCTATGCCATATTACCATTTATTGCTATGGCGTTGTAAACGGTAGGTATAAACACCAGACTCACTATCTTCAATTCAGAATTCGTCCCAACACTTACCTATGGTCCTGAATCTTGAGTAATGACCGAATGAATAAGATCACGAATACAAGTGACAGAAATAGCGTTCCTCCAGAGGGTCTTTGGAATACCGTTATTCGATAGTGTACGTAGCTCGGAGATCAGAGAGTCGCTCCAGTTGGAACAGCTATTTCTCCGAATTGAATGATCACAGTTCCGATATTGCTGACATGTGTTTAGAATGTCTCAGGAAAGAATCACTGGGCAGATCTTACGGGCAAAATAAACAGTCAAGAGACCCAGGGGTAGACCCGAGCACGATATTTGGATAACATCACTGAGCTTAAATATTTTATGATCTGAAGCTTTAAGTTCTTTCTTTCTTGAATTAAAAGCTTTCATATTAACCACCATACACACATTTATACAATATAATTAAACAGATCTTAGAAACAGAACATAGTGTACATTTGTGCAAGTGAAACTGATAAAGCAAGCACAACCAATCCAGCTCTGCAAACCACACTGACAATACCACAACTGTAAGAAGGTAACAAAACAACGTTGCGGCCTTTAAAACTATAAGAGCAGTAGTGACAAAGACCCGTAACTTCCACATACAGAATAATCAGGGTTAACAATAAAGAAAATGTAACAGAAATAATAAAGTGAATAAAAGAACTAGCTATTAACAAATTCAATCATTCTGGATCAAAAGAATTACCTTCTCGAGGCTGAGAATAAACAAATAGTTCGGGAAATTAATAGCTGACTGCAACCATCCTGTCAAAATGATTGTTTCCACTGCAACAATCCTGAACATTGCATCGGTAAATTGTTTATTCAGTAACCATGACACTATTAAGAGAGGAAAGCGTTTTACCCATACTACATTAAATATCTTGTCACCCAACCATAATGAAGAGAAACTATATAATATATATAATACAAAATACTAAATAGTTACTCAGTGAAACAGAAATGGAAATATATAAACAAGAAACGAAATTATGCAATAAGTGAAAAGAAAAAATTGTAACAATTGCTCTTGGCAAGCAGATGATGGGTAAGATGATTTGAAAGAAAATAGCGTGAACATTTCCTTCTGCATCAGAATAATTTATTTGAAACAAATAGTAAAACATTCTTTCAGTACAGAATTAATTTGTTCGATTCCCCGTGGAGCGTTATGTCCTTGAGCGAAAAGCTTTCTTTCTTTCGGCTGGCAAAAACAAAACTAGTTGTACCTGTAATTCAAAGGCCTAAGCTTGTCACTTACTGTGTCAGGCTGAATCACACTGAGAACTATGATAACGGAGCATGTATCTATTAAATACATGCATTATTTTATCGATTCCATAAGAATGAAATACAAAGCTAACCTCGGCGGGATTTGAACTCAGAAGGTAAACGAGTGTAACTATATGCTGCAAAGCATGTTATTCGACGCTTTACTGATACTGCCAATACACCGCCTTTAGCCACACAAATAAGAGTTTTTGATTTAGCCACAAGATCAACAATTTTGGGAGAAGGGGAAAGTCGATTAAATCGACTCCAGTTCATTACTGGTATTTTATTTCATCGAACCCGTAAGGTTAAATAGCAAAGCATTTTCCATTACCTCCCTGTACTATCACACATCTCACACAGTACACATTCTACAGAATAACTACCAATACTATTAAACAACATACTAAACATACTAAACGCATGCAGCGTACTTTTTATTACCTCTCCTATACAGAAACTCACTTCACAAAACATAGGTTGTATATAATATCAATGGAGATATCTCCATACTACAACACAATTCACAGCATAAATTCTATACAATTATTTCTGATTTATGTAGAAGACCAAGAATTAGCAAGGGGTTGATTAATTCTACCCCATTGCGTTACTGGTGGTTTATTTTATCGAACCCGCAAAGATGAATATCAAAGCTAACCTCAATGGGATTTGAACTCAGAACGTAAAGGGCCGTAACTATATGCTGCAAAACATGTTGTCCGATGCTCTACCAATACTGCAAATCCCCCGCCATACCACAGTGTATATAGTGATTTCTACTATAGGCAAAAGGCCAGCAATTTGGGAGAAGGGAAAGTCGATTAAATCGACACCAGTGTATTACTGTTGCTTCATTTTATCGAAAGACAAAACTAACCTCGGCGCGATTTGAACTTAGAACGTATAGGTCTATAAAGTACATTGTATATATATAAAACTGAGGATGTCTGTCTGTCTGTGTGTGTGTGTGTGTGTGTGTGTGTGTGTCAGTCTGTCTATGAGTTTGAATCCCTAAGACTCGAGAAGTACCCAACCGATTTTTTTCAAACTTTACATGTGTATTACTTATGTTTCAGGAAGTGTTATGCACATAAAAATATTCAACTTTTTGATCCGCTAGGTGAAAAACTTAGTTTTTTAAGCTTTTTAGGGTTTTTTTAGGCGTTACGTCAGACCGATTTCCTTGAAATTGTAACTATGTATTAGTCAGTCTCTTCTCCATAACGTGAGCAAAGAAAATTCTACTTTTGTATGGCCTATGTTAAAAACCTTTTTTAGCTTTTCAGGGCTTTTTTGAGGCGTTACGTCTAGCCGATTTTCCTGAAATTTCAAGGCATATTATGCGCATAAAAAAATTCATTTTCTTGATCCACTAGGGCCCGCATGAGGTTAAAAATTGCATTTTTCCTGCTTCATCGAGGAAAATCTTAAAGATTATCCAGCCATCAGAGTATTCGGTTTATTTTCTTTACATATCGTCCAGGCCTGCAGTTTTTCCACGATTAGGTCTGTTGGCGGCCCGCGTTCTAAAATACCTTATCCCGTATAACGCCGGGTACCACTGATAGTTGTATATAAATGTTTCTAATTTTGACACAGCGCCAGCAATTATCCCAGTACATTACTTTATTTTATTCGACCCTGTAAGGATGAAAGTCAAAGTTAACACATTGTATATAATGGTTTCTTATATAGGCACAATTCCAGCAATTTTGTGGGAGGGGAAAGTCGAATAAATCGACCCAGTGCGTGACTACTACTTTATTTTATCGACCCCGTAATGATGACAGGCAAAGTTAACCTCGGGATTTGAACTCAGATCATAAAGGCCCGTAACTCTATGCTGCAAAGCATGGGTGTCCGACTCTCTACCGATACTGCCAATCCACCCAACACATTGTATATAATAACCAGTCGAACTATTCGATATTATAGCATAATTTAATACGACACAAATCGTTTGTAATAACCAGACAATACTACACCACAACGTACTAAACACATACTCTACACCATTAACTCGAATATTATGAAAGAGTTCAACATCAAAATATAAGAACAAACAATACTAGCAGCCAATGACTAGCATATTTCCATTCTATCAACAGACAATAATGTTTAGTGTCAAGGAACATAACACTATGACGTGGCGTTGCATTGAATAACTCACTTGAAACAGTTGGAAACAATAATGTTTCTACATTATTAATAATGGTTTCTGAGTTAGGAACAAGGCCATCAATTTAGTGGGAGGGGAAAGTTGATTAAAACACCCCCAGTGCGTTACTGGTAGTTTATTTTATCGATCCCTTAAGGATGAAAGACATAGTTAACCTTGAACTCAGAACGTATAGAGATGTGACTATATCCCACAAAACATATTGTCCTGCGCTCTAACGATATTGTCAGTCTACCGACCTAAAGGGCAAAGTTGATCTCGGCGGGGTTTGAGCTTAGAACGTAAATGACCGTAACTAGATGTTACGAAGCATTTTGTCCGATACTCTAAAAAGTAGGCAGAATATACCTAATTTTTTTCCAAAGTTAGATTGTATGTTTTCATGAGCACACACTATCATACAAATACACTCTACTTCCCCAGGAATCGCTGAATCGCTGAATTAGCTGAATATGTTCTAAACTGGTAAATCACAATTTCTCTCTCTGTATATATATGTATATATATATATATATATATATATATATATATATATATATATATATATATATATATATATATATATATAAACATATATATATATATATATATATATATATATATATATATTGTTATGCTTTGGGAGGGTCATGTTACCAATAAATTCAGAAACGAAATATATATATATATATATATATATATATATATATATATATATATATATATATATATATATATATATATATATAAAAGAAGAAATTAAAAGATGGTTAAAAACGTTCCATATATTTTATTATGCGCATTTCGAAAACAACATCATCCTGGGACAAAAATTGTGTTCTCATCAGATAAAATAAGGTAACATGATATGAGGTCTAAAAACACTTGTCAACAAGAAATTGTCCAGTCTACATATGACAAAAATATACGAGTAAGAGAAAAATATGAAAAAATGAAGAAAAGGAAAGAAGAAGGATAAAGGAAAAACAAATAGAAGAGAGGAAAAAAGAAAAAAGAAAGAAGGAAGAGAGAGAAAGAGAAATAGAGGGAGAGAGACTTTTGATCAGGAACGCTGTCAAAATGAAAACAGCTGTAAATAACGGCTAAAAAAATATATTGATGAGGTGTATGTGCGAATAATATAGATTGTATTCAAATATTAGAGGTCTAAAATATAGAAACTATATATATATATATATATATATATATATATATATATATGCAAAAGTTCTATTTAAATTGTTGGGATACAACAAGCAAATATTTTTATAACTGATATAAAGCACTCAACAAGTATTTGGAGTAAACTTACGATATTAACAAATGGAAACTATATTTATAAAACCATATTTATTTTATTATACATATTTCAAGGACACCACGTTAAATTATGGTGTGCTTTCATCAGACAAAATATAATAGAGATCAGTTTTATAAATAAATATTGACATACCCTTAAAAAATGCAACCATTACTGTTGGAAGCTCCCGGATAGTGGAGTTATTTACTTATATTATTATTAGTATTGGATATATATATTATATATTATTAGTAACTCCACTATCCGGGAGCTTCCAACAGTAATGGTTGCATTTTTTAAGGGTATGTCAATATTTATTTATAAAACTGATCTCTATTATATTTTGTCTGATGAAAGCACACCATAATTTAACGTGGTGTCCTTGAAATATGTATGATAAAATAAATATGGTTTTATAAATATAGTTTCCATTTGTTAATATCGTATATATATATATATATATATATATATATATATATATATATATATATATATATATATATATATATATATATATATATATTACTTCAAAATATTAATAAATATAGACATTCATGTGATCAAATATATTTTATTATACATATTTCAGAGATACTGAGCTATTTCATCAGTACGTCCTCATCAGATAAAATAAATTGATGTCTGACATACCTCGACTGTGCTGATGGTTCAAATCCAGTCTTGGCAGACTGATATATATATATATATATATATATATATATATATATATATATATATATAGTTATATAGATAGATAGATAGATAGATAGATAGATAGATAGATAGATTCTTTTTTAGTATATGTTGGTTGTATACCGACACCTCAGTATGCAGATTGGATAACTCGACGAAGTATGCAGGTTGGTTTGCTTATTCCGGAGTAATGTAAAATAATTAAGTCAAATGTGTAAAATTTGGATGGTCTGTATCTCTCGTCCATGAATTCGCCAAGCTTAAGCTTACAGATATTATTTATTTGTTTCTTCCTATCTTTCCGTTGCTATACCATGTTTGTTTGTTTGTTTACTTGTCTCATTCGCTTTACGCTATTTCACTTGTCCCAATAGCTTTATTTAGCTATTGCTCGCACAAGCTGGGGGCATATGATTTTTAAAGCGATGAAATACCAATGAAGGTTGGAAAATCACTGATGAAGGACTATTTTATTCATATATAACCCATGTGCAACCACGCAGCTTTCAATTCTCATATTTTTATATATATATTTTTCCTCAGCTGCGTTTGTCTCTTTCTTTCTTACTACTTACCCCTTCTCTCTGTATCTCTCACCTTGTTTCGCCCCCTCTGTCAGTCACACTTTCTCTCGACTGGCCTCTTCCTCGCACTTCCACTCACTCACTCTCTGCTTCTCCCCCTCTCACTTCCTCCCGTTTGGCCTGTGTGGGGTCCTTTCTCACTCACACCCCACCCATGTCGGATGGTCTGTATCTCTCGCCCATGAAATTCGCCCAGCTTAAGCTTACAGATATCATGTACTTGTTTCTTCCTATCTTTCCGTTGCTATACCATGTTTGTTTACTTGTCTCGCTCGCTTTACGCTATTTTACTTGTCCCAATAGCTTTATTTAGATATTACTCGCACCAACTAGAGGTATATGATTTTTAAAGCGATGAAATACCAATGAAAGTTTGAAAATCACTGATGAAGTACTAATTTTATTCATATATAGATATATAGATGAGATTCTACAGGACTAGAACTGTTTCATTCTTTAGAAATCATCATGAATCATCAGGCCAGATTCCTGCTGATTTCTAAAGAATGAAACAATTCTAGTGCTGTAGAATCTCATCTATATTAAAACTTTTATACTCTGCTATATATTGAGTACCTTACTTACTGTGGTTACCTCCGATTCAACACGGAATAACTTACCTATATATATATATATATATATATATATATATATATATATATATATATATATATATATATATATACATAGGTATGTATATACATACATGCATATGTATATACATACATACATATATATAAAGAGGGGGAGATAGAGAGAACAACGAGTGTATAAACATCAACTACCATTAACCGAATACGACAAACATACAGACACACACACACACACACACACATACACACACACACACACACACACGCGCGCACAGACACAGACACACACTAATTCTATACAATGTACTGCATTCATTAAAGCGATCTAAAATCTGTACCTAGAAGTGATATCTACTAGTTTTTTTTATAAAATATGCTGCAAAGAATTAAACACATTTTTTTTTTTTTTTATCAATTTTCTTTATATGGTTTCATACACCATGACATTTTAATCTTATACCATGCACTTCGACTCGTAGATCGTATATAAACGAAAGCCAAGTGATTATTAGTTTGACAAAGAGTTAATGTCTTTTCTTTCAGAAGAGTTTATAATTGGTTCTAATTTTGACACAGGGACAACAAATTACCCAGTGTATTACTGGTACTTTATTTTATCGACCCCGTAAGGCTGAAAGGCAAAGTTAACCTCAGCGGGATTTGAACCCAGAATGGCAAGAATGATTATGTTTTGTTTTGTCTGTACGTAGAACCGATTTTATAGTGGGGCAGTGGGGGCATTGACCCCAGACCCCCGACCAATAGGGGGCCTTATCGGCTAGATAAATGGGCCTTGGGACGGCAAATGGTATTTTGTTTTTTAGACACACCAGAACATTATCTTTAAGAAAATGTACTTCATGTCACTCCTGTGATCAATTCATCGAAATTCTTCTACTTTGGTGACATTAGATGATTGTTGTAGAAAATATAGGTATGTTTAATGCAAGAATATGTCATACATATATATGTATATGTGTGTGTGTGTGTGTGTGTGTGTGTGTCTGTGTGTATGTGTGTGTGTGTTTGTGTGTGTGTGTTTGTGTGTGTATGTGTCTGTGTGTATGTATTTTTCGTTGTTGTAGTATTAAGGTGGCAACACGCATCTGGTCGCATTTTTCATTGTGTCAGTATTACCTAACTTATGTTGATTAAGCTGATAAGTAATTTATTGATTACTCTCTCATTGAGTGCTTTGTGACAGGCTTCAAAAATCGATTGCGAATCTGCTACTCGCAACTACAACTTGGGTTATACTCATTATTATTATTTACTAGCATTATTATCATATAAACATTGGCAGTATCGGTAGAGGGTCGGACGCCATGCTTTTCAGCAAAGAGTTACGGCCCTTTATGGTCTGAGTTCAAATCCCGCCGAGGTTAACTTTGCCTTTCATCCTTACGGGGTCGATAAAATAAAGTACTAGTAATACACTGGGATAATTTCTGGCCTTGTGCCAAAAGTAGAAACAATTATTATTATATACACCTTTGAGTGTTTTTTCTGCTAGTGTGTGTAGTGTGTATATTGATATTATACGCAAATATACATGCATGCAGATATGATATGACAAATAAAATTGTGAATGAGAATATGCACAGAAATTGAAGGGAGACTCTGTTACAGTCTTCTGTAATCAGTAAAGTAATCCATGATACATTTTAAAAAGACGATATTATATATAAACTGCATTGCGGAGAAATGTTATGAAAACGAAACCGGAGAAAATTAGCGACGGAAATATAAACGTTATGATGCAAATATATGAATGTTTATATAGGCTATGTGGTATAGCAAACGGGATTAAGTGTTGTGATATAACGGACGTCAATTGAAAGAAGTGAATCTTAAAATAAGCTATACATTACTTATATATAAGAATATTTATGTTTAATCAAGAGCTATGAAATTTAGTACATAAATTACCTAATATTCATTCATAATTTATTGAAAGTAATCCAAATTATTTTAATAAGGTATTCAGAAAGAAAACATCCATGACACAGGCCAACAGTCCTGCAATCATTATATATATATATATATATATATATATATATATATATATATACATACAGGTACACATACATATATGCACGTATCAGTTTAGCGGACGCTTATTATAACGCCGCTTTGTTCGTTTGTAAACAAACTGAACAGCCTGAATTTGTATGCCGTACGGTGTTAAGGCAACCACGTCACCTTTTTGTTCAACACTGACACAGGAACGATGTACTAGTTTCAAGCTTGTTAGCTATCATCAGCACCGTATACCCATCTGCCAGATAGTTGAACGTTCGGCATAAAAATTCAGGCTGTTCAGTTTGTTTACAAACGAACAAAGCGGCGTTATAATAAGCGTCCGCTAAACTGATACGTGCATATATGTATGTGTACCTGTATGTATATGTATATATATATATATATATATATATATATAAAAGACGTAAAATAAGAAAAATTTTTTAAAAAATTTTTTAAAAAAATTTTCTTATTTTACGTCTTTTATATTATTGTTCTGCATTCTCCTGCATCGAACCACCTAGGTACTATGACATAACCTGTGTATTTGCTGGCATTGGCGTACATCTGTGCGCTTATGTTAGTAGATATATTAAATTATCTATATATATATATATATATATATATATATATATATATATATATATATATATATATATATATGTGCATGCTACTGTACGTCTGTATACATATATGTATGTACGTATACACACACACTTACATTTAAGTAAGTGCCGTACTAAGAGTGAGAAATGAAATTTCGTTTTCATTTTATTTCAACTTATCGTTTTCGGTATGCCTGACCGACTTAGCTCACTCGATATGCAAATTAGGCTGCTCAGCCGTTAATTTTCATAAGGAAAGTATATACTTTCGAACGTTCAACTATCTGGCAGATGGGTATACGGTGCTGATGATAGCTAACAAGCCTGAAACTAGTACATCGTTCCTGTGTCAGTGTTGAACAAAAAGGTGACGTGGTTGCCTTAACACCGTACGGCATAAAAATTCAGGCTGTTCAGTTTGTTTACAAACGAACAAAGCGGCGTTATAATAAGCGTCCGCTAAACTGATACGTGCATATATGTATGTGTACCTGTATGTATATATATATATATATATATATATATATATATATATATATATATATATATATATATATATATATATGTGCATGCTGCTGTACGTCTGTATACATATATGTATGTACGTATACACACATACTTACATTTAAGTAAGTGCCGTACTAAGAGTGAGAAATGAAATTTCGTTTTCATTTTATTTCAACTTATATATATATATATATATATATATATATATATATATATATATATATATATATATATAAGATGATATTAAAAAAATGGAAATTATATTTATAAAACCATATTTATTTTATTATATATATTTCAAGGGCAACCAAGACAACATTGGTACGCTTTTATCAGATAAAATACAAAGTTTGTTTTATAAATAGAGACATACCCATGAAAATCATACCTTATCGGTTGGAAATGCACTGGATAGTGGAAATATATTAGGGATTATTCAAACTTATGTGTGAATATTTAAATGAATATGTAAATAATTGAAAAACAACCGTTTATTTAAATGACACTGGAGAAAGAGAGGGAGAGAAAAAAAGAGAGAGAGAAAAATAAAAAATATTACGAGAGAGATAGAGAGAAGAAATTAACAAGAGGATGAATAAAACTCATATAACGTTAATTTGGAGGAATATATTCAATGGTACATGTATTTACGATTAATTAGTTGTTAAAATTATTTTCTAATATAATATTTACTGTTATAAGTAGATAGAAAAATACATAGTTAGAAGAATAGATTTGAAAAATAAATAAATAAATAAATAAATAAATGGATAAATGGATAAATAAATGAATAGATGGGTGTATCATTTCATAGATAATTGTTTTAATGAGTTATGAGGGATATTAATTTTGTATTTAATGTAAGTAAATATTAAGTTAAATTAAATTAAGTTAACTGAGTTAATAAAAATATTTATATTTATATATTTTAAAATGGGAAGATACGGAAAAAACTCCAGTTTTATTTATTTATTCATTAGTATGAGACTATTTTGTCAAAATAAGTATAAATGTTAAAGATATATTTAGCCAGAATTAGTTAATGTTTATAAATCTAATAAAAGATATTGAAATATTATTAAAAATGCGGGAAAATGTTTTTAAAACATAATTTATAAGAGACAAGTAATTTTTAAAGAAATAAGTAATTTTAAAAAATAGATACAAAAATGAAAGAAATAAAAAATAAAGAATTAAAAATTATTAAGATTAAAATTACAATTAAAATTAAAATTAAATTTAAAATTAAAATTTTAATTTAAAAAAATTAGAATTATATATGTATATATTTTAAGAAACTTTAAGAAGTGAAATTATAGCAAATGTTATAGATATGATTTAGAGATATCAATATATTAAAACCAAGTGGATAAAAATGTTATGGAAATAAGTAGAAATATTATAAGTGTAATTATAATTTATATATAGTTCTAAACGTTGAATTCAGGCGATGTCTACAAGAACTAAATAAATTCGGCCTTATATTAATAGAGTTCTTACATTTAAGTATGAAAATCCTCAACACACAATTTCCAAACTTGAACCGTTAAGGTATATTTTCCTTGGTTATGTCAAAATTTATAAAACACACTTCGTATTTTATCTGATGATAGCATACCAAAATGTTGGTACCCTTGAAATATATATAATAGAATAAATATGGTTTCATAAATATAGTTTCCATTTATTTAATGTCATTGAATATTATACTCCAGAAAAAATCTGTCGAGTGCTCTGAATCAGTTATAAACATTTATATTTGTTGAATTACCAACAAATTGAATATCCCTTCTGCTTATATATATATATATATATATATATATATATTTATATAATGGATAACAAGTTATCCTTATAGGTAATCCAGTTAGAGGTTGTGAATACTCCGTATTGTGGATAGTTTTAGCGTACGGCGTTGTTTGACTCAACAACAGGTTTCCTTAGGTAGCGAGTTTATGAGTTCTAGGGAATTCCTATGTAAGTTAATCTTGGAGTAATAATAGTGAAAGAGTGAAGAATAACATGGTCAACAATACAAGAATGGTTTTATTTACAGTATTAACAATTGTTTTATTCATTAAGTTGTCTTAAAATTGCTAATCATTTGAAGTTGTGTCACTCAGTTTTAAATACGATATATGCTTAACCAAATCATCAGATAACTGAAAAGAATTATACATAGCGTTTACAAATTCAAATTACAATATCAGTAATAAAGAAAAAATAAGAAAAAGAAGAAGAAAAAAAAGATAGAGAGAAAAAAAGAGAAAGAAAGAAAAAAAGAGTAAACAAAAAAAGATAAAGAAAAAGAAATATAAAAGTAGGGTTAATAAATGAATAATAATAAATAAGTTATAGCGAAGATGATAAAAATAAATAAAAAATGTTTATATGTGTGTGAAGAAAATGAACATAATATGATTGTTGAAAATAGTTGTGGTGTTGGTGGTTAAAATATAAAGATATGACGGTATAAACATGAAAATATTAAATATATTCATATATGTATTATTTAAATTAATAAATTAATAAATTGGAAGTTATATTAGAAGTGAAGATAATACGATAGGTTATATTGTAGGAGATGAAATATATTTAGGGAAAGAAATTAAAAGATAGAAAATGAAAGAGAGAAAATATAATAGGTTATGATGTTGATTCCTTGACAGTTAATAACAATAATATCAACAATGATGATAATGGGTTATTATAATTGACTCAGGTGGTATAATTTGAATTATGGAATTGTTGGGTCGAATCAAGTTGGTTTGAAATTATCGAATTTAATTGTTGCTTATGTCTACAGAAAAGTGACTTCAATGTTGCTGTTAAGCAGCATTTTGTTATATTTTAAAATATGGAATATTTTAAAGTCTACAGTGGGACATACCAATTTTGTAGGCCATTGCCCCTGACAATTTAGAGCAGCTAATCCTGTATTCTTGGTTTGTATCTTTAAGCTGCCAGATTTTATTGGCGAGCGTTCTAGTATTCATTAGTTTACGGTTCTTTGTAGAGTGTCTGTGGACACAACTTCAAGTGATTAGCAATTTTAAGACAACTTAATTAATGAAACAATTGTTAATGCTGTAAATAAAACCCTTCTTGTACTGTTGACCATGTTATTCTTCACTCTTTCACTTTATATATATATATATATATATATATATATATATATATATATATATATACATATATATATATATATATATATATAAAATATTAAAGAAATAATGAATAAACAATTCCTTATATTAAACAAAAAAAGTTCATTATTTAACGATCGTTTCTAGGGTATATATGTGTTATAATTGGTATGCATATTCAACAGATCTATGTACAAAATTATACAAAATTATACAAATTATCAAGATTAAATATACATACCTAACACATATATACGCCGTCTTCAGAAATAATGAAGTATATTTATTGATAATAACAACAATTCAAAATATCAGTTCAAAATTGACCAATGAAAACACAAAGGGTTAAAAGCAGTTCGGTGTGTGTATATACATGTAAAATCCTTACACATATTTTACAATAATGTGTGTATAATTTGTATGCGCATACTAAAAAGATGGATGCAAACACAAAATTTCAAGGTTAATATCTCTGTAAGCTTAATGCGCTGATAAGATGCGCATTGATACTTATGGAGTCAAGCATATAAATATATTTTTTCATACTCACACATATCAGTATAATCACACATACATGCGCGTATATGCATAAATATACACATAACCACGAACATACAAACACACACACTCCCCCACTCACATTTATATATGTGGATATAAAATCATAAGCACATAGAAATTAAGTCACTCACATAAAACACTGGCACACACATTTCAAGATCAAGATACAGAAATTAGGTGGGAGGGGGGGAGGGGTCAGTATTCAATTGTCTGAGCAGACTGCCTAATATAAATGTATCTATAAATTAAGAAAAATAAAAAAATAAAAACAATAAAATATAATAAATATAATATAATGTACATACACATACAGATATATATACACATACATACATGTACGCGCACATAGAGATATTTACGCATACACACATACACACATACATATACAGTCATACACACACATACACTTACACGAACATACACATACACATATAAAAAGATATATATATACACACACTCACACGCGCAACACATACACACATACACATATATATAAAAAATAGATAATAAAGATATATATCCATATATATATATATACACACACACATATACATATATATATATATATATATATATATATATACATATATATACATATACATACACATACATCTAAATATACATACACATACATACACACATACATGTACATACATGTACATACATATACGCACATCGATATACATATATATATATATATATATATATATATATATATATATATACACTCACATAGACATAAAGATACATACACACACAACTTACATACACACGTATATATATATATATATAGATGTACCTTCATACATAGAATTAGATATATAATCATACTTACATATGCACCTACTTATACTCATATAAATAAATACATACGCTTCCATATATGTGTATATACATAAAAAACAATACAACCTCACCAAACTCAGACATACAAATGAAAATAATAATAAAAAGGCATATGTATATACATACACACACGCATTAATAGAGAAATATATATATACACACATACATACACATATATATATACATACACACACACATATATACACATACATATATATATATATATATATATATATATATATATATATACACACACATAGACTCATATATATATATATATATATATATATATATATAAACATATATATCCACACACTCATACCACCATAAATACACATACAAACACCCACATATATATATATATATATATATCTACATACACACACGTATACATATATATATATATATACATATATATATATATATACACACACATAAAAAACAGACATGCACATATATATATATATATATATTTCATTACTCTTACATATACACATATTATATATACATACACAACCTCACTTATACACATATACACATAAGTTATATTACAATAATAATAAAGAATAATATACATATATATATATACATATACATATATATACATATATATATATACATACATACATACACATACATACATACACATAAATATATACATACATAAATACACACATACGAATAAAGACATATATTCACACATAGACACATATATATATATATATATATATATATCTATATATATATATACATATATATATATATATATATATACACATACACACACACACACACACACAGACACACATACACACTCACATATATATATATATATATGTGTATGTGAGTGTGCGCACATACACATATATACACACACACATACAAACACACACAAACACATACATATGCATACGTGCACACACACACACATATATCACATAGATACGAAGATAAACATATAAATAGAGAGACATACATATATATACACAACACATATACACATACATACATACACGCATATACATATACATACATATATACACATATATATATTCCTATATATACAAGCATACACATACATACACATATATACACATATATACACATATACATACAACACATTCACATACACATACATATATAATACATATATATACATATATATACATACATATGTATGTACAATCATATATACACACACAATCTTACATTCATATTTGCATGCTCATATATGTATTTTTATATTTAGATATAAATACCGAAACCTATATAGACACCTACCTACATATATATTCATACATAGACGCTTACAAATACAGATGATAATAGTATGGGGGAAAGGGGGGGTTTGGAGAAGGGGATCAAAGTAAATATATGTTTCAAGAAACATATAATATTTTCCGTATCTTAATTCAATGTATGTTCTTACATATTTTCAGTGCTAGGAAATACGAAATCTATGCATCTCAAAATAAATAAGTATACCATTAATCATATGTTAACTAAACCAAAGATAGTCAACATATTGATTTCTAAGGTGTAAATTAGTTAGGTTTATAATATTTGAAGCAGAATTTTGAAGTCAAACAGTAGTAGATTATTAATTACATTATAACTAAATAAAAGTTAATAACGTTATGGTATCAATATTAGGAGATGAATTTAGTAATAGGGAAAAGAAACCCAAATAAAAATAAAATAAAGTATTACATCGGTAGTAGCATATAAATTATATGTTAACTAAATTAAAAATTATATATTCATTTCAATAGTATACGTTAATTAGTATATGTTAATTAGGTACACAATACATAAAGCAGATATTGTATTTCATCAATAGCATAATATAATTATATGTAAATAGAAATCAAAATTAATACGCATACATATACATATACATACACATACACATATACATACATATACACACATATATATATATATATATATATATATACATATATACATATATACACACATATACATACATACAGATACACATACACAGCACACACATATACATATACATATACATATACATATCTTTTTCAAAAAATTGCACAGAATATATTAACTAGGTATATATCCAAAACACATCCCATTCTATGATTACATGACATTCTGCAATTCGTCTGTATAAGGATACTAATTTTAAGCAAATTAAAATTAAAGTTTTAGGTTGATTAAAACTAAAACCAAATAATAAATATATTTCCAAAATGTATATTAATTAGGTCTATAATACTAAAAATTCTTTCTCCGTCATTGGATACATGATATTATTTTGTTATATTTTATCTGTAAAAGAATTATAATAAAAGGTTTAAATAAATTAAAATTAATCTATAAATTAAATTACTAAGTATATATTAGTAATATTTAAAGGTTTTTCACAATTTATGATTACATAATATTTTCTCATCTGTAATAAAATATTAATTAAATTAAATTTATAGGTTAACTAACATTTAAATTAAATTAATTTCTAGAATAATGTTATTAATTAGGTTTATAATATTTAAATGTTTTTTTTAATTTATGATTACACGATATAATTAATTCCTGTCGTTTATTTAATAAGATATCCTTAGACTTCATTATTTCAAATAGTTCTTGGGAACATAATCTACATTCCTTTCTATTATTTTGATAAGGGGTGGCTCTTTTGAGCACACTCCAGGTCAAATCATATTTTATATTCTTATTTTTATAACTATTGATTTTTTCTGCTAGAGATGTTGTATTAGCCAGTGCGGCATTTTTAAAACTATGTTTGTGGGTATTAAACCTTGTCTTAAAATTGTTAGAGGTAGCTCCTATATATGAGCAAATAGAATCTTTAGTTTTAACATTACATTTATAGACTATGTTGTTAACAAGACAATTCCCTTTTAATGGGCAGTTTGTTTTGTTTCTACAGTTACATCCTTTCGTTAATTCTGTATTTGAGGAGATATTATTGTTAATTTGATGTACTGGTGGTATACTTATGGTTTTCTTACATTTATATGCATTATATGCACTTATATTTTGTTTTATGTTATTTGTTGTAGAGTATGAGAATTTAACTGTAGACCTATTTAAGATTTGATGGTATTTGTGGTTTGGCGGGAAGTTTTTCTCAAGGATATAAAAAAATTTTTTAGCAATATTATCCTTAACTTGTAAATTAAAAGGAGCATTATACCAAGTAACTCGTCTATTACGGTTTCTATGTTGTTTATTATTTTTATTATTTTTATAGGTTGTATCATGATTTTTACTAGGAGGATTAATGTTAATGATCTCACCACAACTATTTTTAGTTATATTTGTAGATTTAGGTGTTTTATCTTTTTTATTAGGAGTTTTATTATTAATATTTATTATAGTTGTATGATGAGTAGTTTTTTGAGGGTTACTATACTTTATATTAGAAGATTTAGTATTTTGGGGTATATTGTGGGTGGCATTTAGGTGTGTACTTTTCATTTGGTGTTTGTTGGTAATATTATGCTGTATGCTTTCAGTATTTTTAGTAGAAGGTATATACTCTAATCTATTTTTGTGGCCACTTCTATCTAGAGCTTCATTATAAAAGGTCGCATTTTTATCAAATACATCTTGGTTAGAAGAAAGGTTAGAAATTCTAAGTGATATATTATATGCAAGGTTTTTAAGGATAGATTTAGGGTGATTAGATTGTGAGTGTATGTAATGTAAGTTTTGGTTAGGTTTATGGTAAGGTTGGTATATACCCGTAGCTAAATCTAAAGTTATATCTAGGAAATTTACTACTTTACTTGTTTTTTCAAAAGTAATATTAAGATTATAATAGTCTTTAAGGAAAGTTCTAATATGTTTTTTGTTTTTTTCGATTTCTGAAAGGCTAAGGTTGTTAGAAAGAAGAAGACAGTCATCACGATATAAACCACCTTTGAGGTGGGGAAAAGAGGCATTTATGTTGAAAAGGAGAAAGAGGCCCACAAGATCAGTAATTTGGGCGGAATCGCTTGAACCCATAGTAATATCAAAAAGATTACTGTATGTGTTTCTGGTCCAGTATTCATTCTGAAATTCAATAAGTGTTAGTCTAGCATGTGTAATAATGTTAATGTCATCCGAAGTTAAATTAGATCTATTTTTAGCAAATATTAATGCTTTGTTCAGGAGTATGGGTGATATAGAAGAATAGTAATTATCTATATCAAATTGTAGGAAAGAAGCAGAAGATTTACACCTAATATTTTTAAACCAATTAATTACCTGGGAGGTGTTTTCCCAGAGTGGTAAAATAACGTATTTTCTTATTTGTGGGATGACTCTATCTAAAATTTTTTTGCTAATTATTCCAATATCTGATTTGGAGGGACATATAAGTCTAATAGAAGGATTAGAGTTAAAGTTAGATTTGTGATCTTTCAGGTTGAAGTGTGGTCTTTTCAATGCCAAAGGTTCAGTTCTATCTTCAATGTTTAGTTTTTTTACTATGTTGTGTGTTTTGTTGTTGATGTTGGTGAGTGACACATTATTAGATTTTTTATAATTTTTTCTGAGTTCTTTATATATGAACTCATTATAATGTTCAATATCCATATGATACAAGTTACCAGTTTTGTCCGAGTGGACATGGATTTTTTTAGACTTTTTTAGGTCCAATAGGGTAGAATCAAGGTCCTTTTGAAAGACGGATTTATACTTTTTAAATTTGAGGTGTTTAATTAAATTAAAAAGGTCTTTCTCGAAGTCTTCAAGTAAAAAGTTGTGTGGTGGATTCTTGTAAGTATTGAAATCATACATATATTTCCGATCTGCTTGTTTAGATTTTCTATCGAAGTGGTAGGCTCTCCATCTAACCCTTCTGATAAAATTATTAGTTTTCTGAATCATAAGGAGTAAGAAGTCGTCCTTAGAAGGTATTGGTATGTTTTTCAAGGAGGTTCCTAAATATTGTTTTTCCATTGTGATATGGATGATGGACAATTGAAAGAGCTCAACTAAATGTATATGGGTTTACAAAATCATACATATATATATGTTTATACATAAATATAAAATTAATACACACATACAGTACAAAAATACGAATATTTCCGTGAAAATAGGAGCAAAATTATGTAGATAAATCTACCAAGAGTTTACGGTAGTGTCCAATCCGTATGAAGAACTCAATGTATTCCGGATATCATGGAAAGAAGAGATGTAATGAAAATCCACTTTCGGTGAAAGATAAACGGTATACAGAGTCAAGATAAAATATTAAAGAAATAATGAATAAACAATTCCTTATATTAAACAAAAAAAGTTCATTATTTAACGATCGTTTCTAGGGTATATATGTGTTATAATTGGTATGCATATTCAACAGATCTATGTACAAAATTATACAAAATTATACAAATTATCAAGATTAAATATACATACCTAACACATATATACGCCGTCTTCAGAAATAATGAAGTATATTTATTGATAATAACAACAATTCAAAATATCAGTTCAAAATTGACCAATGAAAACACAAAGGGTTAAAAGCAGTTCGGTGTGTGTATATACATGTAAAATCCTTACACATATTTTACAATAATGTGTGTATAATTTGTATGCGCATACTAAAAAGATGGATGCAAACACAAAATTTCAAGGTTAATATCTCTGTAAGCTTAATGCGCTGATAAGATGCGCATTGATACTTATGGAGTCAAGCATATAAATATATTTTTTCATACTCACACATATCAGTATAATCACACATACATGCGCGTATATGCATAAATATACACATAACCACGAACATACAAACACACACACTCCCCCACTCACATTTATATATGTGGATATAAAATCATAAGCACATAGAAATTAAGTCACTCACATAAAACACTGGCACACACATTTCAAGATCAAGATACAGAAATTAGGTGGGAGGGGGGGAGGGGTCAGTATTCAATTGTCTGAGCAGACTGCCTAATATAAATGTATCTATAAATTAAGAAAAATAAAAAAATAAAAACAATAAAATATAATAAATATAATATAATGTACATACACATACAGATATATATACACATACATACATGTACGCGCACATAGAGATATTTACGCATACACACATACACACATACATATACAGTCATACACACACATACACTTACACGAACATACACATACACATATAAAAAGATATATATATACACACACTCACACGCGCAACACATACACACATACACATATATATAAAAAATAGATAATAAAGATATATATCCATATATATATATATACACACACACATATACATATATATATATATATATATATATATATACATATATATACATATACATACACATACATCTAAATATACATACACATACATACACACATACATGTACATACATGTACATACATATACGCACATCGATATACATATATATATATATATATATATATATATATATATATATACACTCACATAGACATAAAGATACATACACACACAACTTACATACACACGTATATATATATATATATAGATGTACCTTCATACATAGAATTAGATATATAATCATACATACATATGCACCTACTTATACTCATATAAATAAATACATACGCTTCCATATATGTGTATATACATAAAAAACAATACAACCTCACCAAACTCAGACATACAAATGAAAATAATAATAAAAAGGCATATGTATATACATACACACACGCATTAATAGAGAAATATATATATACACACATACATACACATATATATATACATACACACACACATATATACACATACATATATATATATATATATATATATATATATATATATACACACACACATAGACTCATATATATATATATATATATATATATATATATAAACATATATATCCACACACTCATACCACCATAAATACACATACAAACACCCACATGTATATATATATATATATCTACATACACACACGTATACATATATATATATATATACATATATATATATATATACACACACATAAAAAACAGACATGCACATATATATATATATATATATTTCATTACTCTTACATATACACATATTATATATACATACACAACCTCACTTATACACATATACACATAAGTTATATTACAATAATAATAAAGAATAATATACATATATATATATACATATACATATATATACATATATATATATACATACATACATACACATACATACATACACATAAATATATACATACATAAATACACACATACGAATAAAGACATATATTCACACATAGACACACATATATATATATATATATATATATCTATATATATATATACATATATATATATATATATATATACACATACACACACACACACACACACAGACACACATACACACTCACATATATATATATATATATGTGTATGTGAGTGTGCGCACATACACATATATACACACACACATACAAACACACACAAACACATACATATGCATACGTGCACACACACACACATATATCACATAGATACGAAGATAAACATATAAATAGAGAGACATACATATATATACACAACACATATACACATACATACATACACGCATATACATATACATACATATATACACATATATATATTCCTATATATACAAGCATACACATACATACACATATATACACATATATACACATATACATACAACACATTCACATACACATACATATATAATACATATATATACATATATATACATACATATGTATGTACAATCATATATACACACACAATCTTACATTCATATTTGCATGCTCATATATGTATTTTTATATTTAGATATAAATACCGAAACCTATATAGACACCTACCTACATATATATTCATACATAGACGCTTACAAATACAGATGATAATAGTATGGGGGAAAGGGGGGGTTTGGAGAAGGGGATCAAAGTAAATATATGTTTCAAGAAACATATAATATTTTCCGTATCTTAATTCAATGTATGTTCTTACATATTTTCAGTGCTAGGAAATACGAAATCTATGCATCTCAAAATAAATAAGTATACCATTAATCATATGTTAACTAAACCAAAGATAGTCAACATATTGATTTCTAAGGTGTAAATTAGTTAGGTTTATAATATTTGAAGCAGAATTTTGAAGTCAAACAGTAGTAGATTATTAATTACATTATAACTAAATAAAAGTTAATAACGTTATGGTATCAATATTAGGAGATGAATTTAGTAATAGGGAAAAGAAACCCAAATAAAAATAAAATAAAGTATTACATCGGTAGTAGCATATAAATTATATGTTAACTAAATTAAAAATTATATATTCATTTCAATAGTATACGTTAATTAGTATATGTTAATTAGGTACACAATACATAAAGCAGATATTGTATTTCATCAATAGCATAATATAATTATATGCAAATAGAAATCAAAATTAATACGCATACATATACATATACATACACATACACATATACATACATATACACACATATATATATATATATATATATATATACATATATACATATATACACACATATACATACATACAGATACACATACACAACACACACATATACATATACATATACATATACATATCTTTTTCAAAAAATTGCACAGAATATATTAACTAGGTATATATCCAAAACACATCCCATTCTATGATTACATGACATTCTGCAATTCGTCTGTATAAGGATACTAATTTTAAGCAAATTAAAATTAAAGTTTTAGGTTGATTAAAACTAAAACCAAATAATAAATATATTTCCAAAATGTATATTAATTAGGTCTATAATACTAAAAATTCTTTCTCCGTCATTGGATACATGATATTATTTTGTTATATTTTATCTGTAAAAGAATTATAATAAGAATTTTTAGTATTATAGACCTAATTAATATACATTTTGGAAATATATTTATTATTTGGTTTTAGTTTTAATCAACCTAAAACTTTAATTTTAATTTGCTTAAAATTAGTATCCTTATACAGACGAATTGCAGAATGT
>OZ024742.1:21792808-21807808 GCA_964016885.1 Eledone cirrhosa
TTGCGCGTGTGAGTGTGTGTATATATATATCTTTTTATATGTGTATGTGTATGTTCGTGTAAGTGTATGTGTGTGTATGACTGTATATGTATGTGTGTATGTGTGTATGCGTAAATATCTCTATGTGCGCGTACATGTATGTATGTGTATATATATCTGTATGTGTATGTACATTATATTATATTTATTATATTTTATTGTTTTTATTTTTTTATTTTTCTTAATTTATAGATACATTTATATTAGGCAGTCTGCTCAGACAATTGAATACTGACCCCTCCCCCCCTCCCACCTAATTTCTGTATCTTGATCTTGAAATGTGTGTGCCAGTGTTTTATGTGAGTGACTTAATTTCTATGTGCTTATGATTTTATATCCACATATATAAATGTGAGTGGGGGAGTGTGTGTGTTTGTATGTTCGTGGTTATGTGTATATTTATGCATATACGCGCATGTATGTGTGATTATACTGATATGTGTGAGTATGAAAAAATATATTTATATGCTTGACTCCATAAGTATCAATGCGCATCTTATCAGCGCATTAAGCTTACAGAGATATTAACCTTGAAATTTTGTGTTTGCATCCATCTTTTTAGTATGCGCATACAAATTATACACACATTATTGTAAAATATGTGTAAGGATTTTACATGTATATACACACACCGAACTGCTTTTAACCCTTTGTGTTTTCATTGGTCAATTTTGAACTGATATTTTGAATTGTTGTTATTATCAATAAATATACTTCATTATTTCTGAAGACGGCGTATATATGTGTTAGGTATGTATATTTAATCTTGATAATTTGTATAATTTTGTATAATTTTGTACATAGATCTGTTGAATATGCATACCAATTATAACACATATATACCCTAGAAACGATCGTTAAATAATGAACTTTTTTTGTTTAATATAAGGAATTGTTTATTCATTATTTCTTTAATATTTTATCTTGACTCTGTATACCGTTTATCTTTCACCGAAAGTGGATTTTCATTACATCTCTTCTTTCCATGATATCCGGAATACATTGAGTTCTTCATACGGATTGGACACTACCGTAAACTCTTGGTAGATTTATCTACATATATATATATATATATATATATATATATATATATATATATATATATATATATATATATATATATACATGATTCTTTTATTCACACTTTTGAAAATTTGCCCGCCAAAGCCCGGATGTGAATCTTCCTGTTTTCTTGATAAACAACATGTAACTCCGCTGCCAAAGTTACTGCTACAGTACTTGACAGTGGAGTTACTAAGCCACGCTCATGGAATACGGAACGAAATGCCTGTTAAGAAAGGGATATCCTCGTTCCAGCTTAGGATACATTACAGACTTGCATATTGCTCAACTTGGAGTGTAGCATTCGGTTTCCCAGAAACCAACCGAAGATATTTATATAATTGTTTCAACATTTGGCACAAGGCCAGCAATTATCCCAGTGTATTACTGGTGCTTTATTTTATCGACCCTGTAAGGATGCGATCAGGTTCAGGTTCACAATTAACCTGTTTTTATTATCGTTGTTGTAGTGGCTTTTGTGGCAACATGTCACCGACCACAATATTCACTGTATCACACCCACCCCTAACGTATTGTTACTAATATGCGATATAATTTATCGATTTATCGATATCATCTCATTGAGTGCTTCGTGCCAGTTTCTGAAGATTAATTTCGAAAAATATTAATCGCAGCTGCTACTTCGATTTTGCTCTCTATTATTATTATACGCACACACATTGATATATATATATACACACACACACATACATACGCACACGCACACACACACATATATATATATATATATATATATATATATATATATATATATATATATATATATATATATATATATATATAGGGCGTTCCCCTAAAAATGTATACATATTTCGATTACATTTATAGGTAATATTTATTGGAATGCACAGTGTATAAAATTTTGGGACACCCTGTATATATGATAAAAACAGTTGAAATTAATGTATGTAAGATTTCACAGCTCTAGCATCATTCCTTCATAATCATCCTCTGAACGTTTCAGCTCACCCTCATATATGTGGATACCGATAGTAGTTTTGAAAGTTAAACAATTGAAGTAAAATTTCAATGAAACATACTTACAAGAACTGGAAGATTCCTTCTCACATAAATACTTAAATCCTGGCAAGATTGACTAACAGAACTCCGTTTAAAGTGAAGTTTATGTTGTTGGTCTCGCCTGGGGGAATCTAGCCGGATCAATTAGAGACGGTTGCTTCTAACAGGACAAGCTCGCTGGAAGGTGGGTTGGAGGACTCCGCTCACACGACCATTGCAGGAATAAATGGGTGAACAAGGAGAGACAGAAGTAAAGCTGTGTAAACCATACACATTTGTCACTAATATACAGAACTTCCCAATGAACTCAGACAAAATATATCTAAATCAGGAAGCATATAAATATAGAATAATTTATGCAAAGTTACCGACGGATTATTATTAAAGCCAACTAATGCAACAAAGTTTCATTCTCATCGTTTCCGTGACTGCAGTTTAGAAAACTTTGCATGAAAATATCATTATATATCAAGTTTAATATAGAAATAATTCCTACATGACTAGAACTGTTTCATTCAAAAGAAATCCTCATGGCTTTCCTGGTGATTTCTTTTGAATAAAACAGTTCTAGTCCTGTAGGATCTATTTCTATATTAAATATGTTTACACTCTACTAATGTACTTACTCTGGTTGCGTCCGATTGAACCCGCGTCTCACATATATATATATCGTGTGTGTGTGTGTGTGTGTGTGTGTGTGTGTGTGTGTGTGTGTGTGTGTGTGTGTGTGTGTGTGTGTGTGTGTGTGTGTGTGTGTGTGTGTGTGTGTGTGTGTGTGTGTGTAAAATAATCCAGGACAGTGTTTATCATTCCTGCTGTACACTGTGGCCCTGAATACACCACCGAACTATTCGAAGCTGTATGTCCATTCGACAGCTGTTGACCACGGAATTCTTGTATCTGTTGCCTATTTTGATTTATATATCTAGATACTACTAAAACACAACACTGTGATTGTGTGCTAAACTATAATTCAATATAGCCAAAACGGCGCATGAAGGGGAAATATTTTGAAAGGAAGTTGCCCCTGGAAAGAGGAATAAAAGAAGTTTCACGTAAATCGGAGCGCGTGATCCCGAGATACGGGGTTTTCCGGGTACCTTCAAAGCCAACAGCTCTGTGATTACCAGTCAGACCGCTATTGCGCTTACCGTTGTGTTTCATTTCCGAAAAGCCTTAGTGCATATATATATATATATATATATATATATATATATATGTGTGTGTGTGTGTGTGTGTGTGTGTGTGTGTGTGTGTGTGTGTGTGTGTGTGTGTGTGTGTGTGTGTGTGTGTGTGTGTGTGTGTGTGTGTAAGTATACATACATATTCATACATATATGTGAGTATGTAAACTACACGTGACCCGTTGGATCACGGGTAGTTTAGTATCATATAAAGTTTCCGCATTATAATCTTTTTTCGTTCTACCTTGTTTTTATTATCTTCTCTTTGACAATTATTCTAATTATATACGCGTATGTGTATACATGGCTATGTGTGTGCGCATACATGCGTGTTTGTTTGTGTGTTTGTTTGTGTGTATCTGCGTGTGCGTCTGTGTATGTGTATCTGCGTTTATCTGATTCTGTGTCAATTTCCCTATGTGTAAATATCTGTAACTATATATGTGTATGAGTATGTCTGTGAGTGTACATATGTTTACATGTGTATGAGATTGTATAATGTGTGTGAGATTTCGTTTTGCATGCAACATTTGCATAGTTCTGATTAAACAGCGTAATCCCTCACAGAGAATCACGTTATGAAATGGAACGAGTTTAGTACACTCTCTGGTATTTCATTTTATATTGAAAATTACACACAGCTTTTTTTATTTTATTCTTCAGAAAAGTTCTGGCCATTTGATAAAATAGCCTGCAGTAATTATTATTATTATTATTTCATTAATTTGATCGGCATGTGGTGGTTCTTCTAAATATGATTGGTACTAATCCCAGCTCAAGGGTTTTAAGTGACCAAAAACAAAAGCTGTTGTGGTATTTATTAATTCTTCTCTTTCTTTTTACTATTTTCATATTTCCAATATTTGGTATTATTATGAATGTATCTGAATATTTCTTTTTGTTGCTGTTGCTGTTGTTGTTGTTGTTGTTGTTGTTGTTGTCTTTATATTCCAATTCCAAATAATCAGAATTAGGAAGCCTACAGGTCTGCAAAATGAAGATAATTCAAAAATCTGTGAAACTGCTGATATCATTCAAAAAGAATATAATTCTTCCAAGTATGAGTTTGTAATTAGAAGAGTTGTTGGAAATATGTTCAACATTAATGTATTCTATCATTGGACATTATTATTACACCATAATAAGTACATACAGGCTTGTCTATAAATATATATTTCTTTATATATCTAAGTCTGTAACTGATATTTTACACAAAGCTAAATATGATTTCAATTATATAGTATAATTATTTGATAATAAAAGAAAGTTATAATTATATGTAAGATTTCCTAGCCTATTCATATTTAGATGATTAAAATTTTAATTAACCCGTAGTATACATGAAGAAATTAAATGATAAAATACTAATTGCATATATGAGAGATATTCCGTTAGAAAGTAAATGTATTTAAGTATATAGTGTATACTTAATTGTATTTTTTTTTAAATATATTGTATATGATACGTTCGTATTAATGTTGACTGCACACCTATATATACATACATTAATATATTATATATGTGCGTGTGTATGTGTGTGTGCATAATTATATAACTATATATATATATATATATATATATATATATATATATATATATATATATATATATATATATATATATATGTGTGTGTGTGTGTATATTGGCAGCATGACTCTCCCAAAGTATAACAATATCTGCTTCAACACACGTTTTCAGATAAGAAGTCTTGCAAAACAAATTCAAAACCGAAGTATATATATATATATATATATATATATATATATATATACGTGTGTGTGTGTGTGTGTGTGTGTGTGTGTGTGTGTGTGTGTGTGTGTGTGTGTGTGTGTGTGTGTATTACACGGAGCTCGTTGAGTGCATTACCGATGTTTAAATTGTGTAATTATTTATATAGAACCTAAGGTTTGTGCTAGTAAGTGATCCAAAATGTAATTCCTCTAATACATCCTACGTTAGTGAGTAGAAAGTTTTCAAGCAAAAATAACTGATAGGGAAAAGATTATAAGTAACTTTCAAACAATATCTGTAAACCAAACCATAATAAAATAAAATCAATAAGACTTATCAAATACAAAATACTGCGGGTGATCTAGTGTAATATGAAATAAATGTGTATTTCATAGAACTATTATTACCAATACATTAATGTACTTCAATGCAAACCTTAGCTTTTGCCTGGAGATTTCTGATAACTAAATCAGTTTTCTATTTTTTTGTTTACTTAAGGTATATACTTATTCACCATGAGTACATTTAAGTTGTCACTACAATAGGCTATGAAATGATGAGAATAAAACCATTATGATATTAGACAGAATCTAAGTAGTCCAATCTTATATTTTTCCCAAATCAGGCTTTAGTGGGTTAAATAATTTGATTCACAATCGTGAGGTTGTTATTCCGATTCCCTGGGCCGGGCGATACGTTGTGATCTTAAGCAACACACTTTATTTCACGCTTTATTTCACTCTTTCTGCTAGGAGCTGCAATGGGTAAGTAGTATCAGCAATTGGTAAGACCAATAGAAACATTGGTTTTTTGCTCCAAGCTGACGAGTTCCACCACACTCGATAAGCGAAGGGGGTCTAGGATCTTGTTCGTTCCTGGAATCCTTGAAAGCATATATAAAGCCAATGTTTATTTTCTGTTTCTGTAGAATAGGTGGCAAAGACATATTTCTCACCTTGGTTAGAAAAATATCTAACTGTATGTAGTTGATCCACAATAGGCGGTAAATTGGCAGAGTCACTAGAACGTCGGATAGAATGCTTAGTAAAGTTCGTTCCGGGAGTCTGCTCTCTGAGTTCAAATCCTGCTGAGGTCAACTTTGATCTTCATTCATTTAAGGTCGATAAAATGTATCGATTCTTCTTCTATATATTTTTCTCGCATCCTTTCTCTCTCACTTTTTATCCTTCTCTGGCAGAATTCTGCCGTATTCATACATATTCGCCGGGTTTAAGGAACACCCTAGAAACGCCGTATGTTAATATGGCACCCCTACGACTCCCTCGGTTGTTATACAGTTGAACCACTGCGCTCTAAGTTCAAATTACGCCTATTTCATATTTAAATTTTAACCTGTCAATGTTGATAAATAGAATACCTGTCAAATACTGATGTCGATAATCTCTCCCTCTCTCTCTTTCCTTCCTTCTTTGGAAAAACAATCAGCTGTATTCCGACCTAGAGAGGGATGGGTCTCGCCAGGTTTCAAATATTCAAGACACGTCGTGTAATAGGACGGTGCCTATATATATCTCCATCAGATATAAAGGGTCTACAGATGATATTGTACCTGGTACGGCAGGTGAATGTATCACTGTCTACACTATAAACCATGTCTAGTCTAGTACTATATGAAGGTAGATACTGAAGATTAATTGATTTCAGCTGTGACAAAAAGCATTGTTGTATATCTGTACGTTGCTAGAAGAGACGATTAATAGCAGTCCACTCAAGTACTGCACTAATCTGTCTTATGTGACATTTTATGGCTTACTAAATAAATTTATACAGTTGTTTAAATTGATGAAATAAATACCGTAGTGGGTCACACTTTCACAAATTCAAGGTTCAAATTATCAGTAAAAACCCAAATACTTTGTCAAACAACGTAGTTTATGTATATCGTGTCTTTCGTGGAATTTGTATTTCATCGGTCTATAGAAGCTTCACATATAACTATAATAAAGATACGGATAGAAAGAAAAAGAAAAAAGAAGAGGGGGGTGCAGTGAAGGTAGAGAAGAAAAAGAAGAATGAATAAGGAAGAAGAGAAAGAGATAGAGAAGGATTGAGAAGGAAATAGGGATACAGGCAGAGATAGGAAGGAGAGAAAGAGGAAGATAAACAGACGGACGAATATATACAATACCAGACTGAAAGCAAATGTAAAATAGAGATTTAAGCACAGAAACAAAAAAATATAATAATAAATAATAAATAATAAATAATAATAAATAAATAAATAAATAAGTAAATAAATAAATAAATATATAAATAAATAAATTAATAAATAAATACACAGGTAAATGATGGATAAATAGATAAACAGATAGATGAATAAATAAACAATTTACATCTATTGTTATATAGAATGGTATAATATACGAAACGTAGAGACGAGAATAGATAAAAAAAAAAGTGTGTTGAAGAGAATGAGTGGTATTAATGTTGTTAATGTTATTAATTGTTTCTACTTTTGGCACAAGGCCAGCAATTTCCCAGTGTATTACTGGTACTTTATTTTATCGACCCCATAAGGATGAAAGGCAAAGTTAACCTCAGCGGGATTTGAACTCAGAACGGCAACGGCCGTAACTCTATGCGCCAAAGCATGGCGTCCGACCCCCTACCGATACTGCCAATCCATTAATGTTGTTAATGTTATTGCGAATAGTTATTGATGATTATTAAAAATGGATAAATGTAAAGTTGAAAATATTATAATGTTGGATATATTTATGCTTGTATTGGATGTAATAAGTAAATTAGCTAGTTTAAGATGTATTACATGATGAGATAAGGTAAAATGATCGAGAAGAAACAGGTTTAAGTAGAGAAATGCAAGATAAATGGAGATGCATGAAATAAATAACATAATAATGTAAATATAAAGGAACTGAAGTTATTCTTTGGTAATTATAAAGGTGACGATGGTGCTGATAGTTTGATATCGTAGAAACAATTGTGAGACTGTAAATAAATCTCCTTGTTTATAATGTTGACCATGTTATTCTTCACTTTTTTATTACTCCAAGATATACTTACATAGGAAAACAAGTGAAGTCATTTACTCGTCACCCATGTAAACCTCTTGTCACACAGCACCGTACGCTTAAACTATCCATCATAAGTAGTTTTCACAAACTCTTATCGGAATACCTTTAACAATATATTGTTACACTCTATACATATATACATATATATATATGTATGCGTGTGTGTGTGTGTGTGTGTGTGTGTGTGTGTGTGTGCGTGTGTGTGTGTGTGTGTGTGTGTGTGTGTGTGTGTGTGTGTGTGTGTGTGTGTGTGTGTGTGTGTGTGTGTGTGTGTGTGTTTCATCATATAGGCATGAAGATTTTCATCATGAATAAGCTTGGTATATGACAAAGTAATTTGTGAATTTTATTGTATCCAAACTCGAACGAGATAGTGTTTTAATTAGAAATTCGTTGATAAGCTTATTAAGAAAATATCTTAAGTCAGGAATCATTACAACGCCAGAAAGTCTTATATACGTCAGTTGAAGAAAAAAAAACGTCACAACTATATTTTTCATACTAAAATAAGCGGCATACTAGTATATATCGTGACTCTGTATTCTTGTGCATCGTGCTAAATTAGACGTGAATATATATATATATATATATGTGTGTGTGTGTGTGTGTGTGTGTGTGAGTGTGTGTAAGTATACATACATATTCATACATATATGTGAGTATGTAAACATATATATGCAATATATAATATATATATATATATATATATATATATATATAATAGATATATATATAATATATATATATAATATATATATATATATTATATATATATATATATAAACATATATATATTTGTATAAGTGTATATATGTGTGTGTATATATATATATGTATATGCTTATATATACATATATATAAATATATATATATTTATTTATATGTGTGTGTCTCTATGTATATATGCATGTAAGTATACACACACACATGTACATATATATATATATATATATATATATAAATTAATAAAAACAATGAAATAAAAACAAAGAACAAGTTCCTTATATTAAAAGATTTTTACGATCGTTTCTAGGATGTATATGTGTGTTGGTATGTATATAATATGTAAAAATATTACAAATTATCAGAGGAAATATACATACCTTCACATATACATGCTGTCTTCAGAAATGATGAGATTTTTTTATTGAAAAAAAACAAAAACAACAAAGATTTAATATAAAAGGTCTGTTTGGGAACAGGTTTTGAATTGACCAATAGAAAAGTAGTTAGAGGTCAAGTTGATAGAATAGTGGTAGTAGAAATTTAATTTAGGGGTAGAGGAGTCAGACTTATGTTTTGAATGATAAGAATACTTTGAATGAAAAGAATACTTTGGGGATGAAA
Source organism: Eledone cirrhosa (assembly GCA_964016885.1). Taxonomy (NCBI): domain Eukaryota; kingdom Metazoa; phylum Mollusca; class Cephalopoda; order Octopoda; family Eledonidae; genus Eledone; species Eledone cirrhosa. The sequence continues at coordinate 21,802,269 of OZ024742.1, forward strand.
AGTAGTCAAGCCAGTGAAGGGTACATGAAAATTTGATGTTATTAATGAATAATGTTAGAAACGAAGGAAAATAAAATTTTAGGGTAAGGGTATTAGTGAGAAATATCAATCTTATTTAAACCACAAGGAATCTAGATCTATAATAAGAAATTAAATTAATTGATAGGTATACTTATAGGGATAAATTTATATTATTTATATGAATGGGATAAATAAGAATTAGATGTTATTAAAAACGAAGGAAAGTAAAAATTTGGGATAAGGGAAGTAGTGAAAAATACCAATCTTATATAAACTACAAGGAAATTAAATTAATTTATAGGTAAACTTTTAGGTATTAATTTTAGGAAAAGAGAGCAGTAAAAGGGAAATTAAATTATGAAGTTACTCTTTAGTAAAATACTAATTATAGGTTAACTAAACTAATAAAACTAATTATAATAATATGTAAAATATAAGTGTCAGGTGTATATTAATTATGTTTATAATATTTGATGGTTCTTCTAATTCTATGATTGCAAGATATAATTAATTCCTGTCGCTTATTTAATAGGATATCCTTAGATTTCATGATTTCACAAAGTTCCTGGGAGCATAACCTACAATTGTATCTATTGTTTTGGTAAGGAGTGACCCTTTTGAGCACACTCCAGGTCAGGTTGTAATTGATATCCTTCTTTCTATAATTATTAATTGTTTCAGCCAAGGATTTTATATTAGCTAATGCGGCATTTTTAAAACTATGTTTGTGTGTATTAAATCTTACTTTAAATTGGTTAGACGTAGCTCCTATATATGAATAAGTGGAGTCCTTAGTGCTAATTTTACATTTATAGACTATGTTATTAATAAGACAATTTCCCTTTAATGGGCAATTTCTTTTGATTCTACAGTTACAATTTAATTTCTTCTTATAGATCTAGATTCCTTGTGGTTTAAATAAGATTGATATTTCTCACTAATAACCTTACCCTAAAATTTTATTTTCCTTCGTTTTTAACATTATTCTTTAATAAAATCAAATTTTCATGTACCCTTCATTGGCTTGACCTCTTTTCATCCCCAAAGTATTCTTTTGATTCAAAGTATTCTTTTCATTCAAAACATAAGTCTGCACTCCTCTACCCCTAAATTAAATTTCCACTACCACTATTCTATCAACTTGACCTCTAATTACTTTTCTATTGGTCAATTCAAAACCTGTTTCCAAACAGACCTTTTATATTAAATCTATGTTGGGTTTTTTTTCAATAAAAAAATCTCATCATTTCTGAAGACAGCATGTATATGTGAAGGTATGTATATTTCCTCTGATAATTTGTAATATTTTTACATACATCATATGATATACATACCAACACACATATACATCCTAGAAACGATCGTAAAATGATGAATTTTTTAATATAAGGAACTTTTTCTTTGTTTTTATTTCATTGTTTTTATTAATTTATCTTGACTCTGTTTTCCTATGATTTCATCGAAACTTTTTGAATGCATCTTCTCTTTTCATGACATTTGGATTACATTGAGTTCTTCATACGGATTAGACACTACCGTATATTTTGGTAGATTTATCTATCTATATATATATATATATATATATATATATATATATATATATATATATATATATACGCTACCCCCACATTCCCCATTAACATAGTTTAGTTATATACATGCATACATAAAATGGAACACATTCATAACCATACATGTATATAATACATTATTACGTTATCGGAAATTACTATTTGAAAGTGACGAATATCAATTTTTCTAATCACCAGGAATTTAGAATTTAAATCAATCATAGATTTGATACATATTCTTTTCCAGATTGTTACCTATTGCTTTTTTTGTTATTGGAAATTACTCAAGCTTTAAACCTAAAACTTCAATTCAAAATCTACTACTATCACATATCTGGTAATTCTAATATTGTAAAGTTCAACACAGGTTTTCTTATATTACCGAACAGTATCTACACGATTTCTTCTGCACTTGAGGTAATATAATTCAGAAGAAAAAGGTATTTTAATATATTGGAAAGAAATTAACAACACGGATAAGAGAAAAGAACTTAATGCTCCGGTCCTTACGTGCTCCAATTACGAAAAACCAATAAGAATTCTTTCATAGTGAAATTATTTACACACAAATATATATATATATATATATATATATATATATATATATATATATATATATATATATATACATATGTATGTGTGTGTGTGTCTGTGTGTGCGTGCATGTGTGCGTGCATGTGTGCGTGTATGAGTGCATGTGGGGTTGTGTACATATACATATATTCATTAATGTATATGTGTATACATGCAATCTATATACACAAACAGACATATATATATATATATATATATATATATATATATATATATATATATATATATATATATATATATATATATATATAAGTATGTATACGTACATACATATATGTATACAGACGTACAGTAGTATGTATATATATTTACATACATGCACACATATATATATATATATGTACGTATGGATTCACCGAACATTTATTATAATGCTCGGTGTGTTTGTAAACAAACATCCCGAATTAAGCCGTACAGTGTCTAGCAACCATCGTTGCTCATTTGTTCAACCCTGACAAAGGTACGCTGTACTCGTTTCAAGCTTATTAGCAACGTATACCTTCCTGCCAGATGATTGAACGTCTGAAAGTATATACTTTCCTTATGCATATTAACGGCTGAGCAGCCTAATTTGCATATCGTTTCATTTTTTCCGTTTATCGTTTTCTGTACCTCGTCGATTAACTCACTCGATATGCAAATTAGGCTGCTCATCCGTTAATATGCATAAGGAAAGTATATATTTCAGACGTTCAATCATCTGACAGGAAGGTATACGTTGCTGACGATAACTAATAAGCTTGAAACTAGTACAGCGTTCCTTTGTCAGGGTTGACCAAATGAGCAACGATGGTTGCTAGACACTGTACGGCTTAATTCGGGATGTTTGTTAACAAACACACCGAGCATTATAATAAATGTTCGGTGAATCCATACGTACATATATATATATATATATGTGTGCATCTATGTATATATATATATACATACTACTGTACGTCTGTATACATAAATGTATGTACGTATACATACTTATATTTAAGTAACAGCCGTACTAAGAGTGAGAAATGAAATTTCGTTTCATTTTTTCCGTTTATCGTTTTCGGTACCCCGGCCGATTAACTCACTCGATATGCAAATTAGGCTGCTCAGCCGTTAATATGCATAAGGAAAGTATATACTTTCAGACGTTCAATCATCTGGCAAGAAGGTACACGTTGCAGACGATAGCTAATAAGCTTGAAACTAGTACAGCGTTCCTTTGTCAGGGTTGAACATATGAGCAAGCAACGATGGTAGCTAGACACTGACGGCTTAATTCGGGATGTTTGTTTACAAACACACCGAGCATTATAATAAATGTTCGGTGAATCCATACGTACATATATATATATATATATGTGTGCATCTATGTATATATATATATACATACTACTGTACGTCTGTATACATATATGTATGTACGTATACATACTTATATTTAAGTAACAGCCGTACAAAGAGTGAGAAATGAAATTTCGTTTCATTTTTTCCGTTTATATATATATATATATATATATATATATATACTATCCCAAGCATCGTGTACTCTTTTGAATAATGGTCTAACTAATTTAATCCCCATCTACACACATATACACGACATACGCACATGTATATACATATATGTATGTATATATAATAATAATGAAATTATTGTGTAAACTACTCAGGTGCACTACAACTCGTCAAAGGTGCATGTATAGTACATAGAATAATATACAAATGTCAGGGAAGTGAATAGTGTATGAGTCATGATATACATGTGTGTATGTGTATGGAGGGGGAACATTAGGTGTAGTGTTGGCGAATCTCAGGAAGCATGGAGGTTTTAAAGGATGCAGAGTCTCGACAGCAAACAACTGATGCAGGTTGTTTCATGCTTCAACAACTCGGAGCGTGAAAAACTGTTTCCGAAAGTAATGGGAGCTGTGCTGTTTTCTGACTGTGTGGGCATGCTCACTTCTGTTAAACACATGGAAATTAAAAAGGTACTCAGGGTTGTTGTTGGCAAGATGGTTAATAATTTTGTGGGTGTTTACCAAGTCAATTGCCAGATATCGGAGCTTCAATGTCCAGGGGAGCAAGGCGTTCAGAGTGTGGTAGATGCCTGATGGAGGATATTCGCTTGGTTGCACGTCTCTGAACAGTTTCCAGGCGGTCAATGTTTTGAGCAAGGTAGGGTTTCCAAACTGGTGATGCAAATTCTAAGTGTGGCCGCACCATCGCTATGTGCAGCTTTAAATAGATAACTGGAGAGCGGATGACAAAGGTCTTGCTGAGTGATGCGTGATGCTAAGACACCCTCGGCCTTCTTGACAATTTTAGAGACGTGCTTCGTCCAACGCAAATCGCTGCTGACCGTAATGCCCAGGTCACGTTCACAAGAAGACTTCTTGATATTAGTGTTGTTGAGGGAGTATGTGAACGCTGGGATTTTACTCCCAAAATGCATGGTGGTTCAATTTTCCACAGCTAGCTTGAGTTGCCAGTCTGTGATCCATTGTTGCATTGTGTCCAGGTCAGATTGCAGGCAAGATCTATAGTGTTCAGGATCTGTCCTTTTTATCTCAAGGTACAGCTTGATATCATCTGCATATTTCAGTACTGTGGCATTCTTTAAGTTGGAATCTATGTCATTAATATATGCCACAAACAAAACGGGGCCAAGAACAGATCCCTGTGGTACCCCAGATAACATCTCATATAGTGAGGAATGCTGTCCTAGAACCGTGACTACCTCTCTTCGACTGAGAATGAAGGACTTCAGCCAGTTGAAAATATCATCCTTCACACCCATTGCAGAGGGTTTTGCAATAAGCATTTTGTGTGGCACAGAATTGAAAGCTTTAGCAAAGTCAATCAGTGATGCAGGTGATGTCTTCAAGAAACTCAATAAGTTGATCACAGCAGTTGGAGTTAGGGATAAATCAAAATTGCGAGGGCCGGATAAGACTGTGAGAGTTCCAGAAGTCCCAAAGTGTTTCTCTGACACAGGATTCCATCAGTTTGGCAATGCAGTTAGTAAGACTGACTGGATAGTTCACAGAGGAATGAGACTGGCAGTTTTCTATTGTTCTGGAGTAGCACTGTTGTGTAGACAGAATAGGAGGAAGCGTGATAGCTGGTGCAGAAGGATGTACCCACCACGTTTAATAAGCAGGTACATAACACCATCAAGACCAAGAGAGGCATGGTTGCGTTTATTTTTAAGGTGACGTCGCAGCATTGCAGGTGTAAATTCCATAGTTGTAATAGAATCCGGTGTCATAGGTGGCGGAGACGGTACACTCTGGTCTTCAATAGTGAAAATGCCTGCATAGCGTTCAGCAATGAGCTCTGTGCATTCCTTGGGGTTGTCAGTAACCTGGATTG
>OZ024742.1:21812808-21815308 GCA_964016885.1 Eledone cirrhosa
GGTCTGTGTCTGTGTGTGTGTCTGTGTGTGCCTGTGTCTGTGTATGTGTATGTGTCTGTGTATGTTATATATATGTCGCCGAATCCGTAGGTGCGGAAAGGAAAAAGGAAAAGAATGCTCAATCGAGAAGAGAGCGAAATATGTTATTTAATTATGTTCATATATGAAACAAAGTGGCTACCCAAGGTTTCAACGCCCTATATTGAGCTCACTTTCAGAATACATGAGGGATACAAATTATGACCTATTTTCTAAACTCGTATAAGCTTCTGAAGAAAGGTCACAAATATGATGGCTCTTGTATTCTGGAGCTATGGTCAATATTGGGCCTATGGATCTTGGGTAGCACTTTTGATAAATCACATGACCACTTAGCATTGACTTCGTGTGTCCAGTACGTCTCAACGTCATGAAAAACAAAACATTACATCAAACGTGTTCATTGCAAAGATTTCTCCCTTTGTCATACATTCTATTGGAGCCGATAAAGAAAGTGACATCACAACACTAGGATCGATTCTTCTTTCCTCTTTCTCACTACTTCTCACTACCCCTCTCATTATATATATATATATCACTCTCTAATTCTTCACGTTCTCTCTCATATTCTGTCTTTCTAGAAGAAATCAGCTGCGTTCTGACAAGATGACGGATAGACTCCTCCATGTCTATAACACGGAACACATGTCATGACGTCACCCCAACAATCTCATCAGAGGATGTGGAACCCAGAAAGGCAATATATTATTAGATGACACGTAATTTCGTCTACATGTAGCACCTAGCTATATATATATATATATATATATATATATATATATATATATGTATGTATGTGTGTGTGTGTATGTATATATATATATATATATATATATATATATGTGTCAGGTCACCAGTTGGTGCTACTGGTAACATGTATCCCAGTACAACCTGTCTCATGGTCGGGACGTTGGCGACTAAACTGGCAACCCCACCAAGGTTTCTTGGTGAGGAGGGTTACTTTGGACATCCTGCAGGACTAAAAACAAAACCTGTCAAAGGGCAAAGGAGCTCTTAAGAGTCAATGGCCATCCAAAATCACCGGGAGAGATGACCCCTTAGCCTTTGTCAAGGGAGAATTCTAGGAGAAGGAAAACTCTGATATAACACCTGCAACCCTGATGGTATCCAATGATGTTGACTTGTTCTTCTTTTTGGTAAATATCATCTTGGTTAAGAGAGTGGGACTGGCTTTGTGCAGTGCCTTTGCTCACTATAAAAGCTTCACGGCACAGGCATTGCTTTATATCTGGAGATCTCTCTGCACTTGTCCTCACATGGTACCAAGGGCCCAGCACTATGTGTCAATAATTGTCACAAGTGTAGTGTTTGTACCAGAGTTTTCAAGTCGCTGGCTGGACTAAGAAGTCACACTCGTTCAGCGCATCGGTAGGGGTTCTCCTACATGGATATAAAGTAGTGGCCGTACTCGAAAACGAGTTGGCAGCCACCATATGTATATATATATATATATATATATATATATATATATATATATATATATATATATATATATATATATACATATATATATATATATATATATAAGAAAGGAATTGTGGTGAGGAACCAGATGGACCATAACGCATACTTAGGGTAGTAGAGTGGGAAATAGGAAAAAGTATGACCCCGACGGCAGAAGCTCAAGCCGTTTCGACGGCTATTTCTGTCCAGAAACAGCCGTCGAAACGGCTTGAGCTCTGCCGTTGGGGTCATACTTTTTCATATATATATATATATATGTATGTATGTATGTATGTATGTATGTGTTTGTGTGTGTGTGTGTGTATGTGTATATATATATATATATATATATATATATATATATAACCGATTGTCTTGTTATTTCTGTTTATATATATATATATATATATATGAAGTATTTCCGTCGGAAAGGTACAGGAAAAAAGAGTGCTCTATGTAGGCTACAGAGCTTATTAGTTATGTAATAAACAACATAAGATAATTATTTCATTTACCAGTGGTTTCATGAAGGCAGATATTTATATCTGTCTTCAGTCGTCTGAATATAAAAATATCTGCCTTCAAGAAACCACTGGTAAATGAAATAATTATCTTATGTTGTTTATTACATAACTGTACGGATATATATATATATATATATATATATATATATATATATATATATATATATACATATTTATATATGCGGATTGCTTCATCTTTGGAGATGATTCCCTTCTTTCCATGCACCCCCATCAACCATCATCACCAACTCCAAACGACCGTCCATGGCCTCTTAGGTGGCTTTTAAGTCAAGCATTAGATTTGCATGGTCTGCAGCAAATGTGACAGACAAAGGATGTGCCCTCTATTGGATTGATTGGGTCAATCCAATAGAGGGCACATGTTCTGTCTGTTTTCATGATCAAAACGTCTCATTTTCAAACATTTTGCAGCCTTCCTTCACATGTCCTCTCCATTTGCCCCTCTTTAAAGT
>OZ024742.1:21820308-21875308 GCA_964016885.1 Eledone cirrhosa
TCAGATAGAATGGCAGAGTCGTTAGAATGCCGGATAGAATGGCCGAGTGGTTAGAACGTTGGATAGAAGGGCAGAGTCGTTAGAAGGTCGGATAGAATAGCAGAGTCGTTAGAACGTTAGATAGTATGGCAGACTCGTTACAACGTTAGATAGAATGGCAGAGTCGTTAGAACGTCGGATAGAATGGCAAAGTCGTTAGAACGTTAGATAGAATGGCAGAGTCGTTAGAACGTTAGATAGAATGGCAGAGTCCTTAGAACGTCGGATAGAATGGCAAATTCGTTAGAACGTTAGATAGAATGGTAGAGTCGTTAGAAGGTCGGATAGAATGGCAGAGTCGTTAGAACTTTGGATAGAATGGCAGAGTCGTTAGAACGTCGGATAGAATGGCGGATTCATTAGAAGGTCGGATAGATTGGCAGAGTCGTTAGAACGTCGGATAGAATGGCAAAGTCGTTAGAACGTCAGATAGAATGGCAGAGTCGTTAGAATACCGGACAGAATGGCAGAGTCGTTAGAACTTTGGATAGAATGGCAGAGACGTTAGAACGTTATATAGAATAGCAGAGTCGTAAGAACGTGAGATAGAGTGCCAGAGTCGTTAGAACGTTAGATAGTATAGCAGAGTCGTTAGAACGTTAGATAGAATGGCAGAGTCATTAGAAGGTCGGATAGAATGGTAGAGTCTTTAGAACGTCGGATAGAATGGCAGAGTGGTTAGAACGTTAGATAGAATGGCAGAGTCGTTAGAATGTCGGATAGAATGGCAGAGTGGTTAGAACGTTAGATAGAATGGCTAAGTCGTTAGAATGTGAGATAGAATGGTAGAGTCGTTAGAACGTCGGATAGAATGGCAGAGACGTTAGAACGTTAGATAGAATGGTAGAGTCGTTAGAACGTTAGATAGAATGGCAGAGTCGTTAGAACGTAGGATAGAATGGCAGAGTCGTTAGAACGTCGGATAGAATGGAAGAGTCGTTAAAACGTAGGATAGAATAACAGAGTCGTTAGAACGTTGGATAGAATGGCCGAGTGGTTAGAACGTCGGATAAATGACAGTGTCGTTAAAACGTAGGATAGAATGGTAGAGTCGTTAGAACCTCGGATAGAATGCCAGAGTCGTTAGAACGTCGGATAGAAAGGCCGAGTGGTTAGAACGTTGGATAGAATGGCCGAGTGGTTAGAACGTTAGATAGAATGCCAGAGTCGTTAGAAGGTCTGATAGAATAGCAGAGTGGTTAGAACGTTAGATAGAATGGCTGAGTCGTTAGAACGTCTGATAGAATGGCCGAGTCGTTAGAACGTCGGATAGAATACCAAAGTCGTTAGAATGTCGGATAGAATGGCCGAGTCGTTAGAACGTCGGATAGAATGTCCGAGTGGTTAGAACGTTAGATAGAATGGCTGAGTCGTTAGAACGTCTGATAGAATGGCCGAGTCGTTAGAATATCGGATAGAATGGCCGAGTCGTTAGAACGTCGGCTAGAATGGCAGTGTTGTTAGAACGTCGGATAGAATGGTAGAGTCGTTAGAACGTCGCATAGAATGGCCGAGTACTTAGAATGTCGGATAAAATGGCAGAGTCGTTAGAACGTCGGATAGAATGGCAGAGTCGTTAGAACGTTGGATAGAATGGCCGAGTGGTTAGAACGTCGGATAGAATGGCAGAGTCGTTAGAATGTTAGATAGAATGGTAGAGTCGTTAGAACGTTAGATAGAATGGCAGAGACGTTAGAACGTCAGATAGAATGGCAGAGTCGTTAGAATGCCGGATAGAATGGCAGAGTCGTTAGAATGCAGGACAGAATGGCAGAGTCGTTAGAACGTCGGATAGAATGGCCGAGTGGTTAGAACGTTGAATAGAAGGGCAGAGTCGTTACAACGTCGGATAGAATGGCAGAGTCGTTAGAATGTTAGATAGAATGGCAGAGGCGTTAGAAGGTCGGAGAGAATGGCAGAGTCGTTAGAAGGTCGGATAGATTGGCAGAATCGTTAGAATGTCATATACAATGGCAAAGTCGTTAGAACGTCAGATAGAATGGCAGAGTCGTTAAAACGTCGGATAGAAGGGCCGAGTGGTTAGAACGTTGGATAGAATGGCCGAGTGGTTAGAACGTTAGATAGAATGCCAGAGTCGTTAGAACGTCGGATAGAATGACAGAGTCGTTAGAACGTTGGATAGAATGTCCCAGTGGTTTGAACGTAGGATAGAATAGCAGTGGTTAGAACGTTAGATAGAATGGCAGAGTCGTTAGAATGTCGGATAGAATGGCCGAGTGGTTAGATCGTTGGATAGAATGGCCGAGTGGTTAGAACGTTAGATAGAATGGTAGAGTCGTTAGAACGTTAGATAGAATGGAAGAGTCGTTAGAACGTCGGATAGAATGACAGAGTCGTTAGAACGTTGGATAGAATGGCCGAGTGGTTAGAACGTCTGATAGAATAGCAGAGTGGTTAGAACGTTAGATAGAATGGCAGAGTCGTTAGTACGTGGGATAGAATGGCAGAGACGTTAGAACGTTAGATAGAATAGCAGTGTCGTAAGAACGTTAGATAGAGTGGTAGAGTCGTTAGAACGTTAGATAGTATAGCAGAGTCGTTAGAACGTTAGATAGAATGGCAGAGTCATTAGAAGGTCGTATAGAATGGTAGAGTCGTTAGAACGTCGGATATAATGGCAGAGTGGTTAGAACGTTACATAGAATGGCAGAGTCGTTAAAATGTCGGATAGAATGGCAGAGTGGTTAGAACGTTGGATAGAATGGCAGCGTCGTTATAACGTTAGATAGATTAGCAAAGTCATTAAACGTTAGATAGTATGGCAGTGTCGTTAGAACGTTAGATAGAATGACAGAGTTGTTAGAACGTTAGATAGAATGGCAGAGTCGTTAGAATGCCGGACAGAATGGCCGAGTGGTTAGAACGTTGGATAGAATGGCCGAGTGGTTAGAACGTCGGTTAAAACGGCCGAGTCGTTAGAAGGTTGGATAGAATATCAGAGTGGTTAGAACGTCGGATAGAATGGCAGAGTCGTTAGAATGTTGGAGAGAATAGCCGAATCGTTAGAACGTCGGTTAGAGTGCCAGAGTCGTTAGAATGTCGGACAGAATGGCCGAGTCGTTAGAACGTTGGATAGAATGTCCGAGTGGTTAGAACGTTAGATAGAATGGCTGAGTCGTTAGAACGTCTGATAGAATGGCCGAGTCGTTAAAACGTCGGATAGAATGGCCGAGTCGATAAAACGTCGGATAGAATGGCAGAGTCGTTAGAACGTTAGATAGAATGGCAGAGTCGTTAGTACGTGGGATAGAATGGCAGAGACGTTAGAACGTTAGATAGAATAGCAGAGTCGTAAGAACGTTAGATAGAGTGGCAGAGTCGTTAGAACTTTACATAGTATAGCAGAGTCGTTAGAACGTTAGATAGAATGGCAGAGTCATTAGAAGGTCGGATAGAATGGTAGAGTCGTTAGAACGTTGGATAGAATGGCAGAGTGGTTAGAACGTTAGATCGAATGGCAGAGTCGTTAGAATGTCGGATAGAATGGCAGAGTGGTTAGAACGTCGGATAGAAGGGCCGAGTGGTTAGAACGTTGGATAGAATGGCCGAGTGGTTAGAACGTTAGATAGAATGCCAGAGTCGTTAGAACGTCGGATAGAATGGAAGAGTCGTTAGACTGTCGGATAGGATGACAGTGTCGTTAAAACGTAGGATAGAATAACAGAGTGGTTAGAACGTTAGATAGAATGGCAGAGTCGTTAGAATGTCGGATAGAATGGCCGAGTGGTTAGAACGTTAGATAGAATGGTAGAGTCGTTAGAACCTCGAATAGAATGGCAGAGTCGTTAGAACGTCGGAGAGAATAGCCGAATCGTTAGAACGTCGGATAGAATGCCAGAGTCGTTAGAATGTCGGATAGAATGGCCGAGTCGTTAGAACGTTGGATAGAATGGCCTAGTGGTTAGAACGTTAGATAGAATGGTAGAGTCGTTAGAACCTCGGATAGAATGGAAGAGTCGTTAGAACGTCGGATAGAATAGCAGAGTGGTTAGAACGTCGGATAGAATGGCAGAGTCGTTAGAATGTCGGAGAGAATAGACGAATCGTTAGAACGTCGGATAGAATGCCAGAGTCGTTAGAATGTCGGATAGAATGGCCGAGTCGTTAGAACGTCGGATAGAATGGCCGAGTCGTTAGAACGTCGGCTAGAATGGCAGAGTTGTTAGAACGTCGGATAGAATGGCCGAGTACTTAGAATGTCGGAGAAAATGGCAGAGTCGTTAGAACATTAGATAGAATGGCAGAGTCGTTAGTACGTGGGATAGAATGGCAGAGACGTTAGAACGTTAGATAGTATAGCAGAGTCGTTAGAACGTTAGATAGAATGGCAGAGTCATTAGAAGGTCGTATAGAATGGTAGAGTCGTTAGAACGTCGGATGTAATAGCAGAGTGGTTAGAACGTTACATAGAATGGCAGAGTCGTTAGAATGTCGGATAGAATGGCAGAGTGGTTAGAACGTTCGATAGAATGGCAGCGTCGTTATAACGTTAGATAGATTAGCAGAGTCATTAAACGTTAGATAGTATGGCAGTGTCGTTAGAACGTTAGATAGAATGACAGAGTTGTTAGAACGTTAGATAGTATGGCAGAGTCGTCAGAACGTCAGATAGAATGGCAGAGTCGTTAGAATGCCGGACAGAATGGCGAGCTCGTTAGAACGTCGGGTAGAATGGCCGAGTGGTCAGAATGTTGGATAGAATGGCCGAGTGGTTAGAACGCCGGTTAAAACGGCCGAGTCGTTAGAAGGTTGGATAGAATAGCAGAGTGGTTAGAACGTCGGATAGAATGGCAGAGTGGTTAGAACGTCAGATAGAATGGCAGAGTCGTTAGAATGCCGGACAGAATGGCAGAGTCGTTAGAACGTTAGAAAAATGGCAGAGTCGTTAGAACGTCGGATAGAATGGCCGAGTAGTTAGAACGTCGGATATAATGGAAGAGTCGTTAGAACGTCGGATAGAATGACAGAGTCGTTAGAACGTTGGATAGAATGGCCGAGTGGTTAGAACGTTAGATAGAATGGCAGAGTGGTTAGAACGTTAGATAGAATGACTGAGTCGTTAGAACGTCTGATAGAATGGCCGAGTCGTTAGAACGTCGGATAGAATGGCCGAGTCGTTCGAACGTTATCTAGAATGGCTGAGTCGTCAGAAGTCGGATAGAATGGCCGAGTACTTAGAATGTCTGATAAAATGGCAGAGTCGTTAGAAAGTTAGACAGAATGGCAGAGTCGTTAGAACATCGGATAGAATGGCAGAGTCGTTAGAACGTCGGATGGAATGGCTGAGTCGTTAGAAGGTTGGATAGAATAGCAGAGTGGTTAGAACGTCGGATAGAATGGCAGAGTCCTTAGAATGTGAGATAGAATGGCAGAGTCGTTAGAACGTCGGATAGAATGGAAGAGTCGTTAGAACGTTAGATAGAATGGCAGAGTCGTTAGAACGTCGGATAGAATGGCAGAGTCGTTAGAACGTTAGATAGAATAGCATAGTCAGTAGAACGTTAGATAATATGGCAGAGTCGTTGGAACGTTAGATAGAATGCCAAAGTCGATAGAACGTTAGATAGTAGGGCAGAGTGGTTAGAACGTCGGATAGAATGGCAGAGTCGTTAGTACGTGGGATAGGATGGCAGAGTCGTTAGTACGTGGGCTAGAATGGCAGAGTCGTTAGAACGTTAGATAGAATGGCAGAGTCGTTAGTACGTGGGATAGAATGGCAGAGACGTTAGAACGTTAGATAGAATAGCAGAGTCGTAAGAACGTTAGATAGAGTGGCAGAGTCATTAGAAGGTCGTATAGAATGGTAGAGTCGTTAGAACGTCGGATATAATGGCAGAGTGGTTAGTACGTTACATAGAATGGCAGAGTCTTTAGAATGTCGGATAGAATGGCAGAGTGGTTAGAACGTTAGATAGAATGGCAGAGTCGTTAGAATGTGAGATAGAATGGTAGAGTCGTTAGAACGTCGAAGATAATGCCAGAGTCGTTAGAACTTTGGATAGAATGGCCGAGTGGTTAGAACGTCGGATAGAAAGGCAAAGTCGTTAGAACGTTGGATAGAATGGTAGAGTCGTTAGAACGTTAGATAGAATGGTAGAGTCGTTAGAAAGTTAGATAGAATGGCAGAGTCGTTAGAACGTTAGATAGAATGGCAGAGTCGTTAGAACGTCGGATAGAATGGCAGAGTCGTTAGAACGTTGGATAGAATGGTAGAGTCGTTAGAAAGTTAGATAGAATGGCAGAGTCGTTAGAACGTTAGATAGAATGGCAGAGTCGTTAGAACGTCGGATAGAATGGCAGAGTCGTTAGAACGTTGGATAGAATGGCCGAGTGGTTAGAACGTCGGATAGAATGGCAAAGTCGTTAGAACGTTAGATAGAATGGCAGAGTCGTTAGAATGCCGGATAGAATGGCAGAGTCGTTAGAATGCAGGACAGAATGGCAGAGTCGTTAGAACCTCGGATAGAATGGCCGAGTGGTTAGAACGTTGGATAGAATGTCCGAGTGGTTAGAACGTTAGATAGAATGGCTGAGTCGTTAGAACGTCTGATAGAATGGCCGAGTCGTTAAAACGTCGGATAGAATGGCCGAGTCGATAAAACGTCGGATAGAATGGCAGAGTCGTTAGAACGTTAGATAGAATGGCAGAGTCGTTAGTACGTGGGATAGAATGGCAGAGACGTTAGAACGTTAGATAGAATAGCAGAGTCGTAAGAACGTTAGATAGAGTGGCAGAGTCGTTAGAACTTTACATAGTATAGCAGAGTCGTTAGAACGTTAGATAGAATGGCAGAGTCATTAGAAGGTCGGATAGAATGGTAGAGTCGTTAGAACGTTGGATAGAATGGCAGAGTGGTTAGAACGTTAGATCGAATGGCAGAGTCGTTAGAATGTCGGATAGAATGGCAGAGTGGTTAGAACGTCGGATAGAAGGGCCGAGTGGTTAGAACGTTGGATAGAATGGCCGAGTGGTTAGAACGTTAGATAGAATGCCAGAGTCGTTAGAACGTCGGATAGAATGGAAGAGTCGTTAGACTGTCGGATAGGATGACAGTGTCGTTAAAACGTAGGATAGAATAACAGAGTGGTTAGAACGTTAGATAGAATGGCAGAGTCGTTAGAATGTCGGATAGAATGGCCGAGTGGTTAGAACGTTAGATAGAATGGTAGAGTCGTTAGAACCTCGAATAGAATGGCAGAGTCGTTAGAACGTCGGAGAGAATAGCCGAATCGTTAGAACGTCAGATAGAATGCCAGAGTCGTTAGAATGTCGGATAGAATGGCCGAGTCGTTAGAACGTTGGATAGAATGGCCTAGTGGTTAGAACGTTAGATAGAATGGTAGAGTCGTTAGAACCTCGGATAGAATGGAAGAGTCGTTAGAACGTCGGATAGAATAGCAGAGTGGTTAGAACGTCGGATAGAATGGCAGAGTCGTTAGAATGTCGGAGAGAATAGACGAATCGTTAGAACGTCGGATAGAATGCCAGAGTCGTTAGAATGTCGGATAGAATGGCCGAGTCGTTAGAACGTCGGATAGAATGGCCGAGTCGTTAGAACGTCGGCTAGAATGGCAGAGTTGTTAGAACGTCGGATAGAATGGCCGAGTACTTAGAATGTCGGAGAAAATGGCAGAGTCGTTAGAACATTAGATAGAATGGCAGAGTCGTTAGTACGTGGGATAGAATGGCAGAGACGTTAGAACGTTAGATAGTATAGCAGAGTCGTTAGAACGTTAGATAGAATGGCAGAGTCATTAGAAGGTCGTATAGAATGGTAGAGTCGTTAGAACGTCGGATGTAATAGCAGAGTGGTTAGAACGTTACATAGAATGGCAGAGTCGTTAGAATGTCGGATAGAATGGCAGAGTGGTTAGAACGTTCGATAGAATGGCAGCGTCGTTATAACGTTAGATAGATTAGCAGAGTCATTAAACGTTAGATAGTATGGCAGTGTCGTTAGAACGTTAGATAGAATGACAGAGTTGTTAGAACGTTAGATAGTATGGCAGAGTCGTCAGAACGTCAGATAGAATGGCAGAGTCGTTAGAATGCCGGACAGAATGGCGAGCTCGTTAGAACGTCGGGTAGAATGGCCGAGTGGTCAGAATGTTGGATAGAATGGCCGAGTGGTTAGAACGCCGGTTAAAACGGCCGAGTCGTTAGAAGGTTGGATAGAATAGCAGAGTGGTTAGAACGTCGGATAGAATGGCAGAGTGGTTAGAACGTCAGATAGAATGGCAGAGTCGTTAGAATGCCGGACAGAATGGCAGAGTCGTTAGAACGTTAGAAAAATGGCAGAGTCGTTAGAACGTCGGATAGAATGGCCGAGTAGTTAGAACGTCGGATATAATGGAAGAGTCGTTAGAACGTCGGATAGAATGACAGAGTCGTTAGAACGTTGGATAGAATGGCCGAGTGGTTAGAACGTTAGATAGAATGGCAGAGTGGTTAGAACGTTAGATAGAATGACTGAGTCGTTAGAACGTCTGATAGAATGGCCGAGTCGTTAGAACGTCGGATAGAATGGCCGAGTCGTTCGAACGTTATCTAGAATGGCTGAGTCGTCAGAAGTCGGATAGAATGGCCGAGTACTTAGAATGTCTGATAAAATGGCAGAGTCGTTAGAAAGTTAGACAGAATGGCAGAGTCGTTAGAACATCGGATAGAATGGCAGAG
Organism: Eledone cirrhosa; assembly: GCA_964016885.1. Taxonomy (NCBI): domain Eukaryota; kingdom Metazoa; phylum Mollusca; class Cephalopoda; order Octopoda; family Eledonidae; genus Eledone; species Eledone cirrhosa. Next base: position 21,829,046 of record OZ024742.1, read on the forward strand.
TCGTTAGAACGTCGGATGGAATGGCTGAGTCGTTAGAAGGTTGGATAGAATAGCAGAGTGGTTAGAACGTCGGATAGAATGGCAGAGTCCTTAGAATGTGAGATAGAATGGCAGAGTCGTTAGAACGTCGGATAGAATGGAAGAGTCGTTAGAACGTTAGATAGAATGGCAGAGTCGTTAGAACGTCGGATAGAATGGCAGAGTCGTTAGAACGTTAGATAGAATAGCATAGTCAGTAGAACGTTAGATAATATGGCAGAGTCGTTGGAACGTTAGATAGAATGCCAAAGTCGATAGAACGTTAGATAGTAGGGCAGAGTGGTTAGAACGTCGGATAGAATGGCAGAGTCGTTAGTACGTGGGATAGGATGGCAGAGTCGTTAGTACGTGGGCTAGAATGGCAGAGTCGTTAGAACGTTAGATAGAATGGCAGAGTCGTTAGTACGTGGGATAGAATGGCAGAGACGTTAGAACGTTAGATAGAATAGCAGAGTCGTAAGAACGTTAGATAGAGTGGCAGAGTCATTAGAAGGTCGTATAGAATGGTAGAGTCGTTAGAACGTCAGATATAATGGCAGAGTGGTTAGTACGTTACATAGAATGGCAGAGTCGTTAGAATGTCGGATAGAATGGCAGAGTGGTTAGAACGTTAGATAGAATGGCAGAGTCGTTAGAATGTGAGATAGAATGGTAGAGTCGTTAGAACGTCGAAGATAATGCCAGAGTCGTTAGAACTTTGGATAGAATGGCCGAGTGGTTAGAACGTCGGATAGAAAGGCAAAGTCGTTAGAACGTTGGATAGAATGGTAGAGTCGTTAGAACGTTAGATAGAATGGTAGAGTCGTTAGAAAGTTAGATAGAATGGCAGAGTCGTTAGAACGTTAGATAGAATGGCAGAGTCGTTAGAACGTCGGATAGAATGGCAGAGTCGTTAGAACGTTGGATAGGATGGCAGAGTCGTTAGTACGTGGGCTAGAATGGCAGAGTCGTTAGAACGTTAGATAGAATGGCAGAGTCGTTAGTACGTGGGATAGAATGGCAGAGACGTTAGAACGTTAGATAGAATAGCAGAGTCGTAAGAACGTTAGATAGAGTGGCAGAGTCATTAGAAGGTCGTATAGAATGGTAGAGTCGTTAGAACGTCGGATATAATGGCAGAGTGGTTAGTACGTTACATAGAATGGCAGAGTCTTTAGAATGTCGGATAGAATGGCAGAGTGGTTAGAACGTTAGATAGAATGGCAGAGTCGTTAGAATGTGAGATAGAATGGTAGAGTCGTTAGAACGTCGAAGATAATGCCAGAGTCGTTAGAACTTTGGATAGAATGGCCGAGTGGTTAGAACGTCGGATAGAAAGGCAAAGTCGTTAGAACGTTGGATAGAATGGTAGAGTCGTTAGAACGTTAGATAGAATGGTAGAGTCGTTAGAAAGTTAGATAGAATGGCAGAGTCGTTAGAACGTTAGATAGAATGGCAGAGTCGTTAGAACGTCGGATAGAATGGCAGAGTCGTTAGAACGTTGGATAGAATGGTAGAGTCGTTAGAAAGTTAGATAGAATGGCAGAGTCGTTAGAACGTTAGATAGAATGGCAGAGTCGTTAGAACGTCGGATAGAATGGCAGAGTCGTTAGAACGTTGGATAGAATGGCCGAGTGGTTAGAACGTCGGATAGAATGGCAAAGTCGTTAGAACGTTAGATAGAATGGCAGAGTCGTTAGAATGCCGGATAGAATGGCAGAGTCGTTAGAATGCAGGACAGAATGGCAGAGTCGTTAGAACCTCGGATAGAATGGCCGAGTGGTTAGAACGTTGGATAGAATGTCCGAGTGGTTAGAACGTTAGATAGAATGGCTGAGTCGTTAGAACGTCTGATAGAATGGCCGAGTCGTTAAAACGTCGGATAGAATGGCCGAGTCGATAAAACGTCGGATAGAATGGCAGAGTCGTTAGAACGTTAGATAGAATGGCAGAGTCGTTAGTACGTGGGATAGAATGGCAGAGACGTTAGAACGTTAGATAGAATAGCAGAGTCGTAAGAACGTTAGATAGAGTGGCAGAGTCGTTAGAACTTTACATAGTATAGCAGAGTCGTTAGAACGTTAGATAGAATGGCAGAGTCATTAGAAGGTCGGATAGAATGGTAGAGTCGTTAGAACGTTGGATAGAATGGCAGAGTGGTTAGAACGTTAGATCGAATGGCAGAGTCGTTAGAATGTCGGATAGAATGGCAGAGTGGTTAGAACGTCGGATAGAAGGGCCGAGTGGTTAGAACGTTGGATAGAATGGCCGAGTGGTTAGAACGTTAGATAGAATGCCAGAGTCGTTAGAACGTCGGATAGAATGGAAGAGTCGTTAGACTGTCGGATAGGATGACAGTGTCGTTAAAACGTAGGATAGAATAACAGAGTGGTTAGAACGTTAGATAGAATGGCAGAGTCGTTAGAATGTCGGATAGAATGGCCGAGTGGTTAGAACGTTAGATAGAATGGTAGAGTCGTTAGAACCTCGAATAGAATGGCAGAGTCGTTAGAACGTCGGAGAGAATAGCCGAATCGTTAGAACGTCAGATAGAATGCCAGAGTCGTTAGAATGTCGGATAGAATGGCCGAGTCGTTAGAACGTTGGATAGAATGGCCTAGTGGTTAGAACGTTAGATAGAATGGTAGAGTCGTTAGAACCTCGGATAGAATGGAAGAGTCGTTAGAACGTCGGATAGAATAGCAGAGTGGTTAGAACGTCGGATAGAATGGCAGAGTCGTTAGAATGTCGGAGAGAATAGACGAATCGTTAGAACGTCGGATAGAATGCCAGAGTCGTTAGAATGTCGGATAGAATGGCCGAGTCGTTAGAACGTCGGATAGAATGGCCGAGTCGTTAGAACGTCGGCTAGAATGGCAGAGTTGTTAGAACGTCGGATAGAATGGCCGAGTACTTAGAATGTCGGAGAAAATGGCAGAGTCGTTAGAACATTAGATAGAATGGCAGAGTCGTTAGTACGTGGGATAGAATGGCAGAGACGTTAGAACGTTAGATAGTATAGCAGAGTCGTTAGAACGTTAGATAGAATGGCAGAGTCATTAGAAGGTCGTATAGAATGGTAGAGTCGTTAGAACGTCGGATGTAATAGCAGAGTGGTTAGAACGTTACATAGAATGGCAGAGTCGTTAGAATGTCGGATAGAATGGCAGAGTGGTTAGAACGTTCGATAGAATGGCAGCGTCGTTATAACGTTAGATAGATTAGCAGAGTCATTAAACGTTAGATAGTATGGCAGTGTCGTTAGAACGTTAGATAGAATGACAGAGTTGTTAGAACGTTAGATAGTATGGCAGAGTCGTCAGAACGTCAGATAGAATGGCAGAGTCGTTAGAATGCCGGACAGAATGGCGAGCTCGTTAGAACGTCGGGTAGAATGGCCGAGTGGTCAGAATGTTGGATAGAATGGCCGAGTGGTTAGAACGCCGGTTAAAACGGCCGAGTCGTTAGAAGGTTGGATAGAATAGCAGAGTGGTTAGAACGTCGGATAGAATGGCAGAGTGGTTAGAACGTCAGATAGAATGGCAGAGTCGTTAGAATGCCGGACAGAATGGCAGAGTCGTTAGAACGTTAGAAAAATGGCAGAGTCGTTAGAACGTCGGATAGAATGGCCGAGTAGTTAGAACGTCGGATATAATGGAAGAGTCGTTAGAACGTCGGATAGAATGACAGAGTCGTTAGAACGTTGGATAGAATGGCCGAGTGGTTAGAACGTTAGATAGAATGGCAGAGTGGTTAGAACGTTAGATAGAATGACTGAGTCGTTAGAACGTCTGATAGAATGGCCGAGTCGTTAGAACGTCGGATAGAATGGCCGAGTCGTTCGAACGTTATCTAGAATGGCTGAGTCGTCAGAAGTCGGATAGAATGGCCGAGTACTTAGAATGTCTGATAAAATGGCAGAGTCGTTAGAAAGTTAGACAGAATGGCAGAGTCGTTAGAACATCGGATAGAATGGCAGAGTCGTTAGAACGTCGGATGGAATGGCTGAGTCGTTAGAAGGTTGGATAGAATAGCAGAGTGGTTAGAACGTCGGATAGAATGGCAGAGTCCTTAGAATGTGAGATAGAATGGCAGAGTCGTTAGAACGTCGGATAGAATGGAAGAGTCGTTAGAACGTTAGATAGAATGGCAGAGTCGTTAGAACGTCGGATAGAATGGCAGAGTCGTTAGAACGTTAGATAGAATAGCATAGTCAGTAGAACGTTAGATAATATGGCAGAGTCGTTGGAACGTTAGATAGAATGCCAAAGTCGATAGAACGTTAGATAGTAGGGCAGAGTGGTTAGAACGTCGGATAGAATGGCAGAGTCGTTAGTACGTGGGATAGGATGGCAGAGTCGTTAGTACGTGGGCTAGAATGGCAGAGTCGTTAGAACGTTAGATAGAATGGCAGAGTCGTTAGTACGTGGGATAGAATGGCAGAGACGTTAGAACGTTAGATAGAATAGCAGAGTCGTAAGAACGTTAGATAGAGTGGCAGAGTCATTAGAAGGTCGTATAGAATGGTAGAGTCGTTAGAACGTCAGATATAATGGCAGAGTGGTTAGTACGTTACATAGAATGGCAGAGTCGTTAGAATGTCGGATAGAATGGCAGAGTGGTTAGAACGTTAGATAGAATGGCAGAGTCGTTAGAATGTGAGATAGAATGGTAGAGTCGTTAGAACGTCGAAGATAATGCCAGAGTCGTTAGAACTTTGGATAGAATGGCCGAGTGGTTAGAACGTCGGATAGAAAGGCAAAGTCGTTAGAACGTTGGATAGAATGGTAGAGTCGTTAGAACGTTAGATAGAATGGTAGAGTCGTTAGAAAGTTAGATAGAATGGCAGAGTCGTTAGAACGTTAGATAGAATGGCAGAGTCGTTAGAACGTCGGATAGAATGGCAGAGTCGTTAGAACGTTGGATAGAATGGTAGAGTCGTTAGAAAGTTAGATAGAATGGCAGAGTCGTTAGAACGTTAGATAGAATGGCAGAGTCGTTAGAACGTCGGATAGAATGGCAGAGTCGTTAGAACGTTGGATAGAATGGCCGAGTGGTTAGAACGTCGGATAGAATGGCAAAGTCGTTAGAACGTTAGATAGAATGGCAGAGTCGTTAGAATGCCGGATAGAATGGCAGAGTCGTTAGAATGCAGGACAGTATGGCAGAGTCGTTAGAACCTCGGATAGAATGGCCGAGTGGTTAGAACGTTGGATAGAATGTCCGAGTGGTTAGAACGTTAGATAGAATGGCTGAGTCGTTAGAACGTCTGATAGAATGGCCGAGTCGTTAAAACGTCGGATAGAATGGCCGAGTCGATAAAACGTCGGATAGAATGGCAGAGTCGTTAGAACGTTAGATAGAATGGCAGAGTCGTTAGTACGTGGGATAGAATGGCAGAGACGTTAGAACGTTAGATAGAATAGCAGAGTCGTAAGAACGTTAGATAGAGTGGCAGAGTCGTTAGAACTTTACATAGTATAGCAGAGTCGTTAGAACGTTAGATAGAATGGCAGAGTCATTAGAAGGTCGGATAGAATGGTAGAGTCGTTAGAACGTTGGATAGAATGGCAGAGTGGTTAGAACGTTAGATCGAATGGCAGAGTCGTTAGAATGTCGGATAGAATGGCAGAGTGGTTAGAACGTCGGATAGAAGGGCCGAGTGGTTAGAACGTTGGATAGAATGGCCGAGTGGTTAGAACGTTAGATAGAATGCCAGAGTCGTTAGAACGTCGGATAGAATGGAAGAGTCGTTAGACTGTCGGATAGGATGACAGTGTCGTTAAAACGTAGGATAGAATAACAGAGTGGTTAGAACGTTAGATAGAATGGCAGAGTCGTTAGAATGTCGGATAGAATGGCCGAGTGGTTAGAACGTTAGATAGAATGGTAGAGTCGTTAGAACCTCGAATAGAATGGCAGAGTCGTTAGAACGTCGGAGAGAATAGCCGAATCGTTAGAACGTCGGATAGAATGCCAGAGTCGTTAGAATGTCGGATAGAATGGCCGAGTCGTTAGAACGTTGGATAGAATGGCCTAGTGGTTAGAACGTTAGATAGAATGGTAGAGTCGTTAGAACCTCGGATAGAATGGAAGAGTCGTTAGAACGTCGGATAGAATAGCAGAGTGGTTAGAACGTCGGATAGAATGGCAGAGTCGTTAGAATGTCGGAGAGAATAGACGAATCGTTAGAACGTCGGATAGAATGCCAGAGTCGTTAGAATGTCGGATAGAATGGCCGAGTCGTTAGAACGTCGGATAGAATGGCCGAGTCGTTAGAACGTCGGCTAGAATGGCAGAGTTGTTAGAACGTCGGATAGAATGGCCGAGTACTTAGAATGTCGGAGAAAATGGCAGAGTCGTTAGAACATTAGATAGAATGGCAGAGTCGTTAGTACGTGGGATAGAATGGCAGAGACGTTAGAACGTTAGATAGTATAGCAGAGTCGTTAGAACGTTAGATAGAATGGCAGAGTCATTAGAAGGTCGTATAGAATGGTAGAGTCGTTAGAACGTCGGATGTAATAGCAGAGTGGTTAGAACGTTACATAGAATGGCAGAGTCGTTAGAATGTCGGATAGAATGGCAGAGTGGTTAGAACGTTCGATAGAATGGCAGCGTCGTTATAACGTTAGATAGATTAGCAGAGTCATTAAACGTTAGATAGTATGGCAGTGTCGTTAGAACGTTAGATAGAATGACAGAGTTGTTAGAACGTTAGATAGTATGGCAGAGTCGTCAGAACGTCAGATAGAATGGCAGAGTCGTTAGAATGCCGGACAGAATGGCGAGCTCGTTAGAACGTCGGGTAGAATGGCCGAGTGGTCAGAATGTTGGATAGAATGGCCGAGTGGTTAGAACGCCGGTTAAAACGGCCGAGTCGTTAGAAGGTTGGATAGAATAGCAGAGTGGTTAGAACGTCGGATAGAATGGCAGAGTGGTTAGAACGTCAGATAGAATGGCAGAGTCGTTAGAATGCCGGACAGAATGGCAGAGTCGTTAGAACGTTAGAAAAATGGCAGAGTCGTTAGAACGTCGGATAGAATGGCCGAGTAGTTAGAACGTCGGATATAATGGAAGAGTCGTTAGAACGTCGGATAGAATGACAGAGTCGTTAGAACGTTGGATAGAATGGCCGAGTGGTTAGAACGTTAGATAGAATGGCAGAGTGGTTAGAACGTTAGATAGAATGACTGAGTCGTTAGAACGTCTGATAGAATGGCCGAGTCGTTAGAACGTCGGATAGAATGGCCGAGTCGTTCGAACGTTATCTAGAATGGCTGAGTCGTCAGAAGTCGGATAGAATGGCCGAGTACTTAGAATGTCTGATAAAATGGCAGAGTCGTTAGAAAGTTAGACAGAATGGCAGAGTCGTTAGAACATCGGATAGAATGGCAGAGTCGTTAGAACGTCGGATGGAATGGCTGAGTCGTTAGAAGGTTGGATAGAATAGCAGAGTGGTTAGAACGTCGGATAGAATGGCAGAGTCCTTAGAATGTGAGATAGAATGGCAGAGTCGTTAGAACGTCGGATAGAATGGAAGAGTCGTTAGAACGTTAGAGAGAATGGCAGAGTCGTTAGAACGTCGGATAGAATGGCAGAGTCGTTAGAACGTTAGATAGAATAGCATAGTCAGTAGAACGTTAGATAATATGGCAGAGTCGTTGGAACGTTAGATAGAATGCCAAAGTCGATAGAACGTTAGATAGTAGGGCAGAGTGGTTAGAACGTCGGATAGAATGGCAGAGTCGTTAGTACGTGGGATAGGATGGCAGAGTCGTTAGTACGTGGGCTAGAATGGCAGAGTCGTTAGAACGTTAGATAGAATGGCAGAGTCGTTAGTACGTGGGATAGAATGGCAGAGACGTTAGAACGTTAGATAGAATAGCAGAGTCGTAAGAACGTTAGATAGAGTGGCAGAGTCATTAGAAGGTCGTATAGAATGGTAGAGTCGTTAGAACGTCGGATATAATGGCAGAGTGGTTAGTACGTTACATAGAATGGCAGAGTCGTTAGAATGTCGGATAGAATGGCAGAGTGGTTAGAACGTTAGATAGAATGGCAGAGTCGTTAGAATGTGAGATAGAATGGTAGAGTCGTTAGAACGTCGAAGATAATGCCAGAGTCGTTAGAACTTTGGATAGAATGGCCGAGTGGTTAGAACGTCGGATAGAAAGGCAAAGTCGTTAGAACGTTGGATAGAATGGTAGAGTCGTTAGAACGTTAGATAGAATGGTAGAGTCGTTAGAAAGTTAGATAGAATGGCAGAGTCGTTAGAACGTTAGATAGAATGGCAGAGTCGTTAGAACGTCGGATAGAATGGCAGAGTCGTTAGAACGTTGGATAGAATGGTAGAGTCGTTAGAAAGTTAGATAGAATGGCAGAGTCGTTAGAACGTTAGATAGAATGGCAGAGTCGTTAGAACGTCGGATAGAATGGCAGAGTCGTTAGAACGTTGGATAGAATGGCCGAGTGGTTAGAACGTCGGATAGAATGGCAAAGTCGTTAGAACGTTAGATAGAATGGCAGAGTCGTTAGAATGCCGGATAGAATGGCAGAGTCGTTAGAATGCAGGACAGAATGGCAGAGTCGTTAGAACCTCGGATAGAATGGCCGAGTGGTTAGAACGTTGGATAGAAGGGCAGAGTCGTTAGAACGTCGGATAGAATGGCAGAGTCGTTAGAACGTTAGATAGAATGGCATAGTCGTTAGAAGGTCGGAGAGAATGGCAGAGTCGTTAGAACTTTGGATAGAATGGCAGAGTCGTTATAACGTCGGATAGAATGGCGGATTCATTATAAGGTCGGATAGATTGGCAGAATCGTTAGAACGTCGGATAGAATGGCAAAGTCGTTAGAACGTCAGATAGAATGGCAGAGTCGTTAGAATGCCGGACAGAATGGCAGAGTCGTTAAAACGTTAGAAAAATGGCAGAGTCGTTAGAATGTCGGATAGAATGGCAGAGTCGTTAGAACATCTGATAGAATGGCAGAGTCGTTAGAACGTTAGATAGAATGGCAGAGTCGTTAGAACGTGGGATAGAATGGTAGAGTCGTTAGAACCTTAAATAGAATGGCAGAGACGTTAGAACGTTAGACAGAATGGCAGAGTCGTTAGAACGTCGGATAGAATGGCAGATTCGTTAGAACGTTAGATATAATGGCAGAGTCGTTAGAACGTTAGATAGAATGGCAGAGTCGTTAGAACGTCGGATAGAATGGTAGAGTTATTTAAACGTTAGATAGAATGGCAGAGTCGTTAGAACGTTAGATAGAATGGCAGAGTTGTTAGACCGTCGGATAGAATGGTAGAGTCGTTAGAATCTCGGATAGAATGGCAGAATTGTTAGTCCGTTAGATAGAATGGCTGAGTCGTTAAAACGTTAGATAAAATGGAAGAGTCGTTAGAACGTCGGATAGAATGGCAGAGTCGTTACAACGTTAGATAGAATAGCATAGTCAGTAGAACGTTAGATAATATGGCAGAGTGGTTGGAACGTTAGATAGAATGCCAAAGTCGATAGAACGTCGGATAGAATGGCCGTGTCGTTAGAACGTCCGATAGAATGTCGGAGTGGTTATAACGTTAGATAGAATGGCTGAGTCGTTAGAACGTCTGATAGAATGGCCGAGTCGTTAGAACGTCGGATAGAATGGCCGAGTCGTTAGAACGTCGGCTAGAATGGTAGAGTTGTTAGAACGTCGGATAGAATGGTAGAGTCGTTAGAACGTCGGATAGAATGGCCGAGTACTTAGGATGTCGGATAAAATGGCAGAGTCGTTAGAACGTTAGATAGAATGGCAGAGTCGTTAGTACGTGGGATAGAATGGCAGAGACGTTAGAACGTTAGATAGAATAGCAGAGTCGTAAGAACGTTAGATAGAGTGGCAGAGTCATTAGAAGGTCGTATAGAATGGTAGAGTCGTTAGAACGTCGAAGATAATGCCAGAGTCGTTAGAACTTTGGATAGAATGGCACAGTCGTTAGAAAGTTAGATAGAATGGCAGAGTCGTTAGAACGTTAGATAGAATGGCAGAGTCGTTAGAATGTCGGATAGAATGGCAGAGTGGTTAGAACGTTAGATAGAATGGCAGAGTCGTTAGAATGTGAGATAGAATAGTAGAGTCGTTAGAACGTCGAAGATAATGTCAGAGTCGTTAGAACTTTGGATAGAATGGCACAGTTGTTAGAAAGTTAGATAGAATGGCAGAGTCGTTAGAACGTTAGATAGAATGGCAGAGTCGTTAGAACGTCGGATAAATGGCAGAGTCGTTAGAACGTTGGCTAGAATGGCCGAGTGCTTAGAACGTCGGATAGAATGGCAGAGTCGTTAGAATGTTAGATAGAATGGTAGGGTCGTTAGAACGTTAGATAGAATGGCAGAGTCGTTAGAACGTCAGATAGAATGGCAGAGTCGTTAGAATGCCGGATAGAATGGCAGAGTCGTTAGAATGCAGGACAGAATGGCAGAGTCGTTAGAACGTCGGATAGAATGGCCGAGAGGTTAGAACGTTGGATAGAAGGGCAGAGTCGTTAGAACGTCGGATAGAATGGCAGAGTCGTTAGAACTTTGGATAGAATGGCATAGTCGTTATAACGTCGGATAGAATGGCGGATTCATTATAAGGTCGGATAGATTGGCAGAATCGTTAGAACGTCGGATAGAATGGCAAAGTCGTTAGAACGTCAGATAGAATGGCAGAGTCGTTAGAATGCCGGACAGAATGGCAGAATCGTTAGAACGTTAGAAAAATGGCAGAGTCGTTAGAATGTCGGATAAAATGGCAGAGTCGTTAGAACATCTGATAGAATGGCAGAGTCGTTAGAACGTTAGATAGAATGGCAGAGTCGTTAGAACGTCGGATAGAATGGTAGAGTTGTTTAAACGTTAGATAGAATGGCAGAGTCGTTATAACATCGGATAGAATGGTAGAGTTGTTTAAACGTTAGATAGAATGGCAGAGTTGTTAGACCGTCGGATAGAATGGTAGAGTCGTTAGAATCTCGGATAGAATGGCAGAATTGTTAGATCGTTAGATAGAATGGCTGAGTCGTTAAAACGTTAGATAGAATGGAAGAGTCGTTAGAACGTCGGATAGAATGGCAGAGTCGTTAGAACGTTAGATAGAATAGCATAGTCAGTAGAACGTTAGATAGTATGGCAGAGTCGTTGGAACGTTAGATATAATGCCAAAGTCGTTAGAACGTTAGATAGTAGGGCAGAGTGGTTAGAACGTTAGTTAGAATGGCAGTGTCATTAGAAGGTCGGTTAGAATGGCAGAGACGTTAGAACGTCGGATAGAATGGCAAAGTCGTTAGAAAGTTAGATAGAATGGCAGAGTCGTTAGAACGTCGGATAGAATGGCAGTGTTATTAGAAAGTTGGATAGAATGGCAGACTCGTTAGAACGTTAGATAGAATGGCAGGCTCATTAGAACTTCGGATAGAATGGCCGAGGTGTTAGAACGTTGGATAGAATGGCAGCGTCGTTATAACGTTAGATAGATTAGCAGAGTCATTAAACGTTAGATAGTATGGCAGTGTCGTTAGAACGTTAGATAGTATGGCAGAGTAGTTAGAACGTCAGATAGAATGGCAGTGTCGTTAGAAGGTCGCATAGAATGGCAGAGTCATTAGACGGTGGGATAGAATGGCAGAGTAGTTAGAATGTCAGATAGAATGGCAGAGTCGTTACAACATCGGATAGAATGGCAGACTCGTCAGAAGGTCGGATAGAATGGCAGAGTCATTAGAAGGTCGGATAGAATGGCAGAGTCGTTAGAACGTCAGATAGTATGGCAGTGTCGTTAGAACGTTAGATAGAATGACAGAGTTCTTAGAACGTTAGATAGTATGGCAGAGTCGTTAGAACGTCAGATAGAAGGGCCGAGTGGTTAGAACGTTGGATAGAATGGCCGAGTGGTTAGAACGTTAGATAGAATGCCAGAGTCGTTAGAACGTCGGATAGAATGACAGAGTCGTTAGAACGTTGGATAGAATGTCCCAGTGGTTTGAACGTAGGATAGAATAGCAGTGGTTAGAACGTTAGATAGAATGGCAGAGTCGTTAGAATGTCGGATAGAATGGCCGAGTGGTTAGATCGTTGGATAGAATGGCCGAGTGGTTAGAACGTTAGATAGAATGGTAGAGTCGTTAGAACGTTAGATAGAATGGAAGAGTCGTTAGAACGTCGGATAGAATGACAGAGTCGTTAGAACGTTGGATAGAATGGCCGAGTGGTTAGAACGTCTGATAGAATAGCAGAGTGGTTAGAACGTTAGATAGAATGGCAGAGTCGTTAGTACGTGGGATAGAATGGCAGAGACGTTAGAACGTTAGATAGAATAGCAGTGTCGTAAGAACGTTAGATAGAGTGGTAGAGTCGTTAGAACGTTAGATAGTATAGCAGAGTCGTTAGAACGTTAGATAGAATGGCAGAGTCATTAGAAGGTCGTATAGAATGGTAGAGTCGTTAGAACGTCGGATATAATGGCAGAGTGGTTAGAACGTTACATAGAATGGCAGAGTCGTTAAAATGTCGGATAGAATGGCAGAGTGGTTAGAACGTTGGATAGAATGGCAGCGTCGTTATAACGTTAGATAGATTAGCAAAGTCATTAAACGTTAGATAGTATGGCAGTGTCGTTAGAACGTTAGATAGAATGACAGAGTTGTTAGAACGTTAGATAGTATGGCAGAGTCGTCAGAACGTCAGATAGAATGGCAGAGTCGTTAGAATGCCGGACAGAATGGCCGAGTGGTTAGAACGTTGGATAGAATGGCCGAGTGGTTAGAACGTCGGTTAAAACGGCCGAGTCGTTAGAATGTTGGAGAGAATAGCCGAATCGTTAGAACGTCGGCTAGAGTGCCAGAGTCGTTAGAATGTCGGACAGAGTGGCCGAGTCGTTAGAACGTCGGATAGAATGTCCGAGTGGTTAGAACGTTAGATAGAATGGCTGAGTCGTTAGAACGTCTGATAGAATGGCCGAGTCGTTAAAACGTCGGATAAATGGCCGAGTCGATAAAACGTCGGATAGAATGGCAGAGTCGTTAGAACGTTAGATAGAATAGCATAGTCAGTAGAACGTTAGATAATATGGCAGAGTCGTTGGAACGTTAGATAGAATGCCAAAGTCGATAGAACGTTAGATAGTAGGGCAGAGTGGTTAGAACGTCGGATAGAATGGCAGAGTCGTTAGTACGTGGGATAGGATGGCAGAGTCGTTAGTACGTGGGCTAGAATGGCAGAGTCGTTAGAACGTTAGATAGAATGGCAGAGTCGTTAGTACGTGGGATAGAATGGCAGAGACGTTAGAACGTTAGATAGAATAGCAGAGTCGTAAGAACGTTAGATAGAGTGGCAGAGTCATTAGAAGGTCGTATAGAATGGTAGAGTCGTTAGAACGTCGGATATAATGGCAGAGTGGTTAGTACGTTACATAGAATGGCAGAGTCGTTAGAATGTCGGATAGAATGGCAGAGTGGTTAGAACGTTAGATAGAATGGCAGAGTCGTTAGAATGTGAGATAGAATGGTAGAGTCGTTAGAACGTCGAAGATAATGCCAGAGTCGTTAGAACTTTGGATAGAATGGCCGAGTGGTTAGAACGTCGGATAGAATGGCAAAGTCGTTAGAACGTTGGATAGAATGGTAGAGTCGTTAGAACGTTAGATAGAATGGTAGAGTCGTTAGAAAGTTAGATAGAATGGCAGAGTCGTTAGAACGTTAGATAGAATGGCAGAGTCGTTAGAACGTCGGATAGAATGGCAGAGTCGTTAGAACGTTGGATAGAATGGTAGAGTCGTTAGAAAGTTAGATAGAATGGCAGAGTCGTTAGAACGTTAGATAGAATGGCAGAGTCGTTAGAACGTCGGATAGAATGGCAGAGTCGTTAGAACGTTGGATAGAATGGCCGAGTGGTTAGAACGTCGGATAGAATGGCAAAGTCGTTAGAACGTTAGATAGAATGGTAGAGTCGTTAGAACGTTAGATAGAATGGCAGAGTCGTTAGAATGCCGGATAGAATGGCAGAGTCGTTAGAATGCAGGACAGAATGGCAGAGTCGTTAGAACCTCGGATAGAATGGCCGAGTGGTTAGAACGTTGGATAGAAGGGCAGAGTCGTTAGAACGTCGGATAGAATGGCAGAGTCGTTAGAACGTTAGATAGAATGGCATAGTCGTTAGAAGGTCGGAGAGAATGGCAGAGTCGTTAGAACTTTGGATAGAATGGCAGAGTCGTTATAACGTCGGATAGAATGGTGGATTCATTATAAGGTCGGATAGATTGGCAGAATCGTTAGAACGTCGGATAGAATGGCAAAGTCGTTAGAACGTCAGATAGAATGGCAGAGTCGTTAGAATGCCGGACAGAATGGCAGAGTCGTTAGAACGTTAGAAAAATGGCAGAGTCGTTAGAATGTCGGATAGAATGGCAGAGTCGTTAGAACATCTGATAGAATGGCAGAGTCGTTAGAACGTTAGATAGAATGGCAGAGTCGTTAGAACGTGGGATAGAATGGTAGAGTCGTTAGAACCTTAAATAGAATGGCAGAGACGTTAGAACGTTAGACAGAATGGCAGAGTCGTTAGAACGTCGGATAGAATGGCAGATTCGTTAGAACGTTAGATAGAATGGCAGGGTCGTTAGAACGTTAGATAGAATGGCAGAGTTGTTAGAACGTCGGATAGAATGGTAGAGTTGTTTAAACGTTAGATAGAATGGCAGAGTCGTTAGAACGTTAGATAGAATGGCAGAGTTGTTAGACCGTCGGATAGAATGGTAGAGTCGTTAGAATCTCGGATAGAATGGCAGAATTGTTAGTCCGTTAGATAGAATGGCTGAGTCGTTAAAACGTTAGATAAAATGGAAGAGTCGTTAGAACGTCGGATAGAATGGCAGAGTCGTTACAACGTTAGATAGAATAGCATAGTCAGTAGAACCTTAGATAATATGGCAGAGTGGTTGGAACGTTAGATAGAATGCCAAAGTCGTTAGAACGTCGGATAGAATGGCAGAGTCGTTAGTACGTGGGATAGGATGGCAGAGTCGTTAGTACGTGGGCTTGAATGGCAGAGTCGTTAGAACGTTAGATAGAATGGCAGAGTCGTTAGTACGTGGGATAGAATGGCAGAGACGTTAAAACGTTAGATAGAATAGCAGAGTCGTAAGAACGTTAGATAGAGTGGCAGAGTCATTAGAAGGTCGTATAGAATGGTAGAGTCGTTAGAACGTCGGATATAATGGCAGAGTGGTTAGTACGTTACATAGAATGGCAGAGTCGTTAGAATGTCGGATAGAATGGCAGAGTGGTTAGAACGTTAGATAGAATGGCAGAGTCGTTAGAATGTGAGATAGAATGGTAGAGTCGTTAGAACGTCGAAGATAATGCCAGAGTCGTTAGAACTTTGGATAGAATGGCCGAGTGGTTAGAACGTCGGATAGAATGGCAAAGTCGTTAGAACGTTGTATAGAATGGTAGAGTCGTTAGAACGTTAGATAGAATGGTAGAGTCGTTAGAAAGTTAGATAGAATGGCAGAGTCGTTAGAACGTTAGATAGAATGGCAGAGTCGTTAGAACGTCGGATAGAATGGCAGAGTCGTTAGAACGTTGGATAGAATGGTAGAGTCGTTAGAAAGTTAGATAGAATGGCAGAGTCGTTAGAACGTTAGATAGAATGGCAGAGTCGTTAGAACGTCGGATAGAATGGCGGAGTCGTTAGAACGTTGCATAGAATGGCCGAGTGGTTAGAACGTCGGATAGAATGGCAAAGTCGTTAGAACGTTAGATAGAATGGTAGAGTCGTTAGAACGTTAGATAGAATGGCAGAGTCGTTAGAACGTCAGATAGAATGGCAGAGTCGTTAGAATGCCGGATAGAATGGCAGAGTCGTTAGAATGCAGGACAGAATGGCAGAGTCGTTAGAACGTCGGATAGAATGGCCGAGTGGTTAGAAAGTTGGATAGAAGGGCAGAGTCGTTAGAACGTCGGATAGAATGGCAGAGTCGTTAGAACGTTAGATAGAATGGCATAGTCGTTAGAAGGTCGGAGAGAATGGCAGAGTCGTTAGAACTTTGGATAGAATGGCAGAGTCGTTATAACGTCGGATAGAATGGCGGATTCATTATAAGGTCGGATAGATTGGCAGAATCGTTAGAACGTCGGATAGAATGGCAAAGTCGTTAGAACGTCAGATAGAATGGCAGAGTCGTTAGAATGCCGGACAGAATGGCAGAGTCGTTAGAACGTTAGAAAAATGGCAGAGTCGTTAGAATGTCGGATAGAATGGCAGAGTCGTTAGAACATCTGATAGAATGGCAGAGTCGTTAGAACGTTAGATAGAATGGCAGAGTCGTTAGAACGTGGGATAGAATGGTAGAGTCGTTAGAACCTTAAATAGAATGGCAGAGACGTTAGAACGTTAGACAGAATGGCAGAGTCGTTAGAACGTCGGATAGAATGGCAGATTCGTTAGAACGTTAGATAGAATGGCAGAGTCGTTAGAACGTTAGATAGAATGGCAGAGTCGTTAGAACGTCGGATAGAATGGTAGAGTTGTTTAAACGTTAGATAGAATGGCAGAGTCGTTAGAACGTTAGATAGAATGGCAGAGTTGTTAGACCGTCGGATAGAATGGTAGAGTCGTTAGAATCTCGGATAGAATGGCAGAATTGTTAGACCGTTAGATAGAATGGCTGAGTCGTTAAAACGTTAGATAAAATGGAAGAGTCGTTAGAACGTCGGATAGAATGGCAGAGTCGTTACAACGTTAGATAGAATAGCATAGTCAGTAGAACGTTAGATAATATGGCAGAGTGGTTGGAACGTTAGATAGAATGCCAAAGTCGATAGAACGTCGGATAGAATGGCCGTGTCGTTAGAACGTCCGATAGAATGTCGGAGTGGTTATAACGTTAGATAGAATGGCTGAGTCGTTAGAACGTCTGATAGAATGGCCGAGTCGTTAGAACGTCGGATAGAATGGCCGAGTCGTTAGAACGTCGGCTAGAATGGTAGAGTTGTTAGAACGTCGGATAGAATGGTAGAGTCGTTAGAACGTCGGATAGAATGGCCGAGTACTTAGAATGTCGGATAAAATGGCAGAGTCGTTAGAACGTTAGATAGAATGGCAGAGTCGTTAGTACGTGGGATAGAATGGCAGAGACGTTAGAACGTTAGATAGAATAGCAGAGTCGTAAGAACGTTAGATAGAGTGGCAGAGTCATTAGAAGGTCGTATAGAATGGTAGAGTCGTTAGAACGTCGGATATAATGGCAGAGTGGTTAGAACGTTAGATAGAATGGCAGAGTCGTTAGAATGTAAGATAGAATGGTAGAGTCGTTAGAGCGTCGAAGATAATGCCAGAGTCGTTAGAACTTTGGATAGAATGGCACAGTCGTTAGAAAGTTAGATAGAATGGCAGAGTCGTTAGAACGTTAGATAGAATGGCAGAGTCGTTAGAATGTCGGGTAGAATGGCAGAGTGGTTAGAACGTTAGATAGAATGGCAGAGTCGTTAGAATGTGAGATAGAATGGTAGAGTCGTTAGAACGTCGAAGATAATGTCAGAGTCGTTAGAACTTTGGATAGAATGGCACAGTTGTTAGAAAGTTAGATAGAATGGCAGAGTCGTTAGAACGTTAGATAGAATGGCAGAGTCGTTAGAACGTCGGATAAATGGCAGAGTCGTTAGAACGTTGGCTAGAATGGCTGAGTGGTTAGAACGTCGGATAGAATGGCAGAGTCGTTAGAATGTTAGATAGAATGGTAGGGTCGTTAGAACGTTAGATAGAATGGCAGAGTCGTTAGAACGTCAGATAGAATGGCAGAGTCGTTAGAATGCCGGATAGAATGGCAGAGTCGTTAGAATGCAGGACAGAATGGCAGAGTCGTTAGAACGTCGGATAGAATGGCCGAGAGGTTAGAACGTTGGATAGAAGGGCAGAGTCGTTAGAACGTCGGATAGAATGGCAGAGTCGTTAGAACGTTAGATAGAATGGCATAGTCGTTAGAAGGTCGGAGAGAATGGCAGAGTCGTTAGAACTTTGGATAGAATGGCATAGTCGTTATAACGTCGGATAGAATGGCGGATTCATTATAAGGTCGGATAGATTGGCAGAATCGTTAGAACGTCGGATAGAATGGCAAAGTCGTTAGAACGTCAGATAGAATGGCAGAGTCGTTAGAATGCCGGACAGAATGGCAGAGTCGTTAGAACGTTAGAAAAATGGCAGAGTCGTTAGAATGTCGGATAGAATGGCAGAGTCGTTAGAACATCTGATAGAATGGCAGAGTCGTTAGAACGTTAGATAGAATGGCAGAGTCGTTAGAACGTCGGATAGAATGGTAGAGTCGTTAGAACGTTAGACAGAATGGCAGAGTCGTTAGAACATCGGTTAGAATGGTAGAGTTGTTTAAACGTTAGATAGAATGGCAGAGTCGTTAGAACATCGGATAGAATGGTAGAGTTGTTTAAACGTTAGATAGAATGGCAGAGTTGTTAGACCGTCGGATAGAATGGTAGAGTCGTTAGAATCTCAGATAGAATGGCAGAATTGTTAGATCGTTAGATAGAATGGCTGAGTCGTTAAAACGTTAGATAGAATGGAAGAGTCGTTAGAACGTCGGATAGAATGGCAGAGTCGTTAGAACGTTAGATAGAATAGCATAGTCAGTAGAACGTTAGATAGTATGGCAGAGTCGTTGGAACGTTAGATATAATGCCAAAGTCGTTAGAACGTTAGATAGTAGGGCAGAGTGGTTAGAACGTTAGTTAGAATGGCAGTGTCATTAGAAGGTCGGTTAGAATGGCAGAGACGTTAGAACGTCGGATAGAATGGCAAAGTCGTTAGAACGTTAGATAGAATGGCAGAGTCGTTAGAACGTCGGATAGAATGGCAGTGTTATTAGAAAGTTGGATAGAATGGCAGACTCGTTAGAACGTTAGATAGAATGGCAGGCTCATTAGAACTTCGGATAGAATGGCCGAGGTGTTAGAACGTTGGATAGAATGGCAGCGTCGTTATAACGTTAGATAGATTAGCAGAGTCATTAAACGTTAGATAGTATGGCAGTGTCGTTAGAACGTTAGATAGTATGGCAGAGTAGTTAGAACGTCAGATAGAATGGCAGTGTCGTTAGAAGGTCGCATAGAATGGCAGAGTCATTAGACGGTGGGATAGAATGGCAGAGTAGTTAGAATGTCAGATAAAATGGCAGAGTCGTTACAACATCGGATAGAATGGCAGAGTCGTCAGAAGGTCGGATAGAATGGCAGAGTCATTAGAAGGTCGGATAGAATGGCAGAGTCGTTAGAACGTCAGATAGTATGGCAGTGTCGTTAGAACGTTAGATAGAATGACAGAGTTCTTAGAACGTTAGATAGTATGGCAGAGTCGTTAGAACGTCAGATAGAATGGCAGAGTCGTTAGAATGCCGGATAGTATGGCAGAGTGGTTAGAATGCCGGAGAGAATGGCGAGCTCGTTAGAACGTCGGATAGAATGGCCGAGTGGTTAGAACGTCGGATAGAATGGCAGAGTAGTTAGAATGTCGGATAGAATGGTAGAGTGGTTATACCGTCGGATAGAATGGTAGATTCGTTAGAACGTTAGATAGAATGGCAGAGTCGTTAGAACGTTAGATAAAATGGCAGAGTCGTTGGAACGTTAGATAGAATGGCCGAGTGGTTAGAACGTCGGATAGAATGGCCGAGTGGTTAGAACGTCGGATAGAATGGCAGAGTCATTCGAAGGTCGGATAGAATGGCAGAGTCATTAGAAGGTCGGATAGAATGGCAGAGTCGTTCGAACGTCAGATAGTATGACAGTGTCCTTAGAACGTGAGATAGAATGACAGACTCGTTAGAACGTTAGATAGTATGGCAGAGTCGTTAGAACCTCGGATAGAATGGCAGAGTTGTTAGAACGTCGGATAGAATGGTAGAGTCGTTAGAACATTAGCTAGTAGGGCAGAGTCGTTAGAACGTTAGATAGAATGGCAGAGTCGTTAGAACGTTAGATAGAATGGCAGAGTCGTTAGAACGTTAGATAGAATGGCAGAGTCGTTAAAACGTTAGATAGAATGGCAGGCTCGTTAGAAGGTCGGTTAGAATGGCAGAGTCGTTAGAACGTCGGATAGAATGGCAAAGTCGTTAGAACGTTGGATAGAATGGCAGAATCGTTATAACGTTAAATAGAAGGGCAGAGTCGTTAGAACGTCGGATAGAATGGGACAGTCATTAGAACGTTAGATAGAATGGCAGAGTCGTTAGAACGTAGGATAGAATGGCAGAGTAGTTAGAACGTCGGAGATAATGCCAGAGTCGTTAGAATGTCGGATAGAATGGCAGAGTTGTTAGAACATCGGATAGAATGGCAGAGTGGTTAGAACGTCGGAGAGAATGGCAGAGTCGTTAGAACGTAGGATAGAATGGTAGATTGTTAAAACGTTAGTTAGAATGGCAGAGTCGTTAGAACGTTAGATAAAATGGCAGAGTCGTTAGAACGTTAGATAGTATAGCAGAGTCGTTAGAATGTCGGATAGAATGGCCGAGTGGTTAGAACGTCGGATAGAATGGCAGAGTCGTTGGAACGTCAGATAGTATGACAGTGTCCTTAGAAAGTGAGATAGAATGACAGAGTCGTTAGAACGTTAGATAGTATGGCAGAGTCGTTAGAACGTCGGATAGAATGGCAGAGTCGTTAGAATGCCGGATAGAATGGCAGAGTCGTTAGAATGCCGGACAGAATGGCGAGCTCGTTAGAACGTCGGATAGAATGGCAGAGTTGCTAGAACGTGGGATAGAATGGCAGAGTCGTTAAAACGTTAGATAGAATGACAGAGTCGTTAGACCGTTGGATCGAATGGAAGAGTCGTTAGAACGTCGGATAGAATGTCAGAGTCATTAGAAGGTCGGATAGAATGGCAGAGTCGTTAGAACATCGGATAGAATGACAGAGTCGTTAGAACGTTAGATAGAATGGCAGAGTCGTTAGAACGTCGGATAGAATAGCAGAGTATTAGAACGTAGGATAGAATGGCAGAGTCGTTCGAACGTCGGATAGAATGGCAGAGCCGTTAGAATGCCGATAGAATGGCCGACTCGTTAGAACGTCGGATATAATAGCCGAGTGGTTAGAACGTTAGATAGAATGGCTGAGTCGTTAGAACGTCTGATAGAATGGCCGAGTCGTTAGAACGTCGGATAGAATGGCCGAGTCGTTAGAACGTTAGATAGAATGACCGAGTCGTTAGAACGTCGGATAGAATGGCAGAGTCTTTAGAACGTTAGATAGAATGGCAGAGTCGTGAGAACGTTAGATAGAATGGCAGAGTCGTTAGAACGTTAGATAGAATGGTAGAGTCGCTAGAACATCGGATAGAATGTCCGAGTCCTTAGAATGTCGGATAAAATGGCAGAGTCGTTAGAACGTTAGATAGAATGGCAGAGTCGTTAGAACGTTAGATAGTAGGGCAGAGTCGTTAGAACGTTAGATAGAATGGCAGAGTCATTAGAAGGTCGGTTAGAATGGCAGAGTCGTTAGAACGTTAGATAGAATGGCAGAGTCGTTAGAATGTCGGATAGAATGGCAAAATCGTTAGAACGTCGGATAGAATGGCAGAGTCGTTAGAATGTCGGATAGAATGGTAGAGTCATTAGAAGGTCGGTTAGAATGGCAGAGTCGTTAGAACGTAGGATAGAATGGCAGAGTAGTTAGAAGGTCGGATAGAATGACAGAGTGGTTAGAACATCTGATAGAATAGCAGAGTGGTTAGAACGTTAGATAGAATGACTGAGTCGTTAGAACGTTAGATAGAATGGCTGAATCGTTAGAACGTCGTAGAGAATGGCAGAGTCGTTAGAACGTCGGATAGAATGGCAAAGTCGTTAGAACGTCGGATAGAATGGCAGAGTCGTTATAACGTTAGATAGAATGGCAGAGTCGTTAGAATGTCGGATAGAATGGTGGAGTCATTAGAAGGTCGGATAGAATGACGGAGTCGTTAGAATGTCGGATAGAATGGCAGAGTGGTTAGAACGTCGGAGAGAATGCCGGAGTCGTTAGAATGTCGGATAGAATGGCAGAGTTGTTAGAACGTCGGATAGAATGGCCGAGTGGTTAGAACGTCGGAGAGAATGGCAGAGTCGTTAGAACGTAGGATAGAATGGCAGAGTAGTTAGAAGGTCGTATAGAATGGCAGAGTCGTTAGAATGTCGGATAGAATGTTAGATTGGTTATACCGTCGGATAGAATGGTAGATTCGTTAGAACGTTAGATAAAATGGCAGAGTCGTTGGAACGTTAGATAGAATAGCAGAGTCGTTAGAATGTCGGATAGAATGGCCGAGTGGTTAGAACGTCGGATAGAATGGCAGAGTCGTTAGAACGTCAGATAGTATGACAGTGTCCTTAGAACGTGAGATAGAATGGCAGAGTCGTTAGAACGTCAGATAGTATGACAGTGTCCTTAGAACGTGAGATAGAATAGCAGAGTCCTTAGAACGTCGGATAGAATGGCAGAGTCGTTAGAATGCCGGATAGAATGGAAGAGTCGTTAGAATGCCGGACAGAATGGCGAGTTCGTTAGAACGTCGGATAGAATGGCCGAGTGGTTAGAACGTCAGATAGAATCGAAGAGTCGTTAGAACGTCGGATAGAATGGCAGAGTCGTTAGAACGTTAGATAGAATGACAGAGTCGTTAGACCGTAGGATCGAATGGAAGAGTCGTTAGAACGTCGGATAGAATGGCAGAGTCATTAGAAGGTCGGATAGAATGGCTGAGTCGTTAGAACGTCGGATAGAATGACAGAGTCGTTAGAACATCGGATAGAATGACAGAGTCGTTAGAACGTTAGATAGAATGGCAGAGTCGTTAGAACGTCGGATAGAATAGCAGAGTATTAGAACGTCGGATAGAATGGCAGAGCCGTTAGCACGTTAGATAGTATGGCAGAGTCGTTAGAATGCCGGATAGAATGGCCGACTCGTTAGAACGTCGGATATAATAGCCGAGTGGTTAGAACGTTAGATAGAATGGCTGAGTCGTTAGAACGTGTGATAGAATGGCCGAGTCGTTAGAACGTTAGATAGAATGGCCGAGTCGTTAGAACGTTACATAGAATGACCGAGTCGTTAGAACGTCGGATAGAATGGCAGAGTCGTTAGAACGTTAGATAGAATGGCAGAGTCGTGAGAACGTTAGATAGAATGGCAGAGTCGTTAAAATGTTAGATAGAATGGCCGGGGGGTTAGAACGTCGGATAGAATGGCAGAGTCGTTAGAACGTTAGATAGAATGGCAGAGTCATTAGAAGGTCGGTTAGAATGGCAGAGTCGTTAGAACGTTGGATAGAATGGCAGAGTCGTTAGAACGTCGTATAGAATGGCAGAGTCGTTAGAACGTCGGATAGAATGGCAGAGTCGTTATAACTTTAGATAGGATGGCAGAGTCGTTAGAATGTCGGATAGAATGGCAAAGTCGTTAGAACGTAGGATAGAATGGCAGAGTAGTTAGAAGGTCGGATAGAATGACAGAGTCGTTAGAATGACGGATAGAATGGCAGAGTGGCTAGAACGTCGGATAGAATGGCAGAGTCGTTAGACCGTCGGATAGAATGGTAGAGTGGTTAGACCGTCGGATAGAATGGTAGATTCGTTAGAACGTTAGATAGAATGGCAGAGTAGTTAGAATGTCGGAGAGAATGGCCGAGTGGTTAGAACGTAGGATAGAATGGCAGAGTAGTTAGAAGGTCGGATAGAATGACAGAGTCGTTAGAATGTCGGATAGAATGGCAGAGTGGTTAGAACGTCGGATAGAATGGCAGAGTCGTTAGAACGTCGGACAGAATGGCAGAGTCCTTATAACTTTAGATAGAATGACAGAGTCGTTAGAATGTCGGATAGAATGGCAGAGTGGTTAGAACGTCGGAGAGAATGCCAGAGTCGTTAGAATGTCGGATAGAATGGCAAAGTCGTTAGAACGTCGGATAGAATGGTAGAGTCATTAGAAGGTCGGTTAGAATGGCAGAGTCGTTAGAACGTAGGATAGAATGGCAGAGTCGTTAGAACGTAGGATAGAATGGCAGAGTAGTTAGAAGGTCGGATAGAATGACAGAGTCGTTAGAATGTCGGATAGAATGGCAGAGTGGTTAGAACGTCGGATAGAATGGCAGAGTCGTTAGACCGTCGGATAGAATGGTAGAGTGGTTAGACCGTCGGATAGAATGGTAGATTCGTTAGAACGTTAGATAGAATGGCAGAGTAGTTTGAATGTCGGAGAGAATGGCCGAGTGGTTAGAACGTCGGATAGAATGGCAGAGTCGTTAGAATGTCGGATAGAATGGCAGAGTAGTTAGAATGTCGGATAGAATGGCAGAGTCGTTAGAACGCTAGATAGAATGGCTGATTCGTCAGAAGGTTAAATAGAATGGCCGAGTCGTTAGAACGTCGGATAGAATGGCAGAGTTGTTAGAACATCGGATAGAATGGCAGAGTCTTTAGAACGTTAGATAGAATGGCTGAATCGTCAGAAGGTTAGATAGAATGGCCGAGTCGTTAGAACGTTAGATAGAATGGCCGAGTCGTTAGAACAGTCGCATACGTAATTCTTAAGTGGAATGATCAAACAATTACAGATTAATTTTATTTGATCTGTGGGAAGAATGTCGATGATCATGGAATGAGTCTAAATTTGCCAACAAAGACCTCGTCCAGGACCCCGTATCTAAACCAGCTGGTTTTGACCTTTGACCGGATCTGCGCAACATATGCCAGGACAACCAATCATCATCATCGATGGAACATGAAAGACAGCCCAGATGTGGGGACCCAGACTAGACAGTTTGTTTGTTGTTGTTATTACAGCTCACACCTATGCAGCTTTAGCTGGCCTCTTCCAAGGTATATCTCGTTGGAGGTGTCCTGGATGATTTAATGATAGGGACCCCAGTCCTATCATCTCATTTCTACAGCTGAGTAAACTGGAGTAACATGAAATAAAGTGTCTTGCTCAAGGAAACAACACATCACCCGGTCCGAGAATTGAACTCACAGCCTTTCGATTGCAGACCCAATGATCTAACCACTAAGCCATGCGCCTTCATTATGCGCCAGACAGTACTACTTGTTGTTCGGGATTGCGCCCACACCCGGACGTTTTCTCAGTGGCCTGGAAGAATTCCATAATGCTGCAAATGACGGCTTGGTCTGGCTCACCTTTCTTGGCCGGCTTTTCCAATTATTGTCTATATACCATACGCCAAGAAGATTAGCAGGCTATAACGTTCATCTAGTTACTGGAACACTTTACCTTATTTCATTAACTTGTTAATCACATTTAAATATTAAAGTTTAAATTAAATTATGTCTAGCTTCTGTGTTGCATCTGTAAAGATCAACTTAAATGTTTCCTCTTTTCTTTAACTTTTATAGAAGAATCATTGCGTTATTCGTTTCCTTTAAATTTCGTAGAATATATTCGTATTGAACCAGCAAAAGATAAATAATACTGATTTACGTTTGGGGACGTTTTCATCTGGAAACAAAATCACTTATAATTTTATTACTTGATCTTTGAAGAAGAAATAGGTGAAACAGTAACACGGCTATTTCGAAATTTTATAATGAATTTATGTTTTAATCTAAACTAGAATCAATGTTTAGTATTTTACCATATACATTAGATAGCTTTATAGTAGTTTAGTATCTTTGATGTTTAACAACTTCTGTGAATTAAATATTCTCTTAACCGATACTTAGTTTGTATTAGATACTAACCAGGTATCATTTAAATTAATAACAGTAAATAGTTACGTTCGATCAGATAACCGCTTCACGGGGCTTATATAAACCAGATTATGAAGTCAGAGGACAGCTTGTAATTGTGCAAAATACTATGATACGACTGAATTAGTAATGACTGTAGATGTTGAAGATAATTACAATTTACTCTTTTTGTTGTTCGTACGATGTAATCTTTCTCGACACTTTTGTTGCTCTCGTAATTCTCTTTACAAATCTTTACTGGTGTTAACTACTCCAAATCATAAAGCAGACCTCAAACACATCTGAAAGCCTAAAAGACTAGGACAGTGGCATTATATAACAAGGGTCAACTGAAACGCTCATAGGCTAACTATGAAGGAGAAATGTTAGAGCTGTGAAATCTTGCATGCATTAATTTTAACTCTTCCTATTAATAACTGCACTGTTTCCTTCGAGGAACTATGGTGAAAAATAAAACACAAAAGATGGGTATATCGACAGTATTTGTTGGAAGTTGAAATATTTACTCGCTCTGGATAGAAAGTTAGTTCTACTAGCAGATGAACCACCCTCGTGCGATCTTTTGCTAGCATATATAGTGTACCTATTAGTATTATACGCAAATATGTATGCATGTAGATATGATATGTAAATTGAAAAGTCAATTGACAATAACCGCTTCTTCATCCTCTTATTTCTGAGAAGGACGTGGGGACAGAGTCCTCCTCAAACATTCCTTCCAGTGAGTATGTCAGAAACAAACATTACTAACTGATCCAGCTGGATCCCAAAGCCTGACCAGCCAAAGTCACGGATGTAATCCAAATATCTTGCTCAGAGTCTACCTCTGGGTCTCCTGTCTGTTGGTTTTGTCTGTAAAATCTGTCCAGTGATTCCTTCCTGAGACATTCTAACCACATGCCCATAGTATCGGGGCTGTAATATCTCAATCCGGAGAAGAAGCGGCTCTACCAGGAGTGATTCTCTGATCTCCGAGCTACGCACTTTATCTACTAAAGTTACTCCAAAGACCCTTCGGAGGAACCCCGTTTCGGCCGATTGCTTTTGCAATCGTATTCTTTCGGTCATTACCCAAGATTCATGACTTTAGGAAAGGGTTGGCAAAAATACCAGGAAGCCAATGAATTTGGCTTTTACTCCTACCTCCCTTCTGATTACTGAACGCTAAAGCTGACGCATTACTGCATCAGCTTTTGCAATTATTGCACTTAGTTCAGCCTCTTGTCTTCTGTCTCTCGTGAATACATCCCCGAGATACTTGAACGTCTCTACCTGCTTCCGTGGAACTCCATTCACATCTATATAAATTTGAGCGACTTCTGTCCATCAGTCCGTCACACAATGTGTGTGTGTGCTTTGTGAATGTATGTGTGTGTAAATATATATGTCTCTAACTTAAAAACGATGACACACATATACAATGTGTGTGTGTGCTTGTGTGAATGTATGTGTGCGTAAATATATATGTCTCTAACTTAAAAACGATGACACACATATACATATATATATATATGACACACACACACACACACGCACATGTATACATATATATATATATATGACACACACACACACACATGTATATATATATGTATATGACACACACACGCACACACGCACACACACACACATACACATGTATATATATATGTATATGACACGCACACACACGCGTGCGCGTCTCTAATTTAAGACTGCCGACAAACTCACGCGCGCGCACATACACACACTGTCCTATTACAACTTAAGAGCTTTGGCCCGGGACGCCATAGCTAGAGACTCTTTTGCATCTCCTTTGATCCTAGATGAAGCGCTAAAAGCGAGAGCTACTGCATCCGCAGCCGAACGGAATACAGTCCTAAGATACCGTTATCTGTCGGCTAACTACATTTTCCAGGCAGTCGTGTTCGAAACGTTTGGAGGAGTCGGGCTACTGACTGCGAGGTTCTTATCTTCACTCGCGGCTATTGTTATCTTTTGCTCTGCTAGCTAATTGGTTGTCCACCCCTTTCGCCTGCCTTTTGTTGTATGTGGTCCTAGATGTATGTGCTACCTGATTGTGTGATTTTTTCTCTTATTTCCTTTCCCTTTCCTTTGTATATAATATATTAGTTCGAGTTTTCGTTTTGAAACCATTTCATTATATTTTTTATACATATAAATGTACCTATATGCACATACACACACGCACACACATACACATATGCGTCAGGGCGTTGAAAAATCCTAATCTCTTCATCTTTTTCTTTCTCTCACTCTTTCTATTTATCTATATATATATATATATATATATATATATATATATATATATATATATATATATATATATTTAATCAAGCGTTACTAAATTTCGTAGATAAATTATATAATATTTATTCATTATTTATTCAAAGTAATCCAACTTGTCTTACTAACGGTATAAATATATATATAACTGACACTGTCTCACACTCTTCCCTTTATTATATTATAGATATAAACATTGTTGGTGATAGTGTGGATTGGCATTTGGAGCAATCGTGATGACACTAGATGCATGTGATGATGTTTTCTTGAAACATCAGCGACGTTACTGTCACATGAAAGATTTCCATATTTTATGAAATGAATAATATAAAACCATAAATTAATGGTTTAACAATTCATCCAAATGCATTGGGATAATTATCATCTCAATTCTTGTTAGATTATAGGATTTCTTTTTATATGTTTATTATTCCGGTCTTCATGCATAACTCTTTAAAATTAATTAGAAATTAGCAAACATATTTCAAGTATTAATTAATATAAACAAGGACATTTATACACACGCTAGTTAGTTAAGAAAAACAGTTCTAAACGTCTACCATAGTTTCCTTACGCCATCTATTAACTTTCCATTGTAATTGCAGACAATTTAATGAACATATTAATTTCCTAATTGCTAATTAATTTGTAAATTACATAGCATGTCTTTCGGTTATGGCGTTAATCATTTATAACTGTTCTTCTAGGACTCTTATGGGTTTTTTTTTTTATATTTGGTTACTATTTTATATTTCAATTATAATTCTTGCACGCTTACACACGTTAGTTGATAACATTTGTACAATTGTTGTTTCTAATTTTTCCGTTTCACTTCCATCAAATATGACTGAAATTATTAAATTACCAATATATAATTGATAGTTTATTTTGTTTTCAGGTTTTAGGGTGAATAAATATCCATCAATTTTGGCAATTAATAGTCAAATAATTATGTAGAAAATATTCAATAATAAAAAGCGCTGTATGGATATTAATATTTAGTGCTTGATTTCACTCGTAAACTATCATTGCAATTAATTCTGTCAAACTAATAACACATAGTTATTGCTAACAAATTTAATTTCTGATATAAATTATTCAACTATACATCCGATGTTGTAACTTATTGTAATTCTTTGCTTTAAAACAATAACTGTAGATTTACAAAATATTGATTATTATTAAAATTGAAAGCTTTCACCGTATATTGGCTACAGAAAATATTAGGGAATGTGCATCCTCTATAACGGAAACAAATGGAAATTAGCATACTTGGGATCCGAACAGACATCTCCTATTTTCAGAATAACTGAACTAGACCGATTGCGCCAACATCCTCACACTATTTTCTCTGTTAAATTTAGATGCTATAAATTATTAGCGGTAATTATGTAAGAATTAGAATACGGTAACAATTGAACCTTTAAAAATAGAATTAGAAGCTTCGCCGTATTTTGAGTACAATAAATAATTTAATATTAGGGCATATGAAACCATACTTCTTATTTTCGCTAATGCCCATACATTTTTCCCGACATTTGGGGTTCATATGATTTAGTATTAGACTATGTTCTGTAGTCAATATACGGTAAATGCTTCTAATAACGCTTCTAAAATGTTTAATCGCCACTATATTCTAATTCAAACGTGCTTACGGATTATGGTGTAAAATGCAGGATATAAAATATATCATTTGATGATCGATGGGCTGTTACCGTGATGAAACATTAAGCTCTATATTCGAATGAAATCTGTTTTGATCGAGTTTTTTTTTAACATTCCAGAACTGTATAATTGATCGTTATTATGCTGGTCTCTTATACTGAGTTTAACATCTATTTGTGTGGAAAGATCTTGCTGCAGTGGTTTAACGTCCATAGCCATTCATTATTTATCTACTTGATTGTACAGAAGATAGAGCAAACCACCCGTCCTTTCGAATGTTGGAATAATTTTATTTGAACCCATCAAAACAAAGAAAGTAAACTTCAAATAAACATACAATATCTCAGAAAATAAGCAATGTGCCTGTATTGTTTATGTCTGTTTTTATCATTGGGCTGTATGTGCTTTCCTGAGAGCTGACAGTGTCACCCATTGTAAGACATGTCGTAGTGGATTACCACAGTTTCACGCTAAGTTGTTTATTCGCCCGATGAGCGCCCACTTGTATCGCAGGCAACCATCGACTCCCGTACTCGTATCGCTATCCTCCACCAGAGAAGAATATCTCTACAGAGAAAGAACAGCTCTAAGGAAAGTAAAGCTGTTTTCTAGCACAAAGATATCCATAGGTATTTTTGTTAGGGGAATCGGGAACAGAGATCAGTAATTGGTATTTTTATTGTTCCTGATTCGATTCTGTTCTAGATGTTTGTGTTAAGAGACGGACTGCGCTGTCAAATGATCAATATTATCTACTTATATGGAGCCTGATTTTACCCTAAATCATGAAACCCTACCAAACTGGCAAGTCTAGTTCAACCTACAGGATAAAGTGTGAAATGCTGTCTGATGAGACGATCATGACCAGGTATGCGGATACTGCTGAATCCAAATTCGGAGAACTCCCTGAATAAGATGAGGAAATTAAAACGGAGTGGAGATTCTTCAGTTCGACAGTTTCTGTTTCAGCTGTTAAATGCTATGGGCGAAAGTGGCTTGATGTGGCGCCAGGTTGAAGGAGAACACCTTAGTTCAATCAAGAGTTTATAGACGTCATCAAAACAGGAAGCAGACTTACAAATTTGGCTTAGAAATAAGTCTTCCTTCTTGCGCTCACACTACAAGTTGGCACGAAAATTCGCAACAGATAGATTAAATGGAGGGTATGAATACAAATCAGTGCTGTGAAGGCTGAGACATCCGTCAACTCGAGTAAGCCTTGAATTCTGTGTTCGTATCTACCCTTACCCAGTTATATATCTTGGGTAATGACTGTAGTAGTCATTCACACTGTCACAGTAATTGTAACATGATGGTATTTAATAGCATCAGATAGGAAGACTTCACAGTATTTTCCTAAATATTTATATATCATAGAGCATTCAATTAAATAACTAAGACTCACCCGTATGTCTGTAAGCTATCGACATTAACTCCATAAACCGTATGACTGAAACTCGTATATAATGTAAATTCAGTAAGTAAATTGTTCTGGAAAAAGTGCACATGTATTAGTTTTCATGTCAATGTGAGAAAATCCCAAGATTATAGATAAAAACCACACATGATGTAAAGTCTTCTTTGTCTAATCACCAACCTGATATTTATAAATGAAACAAAATCAATGGTTTTCTCTTTTCCATTTTATCTTCTATTATCAATCCTATTGACTTTAATTAGTGCTTATTGAAATTCTGATTGCAAAGTCGCGAACTCGCTAACGTAAGCATATTTTCTACGTATAAAATAGCAGAGTGTTGTATACTGCTAGATTCACGACAGAATTCTTTGTGAAACATGTTTAGAACTGGTAAACTTATTTTAGTAGTATTAACCTTCTTTCTTCCATCCATTCTAGGACGACATCCGCACAGTAAGTCTTATTTCTGTTTCAATATTTCTGCCTTCTCAACTTATGATAATAATAATAATAATAACTTGAAAGTCAACAATAACACACAAATGCACGAGTATGTATATATATATATATATATATATATATATATATATATATATATATATATATATATAATTTAAAACAGAAAACAAAAACAATAACGAAGGGTGCAGTACAAAGTGTTAGTATTGGGTTCACGCTTCAGACTTGGGGTGGAGGACGACATTTCGGGCATATATATATATATATATATATATATATATATATATATATTATAATTGAATATAAAAGAAAGATAAACACAGATATATACATATATGTGTTCAAATCGTAAGGGACCAGATTCGCTAAGGTGAAAAGAATACTAACTATGGACAATAGAAATCCCACCCACCCACCCACACAGACACACACACTCTCACACACACATACACACATATATATATATGTTTATATATAAATATAAAATTCAGCGAGAATCGTATTTCGGCTGGTAGAAAAAGCTAAACGAAACGCAAAATCGTAGAAATGCTGGCAAGCGCTCCAATAGTTAAGAAAACTAGAGCTAAACAATATGTTAAAACACCATACAAACTGAAAAAGTGGTCAAGAAGGCATTAACCACCTAAGCCAAAAAAACAAAACAAGCTAAACAGGTCAAACAAAATAAATGATAATATATATATATATATATATATATATATATATATATATATATATATATATATATATAGTCAGATGCTTGTTTTCAAACTTATATCTGAAAATTAGTTTTAGCAAATATTGTCAATACAAATACAATTTGATAATAATCATATTACCTCCTAAACATCATAGAAAGGAATTATTATATATTCATAATCTACTAAATTTAAACACATTTGTCGATCTAGCATGAACACACACACAAACACACACACACATACACACACACACACATATATGTAAATATATATATTTATTATAAAGAGTCGGAACCCGACGTGTGAGCTTTTGCCGTTTCAACAGGTAGTTCCAGAATAGATAGAGATGCTGAAACGGCAAGAGCTCAGCTGTCGGGTCCCGACCCTTTATAATATAACCATACGCTACTACATGAAGTACCCTGTTACGTAATGGTCTAACCAGTTTCAAACTGAATCCATCTTGATGAATATATATATATATATTAAAATAACTCTAATCTACGGTTCTTATACATTTGATATATATTTATCCTTATGGAGCCCTCTTTGGATTTTAGTCTTCAAATTTATTATTATTACTATATATAAATAAAGTACCAGTAATACACTGGGTAATTGCTGGCCTTGTGCTAAAAGAAGAAACAATTACTATATATATATATATATATATATATATATAACGAAGGAATTGTGGTAAGGAACCAGGTGGACCATAACGCACCAGAGTACTCGATACTATGGGTAGTAGAGTGGGTAATAGGAAAAGAGTCAGGACCCCAACGGCAGAGCTCAAGCCGTTTCGACAGCTATTTCAGTCCATAAATAGCTGTCGAAACGGCTTGAGCTCTGCCGTCGGGTCCTGATTCTTTTCCCATATATATATGTATATATATATATATATATATATATATATATATATATATAAGCTTCAATATGATGTTTATGAAAAGTCTCTATATTTCTAGCTTGAAGTATATTAATGTCCCTGTCCTGTTCTATTCAGTAACTGACTACAATGAGAACTGGCTCTTGTTGGGGGAATTAGGGATTTATATGATTCTATCACTTCGTGGTAAATACTGATTATATGTTTTCTCTAAATGTCTCTTTTGAATTAAACGAACATTAAACATGGAGTAGAGAATATCAGTAACAACAACTTCAACAGCAACAACAATAATAATAATAACAGTAATAATCTATTTGATATTATCTTAACGTAATCATTATTACATAGGCAATTTAAAGAACATTTTACTAATGTTTTTAACGTATAAGTGTTAAGTATAACGCTTGGGATTATCTGTTTTCAATTGTAATTCCATTAAGTGCCAACGTGATCTCCATATTCTAAGATTTATACAATGTGTTACCAGAAAGATGTTGCTACTAAATATGGTTGCGTGTATTTATGAGACGAACACTGGGTGCCAATTGATAATGATTGATTAGTTCTAGAAATTGTATTAAATAAATCCCATATAAGTTGTCGAACTTTTGTGTATTGTGCTTATCTCTTTCTATATAATCACTATGATGAATACCGTGTCTGATATTGTCATCTGGGATGTAGCTTTCAAACTACGGTGTTCTGGTGAAGGATTGACTGGCGAGTGAGTATGGGGGATAAAACTTTAGTGGTTTAACAGTGAGTGATTGAGTTGTGTGTTCAACGAACAGCCTGCTAATAAACATAATATGCAAGGGTTGACTGACCATTCCACAAACCCGTAACCCCTTAACATTATTTTCAGGATTGGTAAGGGCGGTGGATTGACAGTATCGGCAGAGTGTCGGACGTCATGCTTTGCAGCATAGAGTTACGCCACTTTATGGTCTGAGTTCAAATCCCGCCTAGGTTAACTTTGCCTTTCATTCTTACGGGGTCGATAAAATAAAGTACCAGTAATGCACTAGGGTAATTGCTGGCCTTGTGCCAAAAGTAGAAACAGCTATTTTCAGTGAGATTTAGCCCGCCAACGTGTGTCACAAATCTGTTTCTCTGAATTAGCGATGCAACCCATCCAAAGGACTTTCAATCATCTCCTCTAGGGTCTCGAATAAGCACACCCTCCCTGGTTATTAATTTTTCAGACTATCCCCGCCGCACTTTACCACCCCAGCCCAATCCCACTAATTAAATTTTGTTAATCTATCTCCGACGAAATTTTATTTTAAGTGGTAGCATTCCTGCGACAATTTCCTATATACATTAAAAAACATTGTACATGACAAAAAAGTACATTACTAACAATCCCATACGTTATAAAATAAATAGGATGAGTTGGGGTCTCAATATGTAAACTAAACGACTAATTCTGGGGGTTTTTTAATCGACCAGACAAAATTACCGTCTTTCCAACGATTGGAGCTCTTATCGGCTAAACTGACGGAGATCCATTCCAAACTAGTATGACTATCGCATCTACTGGGGCAACACCATTAATGTTAAAATAATTATTTGAAAGAGAAATGACTGATGATTTATGAGGGTCGGCTGAAAAGGTCATAGGCTGACCAAGATACTCTCATTGAATGACCAAATGGGGTTTATTTTTTAAAATATAGACCCTAGAAAGAAACAATACTGTTATTAATAAGGAGAGTTGAAATAATTGCATGCAAGATTTTACAGCTCTAGCATCAATCCGTCATAGGCTGACCAAGATTTACATAGAATCACCAAAGGAGGTTTATTTTTCAACATAATCATTTGAAACAAACAATGCAGTCATTAATAAGAAGAGTTGAAATTAAAGCATGCAAGATTTCACATCTCTAGTATCAATCCATCATAGGCTGACCAAGATACACTTATGGAATGACCGAACAAGGCATTTATTAATAAGAAGAGTTGAAATTAATGCACACAAGATTTAACAGTTTTAGCATCAATCCTTCATAGTCAGCGTATGAAGTTTTTAGACTAGCCTCGTAAGGTTAATAGAATTTTAACACATCTAAATGATTGACAAAATCAGAGATGTCATTAACAAAATTGTTCTGAGTAGGTAAATGTTATAACTAATCGAATATTTTCCTGTTTCTACGTCTGTAAGGAAAAAAAAGCGGATGCTGTCAACATACTAAAACAAGAGAGAAATTCTACAGCAACTGTATTGTTGTGAGACCGTAGCACATATTACAAAACTACACAATATGTTGCTTGTATATAATAATAAAAACCTGTAAACAGGTTTATATTACATAACTATGTTTTATGTATCTCCCTTTCTTTACAATCAGATAATTTAACAAAACAATCAATTATCCGAACAAAAAAAATTTCCCTCAACACCATGTAATGTTATGTAGTTAAATATTCCATAAGTGTGCAGAAAAAAATACAGACATAGAAGCAGAGAGGCCAGTGGTGTGTGTGCATAATTGTAAAAAAACAATACAGCTATTTTTAGTTTATTCATTAGAGTGATGGTTTCCACTCTGACAACGTAGCATATATTTATCAATTTTTAACGTAAGTTCCAACTGTTTTATATTAGAGAATCAAAGTTGTTTAAGTTGATTATTTCTTTCTACATGCTGCGTTTATATCAAATGAAAGTATGTGTCTATTAACTGTACATCGGCCTGGAACACTGTCTAGTCAGCATTCCACATAACAGCGTATATGTATGTATATATATATATATATATATATATATATATATATATATATATATATATATATATATAACAAAGAATTGTGGTAAGGAACCAGATGGACCGTAACGCACCAGAGTACTCAATAATTAGGGTAGTAGAGTGGGTTATAAGAAAAAAGTATGACCCCGACGGCAGAGCTCAAGCCGTTTCGATGGCTATTTCTAGACTAAAATAGTCTAGAAATGGCCGTCGAAACGGCTTGAGCTCTGCCGTCGGGGTCATACTTTTTCCTATATATATATATATGTGTGTATATATGTGTATATGTGTATATATGTATATATGTGTATGTGTGTATGTATGTATATATATATGTGTGTGTATATATATATGGGTATATATATATGGGTGTATATATATTAATGGATTTATTATAGAGAATGTATATCATGTACAGCCAAGAGCTAAAGCAGAAAGAGAGACACGGGCGCAGACACAAAAATACACGCACATATATTGAACCCATGTATATATATATATAAATATACAGGTATGTATATATATATATGTATATGTATATATATATATATATATATATATATATATATATATATATATATATATATAGAGAGAGAGAGAGAGAGAGAGAGAGAGAAGGAAAGAGGAGGAGGAGAGAAAGACTGAGGCGGAGAGCGAGAGAGAGATGAAATATGTTACATATTCACAGAAATGAGCATACTATACTTATATATATATAAACGTATATATATATATATATATATATATATGCATATATATGCGTGTGCGTGTGTATGTATACATATTTGTGTATGTGTATATGTGTGTGAGTGTGTGAAAATCAAAGAACACATGTAGCTAGATTTAAAATAAGAAAAAAAATTACTTAATTAGAGAGAAGAAAAGCCATTTCTATAACGCATGACTGGATTCATGTACATTTTCGTCAGTCTACAGTTTTGTATACTTTTCTCCATAATATTATTTCATAGATAGAAAAATTTGGAATGGTGTCCAAGCTGAGAACTGCCAATTTCCATGGTTGGCTGCCTTGAACATAAAGAAAGTGGAGACCACTAGTTTGTGCGGTGGAACCATCATTGATTCCACACATATTCTCACTGCACAACATTGCTTGTGAGTAGCTTTTGTATTTTGCAATGTCCTCAATATTTCAAACCTTAAATCTTATTCATAGATGTTCAGATTAAAATACACATTAATATGTTTTTATTCATTTTCTGTAGATTTTTGTTTTTTAGAAGAAATATCACAATATAAAGTTTGATAAAATATATTCTATTTCCAGCAATTTATGCCTCTATACTTGTTAGTGAGGTCATATATATATATATATATATTAAGATCATTGAGTAACAACACCATGTATTTTCTCTCCTATCTACCTTTTTCTTCTTTTTCATTTATTTATTCTTTTATATCTTCTTTTTACTTTTTCTCTCTCTCAAATATCCCCTCTTATCTCAATATATCTTCCGATGACGGACCAGCGTTCGAAACCTTAAAACATTTGTCTAACAATATTAACATGAATGCACTGTGCGGTTCTCTTGTGTTAACTTTCCTCGTTGACTGTTCTTACATGCGTGCGTGTATGTGCGTGTATGTGCGTTTGTGTGTGTATGTGTATACGTGTGTTTAGATCATATATATATATATATATATATATATATATGATCTAAACACACGTATACACACACACACACACACACACACACACACACACACACATATATATATATATATATATATATATATATATATATATATATATATGATCTAAACACAAGTAAGTGGTCAAATTGTATATCCATGACTTGGCAGTATATATCAGTTGTGTCCTATGGAAAAGGTTGTGAAAGAATTGCTCCGGAGAACAGCCAGAGACACCCGCTACATCAGCTATTTCATAACATTTTGTTCCTCCCTCAGGCGAGGTGTACTTTCCCGATTTTGAAGGAAACTGTAATTTGAGCGAAATTTGGTGAGCCTTATTTTCGATTGATAATATTTCGTGTTCGCCACCATATTGTCATTTCCAAAAGTTTCTCATATGTTGAATAATACATTATTTTGTAAATCTGTTTCCATTGTGTTAATTCTCGTACTGTCAGTAATAATTATAAAAATTCCTCTCATTCATCTCTACTCCAAAATAAAGAATATTTTATCTTGGTGAAAAATGTATCCTTATAAAAATTTATTATGTATGAAAATTATGAATATTTCTTGTTTACCTGTCATTGCCTATCTCAAACTTACTACGGCATTGTATTTATTTAAGAAAAGAAAATATAAAAAAAAAACATAAAACGATTTACTATTCATTTTTCTTGGTGCTAAATATTGTCACGTTTACATATTCCATTCTGGGAGTTCCATGCGAAATAAAACCTTTATGTAATCTTTACATTCCCATTGCTATCTTCATTAACATTTGAAAACTATTCGATTTTCTGTCAAGAAATTTTCTTTAATAAATTATAGCTTTATTTTCATAAAGGACTGGGAATTTGGTATCAGTAGATGTTGGAGTGGGAAGCAGTGATCGTATGACGATGCCAGTACATATGACAGTAAAACCCTCAGCGATTCAAAGAGTGGCAAACTTTTCTGAAAAGCGATTCCGTGAGTTGTCTACATAAAAATAACTTTACTACCTATAAGATGTTCTTTTTACTTCCGAGTATATGCGTCAGTATATCTTATGGATATCTCGTAGTTGCATTTAGATACATTCTCTATTCATCATCATAATTGTTTATCAACCTATTCAACGTTATTTCTATTCATTATTTTAAAACCTGCCTTCCCTCCACATTATTTTGATATTTAAAGATTTGGAAACGAAATAAAAAATGAATATTGGAATTTCTCGCAAGTGGGCGAGTGGTACATCTTATCTTTCACTGTTAGAATTCTTCATTTTCGAAATTGAACAAAAGCTGTTATCTTTATTTTTCAAGGATTTATTACTTCCTCCTGATCTCAATGGAATATTGATTTCAAATAGCCAGAATCAATATTATTCAAAGTATTTTGACATGGCCCACACATATTGTTTCTACTTTTGGCACAAGGCCAGCAATTACCCAGTACATTATTGGTACTTTATTTTATCGACCCCGTAAGGATGAAAGGCAAAGTTAACCTTGGCGCAATTTGAACACAGAAAGGCTAGGGGCGTAACTCTATGCGTCAAAGCATAGTGTCCGACCCTCTACCGATGGTATGACCTCAGTTAAAGTAGTATTATACATATGATAATAAAATGTTGGTGATGTTCATTAAGAAATCCACAGCAATTGAACTTAATAAAAGACAAACATGGTTAATAAACTGGTCTTAAACTATGGGTGGTCGATTGGCGGAGTCCTATCAACTTTGAGTAAAGTACATCGTCGTATTCTTTTCGTTTCTCTACGCAGTGAGTTCAGATCCTGCTGGGATCAAATTGCCTTTTGAGGTAGATAAATAAAGTACTAGTCCAGTACTGGTTGTCGACGTTTCCTCTCTTTCTCACTCTACTGTACCCCCTTCCTAATCTCCCCCTTCTTTCTTCCTTCTCCCCTCACTCTTCAATTTTTTTCTATGGAATTATTGGGCTGTGTTCAAACACTCCTAATCACGAATCGAACACTGCACTTATTAAACCACACATTTTACAATGGGAAACAGAATTTTGATTCGACTGTTGACACAACCGAAACTAAATCAGGTTAAAAATGTCGTTTTTGTTGATATATATGTATATATATGTATATATATATATATATATATATATATATATATATATATATATATATATATATATATATATATATATATATATATATATATATATATATATATATATATATATATATATATATATATATATATATGGTTTTATATATATATATATATATATATATATATATAACCTGTTCTTGCTTCGTTTTTATTTTGTCTCCGGTGGCTGATGGCTTCATGACCGCCGTTTTCAGTTTGTTTGGCCTCTATAACCTATGTTAATTGCTCTGGTCTTCTTTTAGTCCATTGAGCGCTTGCCACATATCTCGAAAATTGCGTTTCGCTTTGTTTTTGACCACTGCCGAAATACTATCTCGCTGAAATTATATTTGTATATATATATATATATATATATATATATATATATATATATGGTGAAAGAAAATGTGGACGTTAGAAGACGTTCTATACAGATCACGTTATAAAACGAAAATGATAATAAAAAAAGGTTTCGAAAATATTGAAAGGTTCTCGTATTTTAGAAAACTGCTATTAAATACTAGGAAATAGAAAGCAATTATTATAATATGTAAATATACGAAAATGTTCGGGAAATTGAAGATATTGATAATGAAGGTTGCTTAAATATTTATAGAATTTATATAAAAACAATATTGCAATGATCAACGTAAAATTCAATAATGTTAACATTAAGTTGCAGCTTGACACTAGAAGTCACATACTTCACATGTTCTGGATAGATTTGAAGAAACGAAATCAAAATGACGAAAAAAAGAAAATTGAAATCTAAAACTAAAAGAATTTAGGAAAACATGAAATATTAATAGAAACTGATAAGAGAAGAGAAATTGTCAGTAATATTGTTGCTGAATGTAAAAATAAATAAATCATGGCTTGCTTGGTATGGACAAGATGAATGTTTATAGTGGAACATTAATTCTTGAAGTTCCAGGAATGTTTGAGAGATTAAGAGGTTTGTTTAAGTTTAACATCCTAGAAGTGCGAAATATCAAGAATTATATATGTGTGTGTGTGTGTGTGTGTGTGTGTGTGTGTGTGCGTGTGCGTGTGCGTGTGTGTGTGTGTGTGTGTGTGTGTGTGTGTGTGTGTGTGTGCGCGTGCGTGTGTGTCTGTGTGTCTG
Organism: Eledone cirrhosa; assembly: GCA_964016885.1. Classification (NCBI taxonomy): domain Eukaryota; kingdom Metazoa; phylum Mollusca; class Cephalopoda; order Octopoda; family Eledonidae; genus Eledone; species Eledone cirrhosa. The sequence continues at coordinate 21,869,921 of OZ024742.1, forward strand.
TGTGTGTAAAAGGTAAACAGAAATAACAACACAATACGTACAGTATATGGGATATATTAGGTTAACGCTTGATATATCAGGAAGAGGGTCTTAACATTTCGGATGCTAGTCATTCATCAGAAGAAAGAATGAGAAATAGGATAGATTCAGGGGACGGGTGGGTTGGAATTGGAAAAAATGTCTTAGAAAAAATTTGAGATTGGGCATATTGAAGGTACTAGGATGGGAGTGAAAAGTAGACGGGTGAGAAGAAGGTGGTGTAAGAAGATTGTAGTAGAGAAAAAGGGTTCACCCCAACACTGGAATCTGTTGATGGAACCTTTTCTGCCTTTGTCACCCTCATTTTAGCCTTAAAGAATTAGCTTCTAAAGAATTTCCCTTTTCTTTAAACCATTGAACCCCACCCATCCTGTAGACACCTGTCTTACAGGCATTGTTACTTTAAGTGATAAACAAGGATTGGTATTCCAATTTTGAACTTGTTTACAGTATTCTTTCTGCCTTTGTTAATATTATAGCTTTAAAGAATTCGCTTTTAATGAAACCCCTTTCTTTAATTCCTTCAACCAATGACCTACACCCATCCCAATCCTCACCCTCTCCAACCACCAGATAAGGAAGGACATAAATACTACCATTTACTTGGACAGCCAGCTTCCTGATGATTTCTCACGAATGAAACAGTTCTAGTCCTGTAGAAGCTCTTCTATATTAAAACTATATATATATATATATATATCAGCAGCAGCAGGAGCATATTCATCGGTTTAACGTCCACCTTGCTATCTGTCCTAGCATGTACTGGACGGAATTTTCATGTCCTGCTTTACGGCTAGATTTTTGTTTTTATGCCATCTAATGATTAGTCATATTGGAAATTAGTAAACTAACTATTAAAAGCTCCTAACGGAGAAAATATGTGGTCCCGCCTTTATTAGCCTTGAGGAAGGTGGGGAAAGGTCGAAAAATATGCACACATTATTAAGCAAATATAAATTAAATATTGCTTTCAGATTCCAAATCAAATTCAAATACTGGATCGATATATCAATCTTTTTTCTTGTATGAATGTTCTTGATAAATAGGATTTAAACGATTAATATCATCTGACAGCAAAGGAAGTTATGATAAATTCCCCAATGAGTTTTGTATGATGAAAATGTCTTCCATTAAAACAACCATCGCAATGTTTCAGATAACAATTAAATATGTTAAAATGACATTGATAATATTCTTATTTATCAACATGATGTATGTATTGTTGCTGACATACTTGAACGTCTACATCTCTCAAGATATATAAGGTCATATAGGGTTATAAGGTATATAAGGTTTAACTTCATGACTCTCAATTGAGATAATTCTCTATTATAGACCATTGATTCATATTATCGGTTGGAGGAAGGTGTTATCAGGAATGATTGATATATGAAACAATTGTCAAAAACAAAATTTCTTTTTGCTCTACCATGGTAGGACATAAATGGATTTGTGAGTGAATAATATTATTATAATAATTGTTTCTACTTTTGGCACAAGACCAGCAATTATCCCAGTGTATTACTGGTGCCTTATTCTATCGACCACGTAAGGATGAAAGGCAAAGTTAACATCGGCTGGATTTGAACTCAGATCATAAAGCGCCGTAACTCTTTGCTATAAAGCATGGCGTCAGACCCTCTACCGATACTGCCAAACCACCGCCTTAATTCATAATATTAATAATCATTTCGTTTGTAATCATCAGCCTCATAACACCATGTCTGTTTTTGACGCCTGTCGCTTTACAGGTACTTTGTTTTATCGACCCTGCGAGGATGAAAGGCAAAGCTATAACCTCGGTGGAATTTTAACTCAGGGCGTAAAGCGTCATAACTCTATGCCACAAAATATGTTGTCCGGTGCTCTACCGATACTGCCATTTCAACGCCTTTAAAATGAAATATATTTTAATCATTATTCTGAACGCTGATTACCGTTTGCATCATTCGTGAGCCTCGTGTAGAATATTCACGTGATTTACAACAAAAACGTATGTGAGCATAACAAAATGATGTTTGAAATCTAACGTTTCAGATTTATGAAGCCAAAAACAAATGATGCAATGAAAAATTAAGACTTTCTTCAGGGCTATAATATCTTTACTACAGTATGAAAAAGCTTTTACTAAATCTGAAACAATTCATTAAAATATTGAAAGGAAAACCCTGGCGGTTATATCATATAAGGAAAGAATAAAATCGACACTAGAATTAATTCTAGCAAATATTAGCAAATATTGTGGTTACCGAAAGTGAGATATTTCAAAATGAGTCCCTGCATGCTTTTGTTTTCTCTTATATATATTACTAGCAGCTGAGCCCGGTTGCACCCGGGGCCACTTTTTATTAAGTTAATAATTTGAAAAATATTATTGAAAGTTTATTATAAAGAAGCAGTATCAGGAAAAAAATAGAAATATGCACTTGGGGCTGGACGGCGTACAATGAGAAGTGGAGCGACGTGAAAAGCGTTGTTTATTAACTGCGAAATAACAATGTCAATGATATGCAAGTTTGAAAATGCAGATTATGAAGGTTTCTATGATAGTTTACACTTTGATTGCCCTGGTCAGCAAGAGGGGCCTCTATATATTAGACGTTTATTAGAAGAGGGGGAAATAACTAACCCCAGTATTAGAACAGGGGGTTCGCAATGTAAGGGTTTTATTTCGTTTGTTAGAAAACATTGACCTTTTTCGGTTTGGCATTTCGTAAAATTCTACTGCAGAATCGATTTCATAAAACGGTACTGTATGATCGTTATAGAAGTATTTAAATTTAATATAGAGCAACTATATTTGAAAAATGAAAATGAAACGTACTGTAGAAGGCAACAGTTTATTAACAGCGAAATAACGTTGTCTTTGATATATTATTTTAAATTAGACAATGAATATTAAAAAGAAAACTGAATTAATTAACTCGGCAACTAAAGGGCTTATAGATCCCATTCATTAAGTTCATAAAACGGTATTGTATGATCGTTATAGAAGTATTTAAGTTTAATATAGAGCAGCTGTAATTGAAAAATGAAAACTTTAAACTTTTCATTTGACTTTGAAAAATACTACTTACTGTTAGTGCTGGTTAACATGTATTAGAATTAAAATAAAAATGATATCGGAAAAAACTTACTTGAGAACACTTACTTCTTCGCAATTTAAGGGTTTTATTTCCTTTGATGGAAAACAGTGACCGTTTTCGGTTTGGCATTTCGTAAAATGGTACTGCAGAATCGATTTCATAAAACAGTACTGTATGTTAACAGCGACAGAACGCTGCGAAAGAACGCAGCGAAAGAAATTGATGAGTTTAAAAATGTGTATGAAATTGTAAATAAGACAATGAATATTGAAAGTATTAGAACAGGGGGAAATAACTCACCGAACGCGATAGTAAATATACCGTTTTGGGGTCCTAGGGACCACATTTTTCAAGTTAGAGATTTGAAATCTCGTCTATTTGCTTCCTTGGCACTTTTTACATAGGTGTGTACATCTACTACCATTTAACCGTGCACAACTGAATTTCAACCACCACCCATTTCACAAATATATATTAGACTAGCAGTAAAGCCCGGGGTTGCTCGGGGCTGCTCAGTAGCTGTGTTAAAGTTACAATGTTAAGTTCCTTTCTTGGCTTAAAAACTGTAGAGTCTACAGTGTAGACTTTCATGTGGTACTTTTGATTAATATTCCCTCAACCAACAGTATGCCTTATGAAGTTAAGAAAACATAACCATAACCCGAATGTTAAAACAAAAGAGGATGCTGGGGATAAAACTGCACTGGTAATCTATTAACAAAAATCGAAAATGTAAACACGGCAACACTTGTCTCAGAGAAAAACATCAGCGTAACCAAACTATCAGTTATTTTGAAACAAAGAAATTGGATGGACATGAAACACAAACCAAAAAAAATGCGTTATCTGTCTGTCCTTTAAAATCATTGCTTCTAAATGAAAATCTCATAAGGCTTTATTCGAGATGAATGCTTTTTTTACAAAATATTTGCTTGTTTAACGGTGTATTCAAATAGGCTTGTTTTCAAGTAAAAATATTGTTTTAGAAGACTTTTTAATGGAAATGAAGCAAAATGGAACCTTAATGTTGAAATTTCGAACTCATGAATTTTGCAGGTTAAAATTTGGCTGGCCCGAAAGTTTTTTGTATAATTTTGTACTTTTGCACGCGCCGTTTATACGTAACATAAATAGATAAGCAAATGACGCCATAAAAGGGAAATAACTCGTCTCTCATTTCTATTTATACATTTGAACTGAAAAATCAATACATTACAAATTCGATTTTTGCACTTAGCGTAGGTCGATTTGAAAATATTTTTGACCGATGTCTCCGCCGGACCTTCATCTATAAGTGTAGCAATTTCACCGAAATTTGAACGTACGGTTTAGGAGGAGATGTGTACCGACCGATTTAGTAGACAAACAGACAGACAAGGTCAGTTTTATATATATAGATTGGGCAGCGAATTGGGAGCTTCGTTAGACCGTCAGATAGAATACGTTGTGGTATTCATTCTGGCTCTCTGTTTTCAAAGACCGCTGAGATCAACTTCGCCTTTCATCCTTTCGAGGTCGATAAAAGTGTACCAGTCTAGTACTAGGGCCGATTCTTACTCTATATTTTTTTCTCACTTCCTCTCTTTGACTTTCTGTCGAAAGTGCGACAGAAAAGATGGCACATACATATTAAAACGTTTTCTCTATTTTACAAGGTTTTAGACTTCTGATGAGGATATTTTATCTCGAAAATTAAGGTCGTATTTGAATAAAGAATAAGTTAAACAGAACAGCTTTGTTGCCTTCTTTTGTCTTAAATCATACCACACCTTTCCTATTGTCGCAGCCCTCGAATTACATACTTTTTTATATTCAATAACGATGATTGACAAGATTCTATTTTTAATGTTAAACTACTTAAATATTTCTTATGATTTGTTTAACAGACAACGATGTTGCAATATTGACTCTGGCTCAGCCACTTTACTTCACACGCTGCATTCAACCGTTGCCCCTAGCTACAGAAGCAGACGTCTTTCAGTTTACATGTGTTATTGCTGGATGGGGAAAAAAACAAAGTAAGCGCCATGCTCTTTAATATTATATTTTTTATATATTGATGAATAAATTTAATAGTGTTTGTGTGTGTTTTAATAGGTTTAACATGGATATTCCCTGTAAGAATCGTATCATTATAACGCTGATTTGAAATTCTACGGTATTATTATTCAGTGGATTGGCAGTATCGGATAGAGGGCCTGACGCCATGCTTTGCAGCAAAGAGTTACGGCCCTTTATGGTCTGAGTTCAAATCCCGCCGAGG
>OZ024742.1:21880308-21887808 GCA_964016885.1 Eledone cirrhosa
ACTGAACCAGTATCAGAGCTAAAAGTACATTATGAAGAGAGAAGAAACATTTAGATATAATTAGTAATAAGTTTCTTGACCGTTGTATCACGTGACTGTCTCCCCCTCCGCCTTTTGGGATTCTTTTTCACATCATATAGACGCGTGCTTGAGGCTAGTAAAACGAGGTATCCTCTTGATAAGTCGGCAGACCTCGCAAAGGCTCTGTATCTCTATGATGTATTGTTTTTGTTTATGCCACGAAACTACGTAGTCGAGGAATCTAGAAGCAGTTTAGGTATGATACATCTTATTACTAATTATATCTAAATGTTTCTTCTCTCTTCATAATGTACTATATATATATATATATATATATAAAAAAAAAAATATATATATATATATATATATATATATATATATATATATATATATATATATATATATATAACAGTACAGAGAAGTACGGAATACCTCGGCCGCGGGATGGTGTCTAAATTTTGCGCTTATAAAAAAGAATCGTCGTACATTACCGGGGTTTTTTCCGTTCGAAGAAAATCAATACTTTATCGCGAAATAAATACTTTTGTTTATATGTGTATGCAAAAATATCTGTACACGAATATATAATTATATATATATATATATTAAAATATCAGATTAAAGTTTAAGCAAAGAATCGATGCTTTCAGCCTTAACTTCTGAAACTAAAATAATAAATCTTTGAACGCAGAAGTAAATATTTCGAAAAACGTTACACACACACTATATATATATATATATATATATATATATATATATATATATATATATATATATATATATATATATATATATATATATATATATATATATATATATATATATTTATTGTTATACTTGGGGAGGGTCATATTTGTGTAATATTGCCAGAATTAATAACAGAAAACACTCACTGTTTGGTTGGTTTTCGCTTTTCGCTTCTGTGTCTTTTATATCGGTAATCTAATTTATTCGGTCCTCAATGTTGACATTGACTGACCGATGATCAAAAATAATACAGATACAATATAGACACAAACACATATACATAGTTTATCAAAGTTCTTTCGTTGCACATCTGCAACATCGTTAGTGGTGCTATTGTTTCCTCCCGTTACATTGTATGTCTACGCCATTTTTATTTAGTCTGTCTATATATTTATTTATATATATATATAAATATACACACACACACACACACACACACACACACACACACACACACACACACACACACACACACACACACACAGACACACACACACACACACACACACACACACACACACCGCGTCATAATGACGTAATGCAGACAGCCAAGCATACAGACATATATTATAAGGGTGCAACGTAATATCTATGTATCTATCTAAAAAGAGAATCGCCTAATGCGGTCCCTAGGGCATTGAACATTTTAAATTCTTTTGCTCAAAACACTCACCTGACCATAAGTATTACATGTGTAAAGTTTGAAAAAACTAGGTTAGATAGTTCTCGTATTTTAGTGATTGGACAGACAGACAGACACACAAACATTCTCTGTTTTAGTAATATATATATATATATATATATATATATATATATATATATTAAAATAACAGATTAAAGTTTAAGCAAAGAATCGCTGTTTCACCCTTAACGGGATCTTCTGAAACTAACAAAGTCAATCTGTAAACGCAGAACTGGATATTTCAAAAAACGTTGCAACCGGAGGAAGACAGGAAGACGATACTTTGGTTCGTGGTAACGTTCGCTGGCAAAGAACGGGAAAAAAAGAATAATAGGTCATTAATAGGAGCGGTGAAAAACAATTACGCGCAAAGACAGAACCACGAACCCTACGAAGTCCGATTTAGGTAGACTTAGTAAAACGATTCTTGATAGAATTATACCTGAAATTAGAAGTTTGGCCCCTCTCGCACTGTGGAACAATTATTTTGCGGTGATTGATTGGTTCAACGGCATATATAACAAGGAACATTGCCGTTTTATCCAATTCGACATCAACAATTACTACTCCTCCATCACTTTACCACTTCTCCTTAGAGCTATCAATTTCGCTAAAACACTCACAGTGGTTAAGGATTTTGAAGTTGATGTCATCCTTAATGCCCGAAAGTCGGTGATTAATTTCGACGACTCTATTTGGATTAAAAAATCCAATAGTACCCCATTCGACGTGAGTATGAGCGCCAGTGACTCTGCGGAGGGAGGTTACTGATCTTATTGGCCTTTTCCTTCTTTTCTCTATCAAGGACGAATTCCCCAACGCGGGCGATGGTCTGTACCGTGACTATGGTCTTTTGACCATGACTAAGTGCGGACCTCGTGCTTGCGACAGGTTCAGAAAAGAACTCACAGCCTTCTTTAAAGGCTTCAACCTCTCTATACAGGTTGAGGCCAATCTCTGTCGTTAATTACCTCAACGTTACCCTCAATTTATTGAATGGGTTGTATTACCCGTATAGAAAGCCGAATGATACGCTTAATTACATAAGTAAGCATTCCAACCATCCTGCCAGCATAACCAAGAACCTGGTAAGAAACGTTTCGTTGAGGCTTTCCCGTCTTTCCACCAACGAGCGCATTTTCAACGACCATTCCATTTATTACAATGAAGCTCTTGCTCGAAGTGGATTTGTCGATAAGGTAGCATATACAGAGTACGAATATAGACCTAGAAGTAATAGATCCCGTCGCATTTGTTGGTTTAACCCACCATATAATATGGAGGTGGCCACTTCTTTCCCTTATTCCGAAGCATTTTCCCCCTACACATAAATATAGTAACATTTTTAATAGAAATACTATTAAAATGTCTTACTCTACGACTCCTAACCTTGCACATAACATCACAGCTTCAAATTTAGCTAAACTACCTAGCCGTAGGGACACGTGCAACCCTGTAGTTAGTACTAACTGTAATTGTAGGAATCGGGCTGATTGCCCCCTATCCGGGAAATGCCTCTCTAGTAACATTGTCTACAAATGTAAGGTTGTAACACCCACGTCCCGTAGGGCCTACATAGGGTTAACCGCCAATTGTTTCAAGCAGCTTCTTTACATGCATACCCATTCTTTTCGTTACCCTCTAAGAAGGAATATGACGTCACTTTCAGCTTATATCTGGAGTCTAAAAGACAACCACACCCAATATAAGTTACACTGGGAGATCCTAGCTAGGGCTAGATCGTATAACGGAAATAAAAGACCATGTGACCTCTGCGCCGCTGAGGCCCTGGAAATACTCTATGCCACAGACCACATCTTAAACAAAAAATCTGAGGCAATTTCGGCTTGTAAACATAAATTGCACAAAACTTTCCTGTATTACAGCCCCACGTTATACCCTAACGGATAGCACGATCTATACGTGGATATTTTACGTCTTGATGTGGGAGCTAAGTATATGTTTTGTTTATTCCTTTACTTATTTGCATAGGTAAGTATATATTACCCGTATGTTTTGTGAAGGTATGTACACCTTCTCGTACGTATATTTGTCTGTTATGGCGTATAATTTTTACATATTCTGGTATTTAGGGTTTGGCTATGTGTATACGGGAGTGTTGCGTCTGCGTGAGTATGCAGGTTCGTACGTATGGTGGGTGTGAGTATATGTGTACTTCTTGTTTTAGTTGACTTACGTCTCCGAACATTCGTGTATTTATATGTAGCTATGCGTGTGCACTTGTTATATACGTATTTATTTACTTATATACGTTTATATAATTATTTATTTATTTGTATACAAGCATACACACACACACATATTTATATATGCGTGGTTTTGTATACCTATGGTAAGGTTTTGCGTATGCTTGTGTATGTACGTATCTGTTTGCGTGTATGTATTTATTTGTTTCTATTACTTCTGTATTGTATTTATTTACTTTGTTCTTAACTCTGTAGCGGAGATTCATTTGGTCTCCTAGTTAGAATTTTAGTCTACGACTTCTGCTATACAATTTACGTGGTTTTGTCTTTGCGTGCTATTCTTCTCCACGCTCCACATAGGACTTATTATCTTCGTTTTTTCGTTCATTGCCAGAGAACGTCTCTATGCACCACCTAAGAGAACATTAGTCTACGACCTCTTTTATACCATAAACGTGGTTCTGTCTTTGCGCGTAATTGTTTTTCACCGCTCCTTTTAATGACGTATTATTCGTTCTTTCCCGTTCTTTGCCAGCGAACGTTACCACGTACCAAAGTATCGTCTTCCTGTCTTCCTCCGGTTGCAACGTTTTTTGAAATATCCAGTTCTGCGTTTACAGATTGACTTCGTTAGTTTCAGAAGATCCCGTTAAGGGTGAAAGCAGCGATTCTTTGCTTAAACTTTAATCTGTTATTTTAATAAATATTTGCTCTACGGTTCTTATATATTTGATATATATTTATCCTTATCGAGCCCTCTTTGGATTTTAGTCTTCAAATTTATTATTATTACTATATATATATATATATATATATATATATATAGAGAGAGAGAGAGAGAGAGAGAGAGAGAGAGAGAGAGAGAGAGAGAGAGAGAGAGAGAGAGAGAGAGAGAGAGAGAGAGAGAGAGAGAGAGAGAAATATTGAAAATATAGCGCTATGTATTGAAGGCGAACACGGTTGATTTTACACCAATAATCATTTGTTGAGTATAGATCCTTAAAATCATACATTTATAGATTTATTCTGAATAGAACAACGACGTTGATCGATATTTTCAATTATCGATTTAATGAACTATCATGTGAATCAACGATTCAACATACAGAATATGGTTATATTGACGCAGAAGTTAGTATCGTTATATCTGTAGTACAGACGCTTGGAAGTTGGATTGAATACTCTGGTAATTTCGTTTTATTAGTCTCGTTGATATTTCTTTTCCGGGCAGGTTTAAATAAATATGAGTAATTTACAAGGTTAGTAAGATATAGGGAGAGTGAGAGAGGCGGAGGCAGTGGCTATACCAGCATTGCTGAAATATTTTGTAGAGTCAAAGGTTAACCCTTTAGCATTTAAATCATATCCGGTCAGAATCCTCTCACCTCTTTCTGTTCAAACCGGCCCTAACTAGCCGCTTATACTGATGTAATGGTATTGTTTTTAAAATAAATAACATCAAATTTTGTAGATTCGATATTATGTGAGATAATTTTGTAAGATAAAGCCTTTACTACAAAAATACAATACTATGTATTGAGTAATGTAAATCCTAGCGGGTTAAGGGATTTTACTGTCTGTCTAGGACCATCCCAGTATGCTTGTATGTACTATAGGTCAGTATTTAGGGAATCTTTTAGACACACATACAAATGAACATAAAGGTTGATACATTAGAAAAGTATAATATAATTGGTGAATTATATTATATTAGTTGTTAATATCATGTATTAGTAAAAACATTTAAGTTATAACCATCGTGCCTTTCATGAATGATATCGTAACTCCTGGTGGAGTAGTGTGTGCCCTGGATTAACACACGGCATTTCCAGGGCATTAAACTGTATATTTCTATTTTATTGTAACTGTATCTTTCTATCTAAGTCCTACGACAAACGTCATCAATGACAAAATATTGATTTCTAACTTCAAAACACGAGTTTTTATAGCAAAATATATACGGGATTGATGCACTCTTATTTTCACCAATACCTTAATGGAACTAATGACATGATATTAAAGTTAGAACGCAAAGGGACGTAACTCAATACAACAAGAATATTTAGTCTGGCATTATACTACTCCAACCTCTACTGCTATACTACTGTTATACTATAGCAGCCTCTACTGCTATACTACTGCAGTCTCTACTGCTATACTACTGCTATACTACTCCAACCACTACTGCTATACTACTCCAGCCTCTACTGCTATACTACTCCAACCTCTACTGCTATACTACTGCTATACTACTCCAGCCTCTACTGCTATACTACTCCAGCCTCTACTGCTATACTACTCCAGCCTCTACTGCTATACTACTCCAACCTCTACTGCTATACTACTCCAGCCTCTACTGCTATACTACTCCAGCCTCTACTGCTATACTACTCCAGCCTCTACTGCTATACTACTCCAACCTCTACTGCAGCCTCTACTGCTTAGCTCAGCAGTATAACAAAAGTATTACAAATATTAGTCATTATTTCTTACATTTTCTTTTTTCTTTCTCATGTTGACATTTTTTTTTTTAATATAAACGAAGCCATGATATTGCAGATAGTGTTTAGCATGCTCCACTAGAGGAATATTTTATGAATGATTGATGACAATAAAACAATAATATATATATTTCTTCTCTTTGTTATTTCTGAAGGGTGATTCTGGGACACCTTTGATGTGCAGACGTCAATCCGATAATGAATTAGTTGTGGCAGGCATTACTTCGTTTGGGTATAACGATTGCCAGAATGGTGTGGCTATCTATATAAAAGTTGCTGATTACCTTGCATGGATCAATTATATGAGAGAACATCCGAATGAGGCGCCAACAAATAAACCCTTAATCTGTCCAACACAACCAGAAATTAAAAACGACGAACCTCGTCGAATTGGTACAAAAGAGCGGTTTTATAATTATGATAATCATGACGACGATGAAGACGAGGGCGATGAAGAAGATGCAGAAGAAAATTCAGAGCGTGACGCTGAATATCATATATATAATATGGATTATAACAAGATTGGTCACGATGTATTTCATTTCATACATTCCTTTATCAGAGGTGCCCATGTGGTTAATCAATAAAATAAACCAAAAACAAACATAACAACAATACGTATTGCTTCAAATAATGATTGTTTCTCGGGGCATCTTGTGACCGGAATATCTGAATATCTAAGTCTATGTAATAACTTTTACTGGTTAAAATAGTTAATTACAGACGAAAATGTGTTGTTTTCACTTATTCCTTATTGCTTTCCATAAACGGTTAGTTCGCTAATAAAAGAATAAAAGATTATATCTTTGTTATGTTACAGAATACATCTATTATCAGGTATATAAGTGAAGCCAGTTAGACTTCCTTAATACTGAATATATCTCTTTATATCAAGTTATAGATAACATTCTTTTTCTAATAGAGTTAATAACGTGTATATATATATATATGTGTATGTAAGTATGTATGTAAGTATGTATCTATGTATGTATCTGTGTGTGTATGCATGTATGTATGTAGGTATGTATGTATGTATGTTCTTCTCGTTTTATAATTTCACACATTTTTGCCAATAGTGAAAGAGTCGGTTTCTAACATAGATACAAGACTCTCTCATGGGAAGTTACACAACATCAACTAGGTAGATATGTAGGCATGTCTGCATGCATGCATGTGTGTGCAGGTATGGATGTTATTGTATGTGTCGATGTGGATGTTTTGAGTTGTATGTGTGCATGCACATACACTTTGTACCTGTGCAGTTATTAGATGCAGATTTTTTGGAATGTTTTACATATTTTTACTGTTCCATTAATGGATTGTACTTGTAATTTCCTAACTA
>OZ024742.1:21892808-21900308 GCA_964016885.1 Eledone cirrhosa
AACTTCAAGTTCTGGTCAACTTTATTTAGTTACCTACCTAGCTATGTGTGGTTACACACTTGTAAAAATTATTTCCTGTGATTATTCATATTTATTTATGTGTTAATCAATTTCTAGTTATTATATATATATATATATATATATATATATATATATATATATATATATATATATATATATATATATATATATATATATATATATATATATATATAATATATATATATGCAGTAAGAAACACAGTAAACCGAGTGTCTAATATTACAAGGGTTGAAAGACCACATTTGTTTGAAATATTTAACCATGAAGCAGACAGAATGATAAAATAAAATTATATTATACAAACGGCCTCAATAACAATTATATCTCTCGGACAGATTATCCCTAATCTGTTTCGCCCTGAGTGTGTTTGCAGCAGATAATCATGGGCATCATCAGCGAGAGAATCTGATTAAATGCGACAAACACTATGTACCACAGAAAGATGAATTTATAACCTCGTGCGCCGCTAGTCAAACGTGGTAAGCGTGTATTGGTTAGAAACAACAGTCCAACACACGCAACTTAATCAAATTCCAACAAACGCATTTAATCAGATTCTCTCGCTGATGATGCCCATGATTATCTGTTGCAAACACACTCAGGGCGAAACAGATTAGGGATAATCTGTCCGAGAGATATAATTGTTATTGAGGCGGTTTGTATAATATAATTTTATTTTATCATTCTGTCTGCTTCTTGGTTAAATATTTCAAACAAATGTGGTCTTTCAACCCTTGTAATATTAGACACACGGTTTACTGTGTTTCTTACTGCATATATATTATTATTATACGGCTCAGTATTTTATACTTGGAGCTTAATAATTACAGGGTTTCAATAAGAGTTATTAACTCTAATTTTCATTTATATATATGTATATATATATATATATATATATATATATACATATATATATATATATACGAGCCCTCTTTGGATTTTAGTCTTCAAATTTATTATTATTAATATATATATATACACATATATATATATATATATATATATATATATATATATATATATATATATATATATATATATATATATATATATATATATATATATATATATATATATATCCATATATAAATTTTATATATATATATATAGGAAAAGAGTCAGGACCCCGACGCCAGAACTCAAGCTGTTTCCACAGCTATTTCTAGTCCAGAAATAGCTGTCGAAACGGCTTGAGCTCTGGCGTCGGGGTACTGACTCTTTTCCTATTACCCACTCTACTTCCCAAAGTATCAAGTACTCTGGTGCGTTATGGCTCACCTGGTTCCTTACCACACTTCCTTCGTTATATATATATATACGAATGTGGTGGTGTTGGTGGGGATTGTAGTGTTTGTGGTAGAGGTGGCCTTCACTTAGCGAGAAAAACGTCCAATTCCAACGTGAAAGGTTGGGGAGAAGGACATAGTATTAACTGTAAATTAAAAGTTAAAAAATCATAGATATATTGAATTTATAATTTAGAGAAAGTTAAATGGAGAGCGAAATATAAAAACGTAGACTGGTGGGTGTGTTAAAAGGGGATGTGTGGGGAGATAATACCAAACATTCAATCAATTATATGTATGTATGGTCCTGTAACTACGGTATTTCTGGAGCATTTCATAAACCTGATGAAGCCCATCTCATCTCCAGGTATGAACACAGCAGATTTCTTCCAGAGAAGGATAAAGAGAGTGAGAGAAAATAAGTGAGAAAGAGATATAGAGAAAGAATCTACTCCAGTACTTGGCTCGTACATTTTTATCGACCTGTAATTGATAAAAGGCAAAGTAGATCTCAATGGGATTCGACTCTGCTAATTCGACTCCTATTCAATCAGTTAGTCTGATAGTAAACATATTTTCTGAATGAATGGATGTAGTAACATGTGTATCGATTTCTATTTGCAGTTAAGGTCAAGGTAAATAAATCATTACTTTTAATTACATTTTAATTACAGTGATATTGAAATAGAACTATTGTAGGAGAGGAAATATTGTTGTGTACTATCTTATGTTAGATAAAATATGTTTAATCAATCACAACCAAAATCCGTAACTACGACTTATATTTTTATAAACAATTAACTTCTATTCAACATTTATTAACCACCGTACGCATCCATTTATATAAACCTTTCTTTTTTTAACGAGATCCCAAACCTCATTCACTTACTGAGGGTGGTGGAACTCATCAAATCGAACAAAAGGAAAAAATATTTTCTTTGGTCTTTCCATTGCTGGTACTATCAAGCGATTGCAACTCCTGGCAGAACCAACAACGCGAAATAGTCTTTCTCAATGACATAACACATCAGCCGATCCGGAAATCGAACTCGCAACCTCAGGATTGGTAATCCAATTCTCTAACCCCTATGCCACGTATTTCTGTTGCTACGGCATCAATAGTATAAATTAAACCCCATATGAAAGATAAGAATATTCTGCCGCGCAGTTGTATAACATTAGAAACAGGAAATAGTTATTGATTAAAGTCTAACTAGATCAGAATCAATCACAACATATTTTTGTAAACAATCAACTTCGATTCCTCATTTGTTAACCTATGTATCACTCATACAAACCTACTTAGTCATATATATAGTTTAAATTAAACCCTACTTCAAAGATAATATTCTGCCACATAAATTTATTAACTTAGAAGCAGAAAATAGTTATTGATCAAAGTCGTATTAGATTACTATAAAATCTATAGCTAAAGATATGTTAATGTTTTAGCAACAAATATTCATATAGTTCAATAATGTCATTGCTCTATTTGTCCTACACAGCATATTTTCACTACAACAGATGGTATTCAACATCATTGTAATTAATTTTCAGAAAAAAATTAACGAATTTGATCTGGGCTGTATGAAGGATGTGGAAGATTGGGAATGTTTTTCTTCGCCTCAAATTCTCTAATTGAAAGTTCCGAGGAGGAGCGTTATCGTGGTGAAACACCCAATAACTTCTTAGCAGTGAAATTAATACAACACAAACATTGATCGACACAATTACAGATACTTCTGTAATAAGGGCTTTATCCTTTACAGCCCCTTCGACACCGGCAATATTGATGTTAGTTTTCAATTTAAAGTGTTGCATGTCAATTCTTGCAGTAGTGACATGTGCAGAGAGAGAAGTCTGGGAGAAACATAGTTCAGGAAATATCGATCGATTTTAAATTGAAAAATATAATGGGTAAACCCTTTGTCCCAAAAACGGTAGATTGATTTTTTTTTTCATCATAATAGAAAGTTCTGGTCGATAAATGTTACAATTTTCATAATTAATACAATAATCGAACCCAGTATATGAGGATATACCATAAACAAGTAAACACGAAACACTGAAGGAAGTCAATCTCATATAGTAATTAAACTTTACCATATTACTTTAAAAATTGAATGCCAAATCCAACTGCCCAAATGGCTGAGACAGAGAGCACCGGATTAGAGTAAAGGTGTTTTATATGTAACACAGGCTAATAAGTTCAAGAAGAATTAGTGCTTATTTGCATCGGGCTCGACCATTCGCTGACGCCAATAATTTGAACATATTTTTACAACGTAATAAATAGCAATATATTTATATATATTAATATATATGTGTGTGTGTATATATATAAATATATATTATAACGAGTCGGGACACGACGGCGCATCTCTTGCCGTTTCAACAGCTAGTTCTAGACTTAATCCATTTCAATTTATAGACACACACACACACACACGCACATTATATATATATAAAGGAACCAGGAGGACCATAACGCAACAGAGTACTCGATACTTAGGGTAGTAGAGTGTGTAATAGGAAATGAGTCAGGACGCTACGGCCTAAATCTGAACTGTTCAGATCTAGCTGTCAAAACGGTCGGAGCTCAGCCTTCGGGGTCCTGACTATTTTCCTATATATATATATATATATATATATATATATAGAAGTAGTTACACAACAGTTAGTTCACCATACAGAGAACAATTGTTTCACCTTAGCGGATCCTCAGCTCGTAATGAAGATCCGCTAAGGTGAAACAATTGTTCTTGGTATGGTGAACTAACTGCTGTATAACCACTTCTACCTAACTCGTCCCCATGGACTGAGTGCTCTACCACTACGGATATTACCTTCCAGTGTTCTACCACTGTATATATATATATATATATATAAAACTTAGAGTTTTTCGTTCTCTCTCCTCTTCTCTGTCTCCCCTCTCTCTCTCTCTCTATCTTTCTCTCTCTGTTGTTCCGGTCTTTTTCTCTCTTTCCTTCTCTATCTTTTTCTTTCTCCGTAACCCAACGGTTTATTTTAAAAATAAAAATATCCAATACTAATAATATAATTAAAGCTACAACTCCACTATCCGGGAGCTTCCAACAGTAATGGTTGCATTCTTTAAGGGTATGTCAATATTTATTTATAAAACTGATCTATATTATATTTTATCTGATGAAAGCACACCATAATTTAACCTGGTGTCCTTGAAATATGTATAATGAAATAAATATGGTTTTATAAATATAGTTTCCATTTGTTAATATCGTATATATATATATATATGTGTGTGTGTGTGTGTGTGTGTGTGTGTGTGTGTGTGTGTGTGTGTGTGTGTGTGTGTGTGCGCGCGTGCGTGTGCGTGTGTGTGTGCGTGTGTGTGTGTGTGTGTGTGTGTGTATGTGTGTGTGTGTGTGTGTGTGTGTGTGTGTGTGTGTGTGTGTGTGTGTGTGTGTGTGTGTGTGTGTGTGTGTGTGTGTGTGTGTGTGTGTGTGTGTGTGTGTGTGTGTGTGTGTGTGTGTGTGTGTGTGCGTGCGGTTTGTGTATGTGTGTGTATGTGTATTTGAATTGCATGACTTTTTTATACATTTCTTCTTGGAGCGACAGATAAGTAAATGGAATTGAATTCTATTAAAATGTATGCAATATTCGGAAATGGCAGAGAGATTGATTACCGTCACAGCATGAAAGTGTAAATTGAAAACCTCTTTGTTTCTCTTCCGAAACAACTTACGCTGATTGCCTTTCATTGAAACTACAACTATAGGCGTATTTCAATCAGCCATTTATAAACTTGATAATATAACAGTATTTTCTTCTCTCTTTCGGGAAATACGATACACTTGCAACATATCTAACTGTGTCATTTCCCCTTATTTTACTATCCTCTCTCTCTATCTATCACTCTCTGTACATACACAAACACAGACACACACACACATATATATATATACACACACACACATATATATATACAGACACACATATATATATATATATATATATATATATATATACATACATATATATATATATATATATATATTATTATTGGTAGATTGGCAGTATCGGTAGAGGGTCGGACGCCATGCTTTCCAGCATAGTTACGTCCCTTTACGATCTGAGTTCAAATCCCGCCGAGGTTGACTTTGCCTTTCATCCTTACGGGGTCGATAAAATAAAGTACCAGTAATGCACTGGGTAATTGCTGGCCTTGTGCCTAAAGTAGAAACAATTATTATCATTATTATTGTTGCTGTTATTATTATTTAAAGTTCGGAGGCCATAATCAATTAATTAAGTTAATACAGATTTATTTTAATCTCCGGTATACATATTTCACTGAGGAAGCGAGGGAAAAGGAAGTGGGGAAGGAAGGAATGGAGAAAGAAAAAAGAAAGAAGGAAAGAAAGAAAGAAAGAAAGAAAGAAAGAAAGAAAGAAAGAAAGAAAGGAAGATAGAAAGAAAACCGGGTGAGATCAGTGTTGTATTTAGAAATTGGGAGCCCCTCATACACAAAAAATTAGAAAACACAGCAAACTCTCCAATTTTACATATCAAAGTTACCTTGGTGCAAGTAATTGGAATTGGAAAAATATACATACAGGTATTAAATTAAAAAATTCTAAACATCCTAAAACAAAAAAAAACAGCTGAGGGCACATATAAATTGCTACGGCCGTCGCTGGTGGATGCCCCCAGCGCCGGCCGTAATAATTTATATGGCCCGGAGCAATTTCCTCTCCCCCCCCCCCCCTATTAAATCTGGCCCTTGGTGAGATAGAGGTATGACCTACTCCAATCAACTGAAAATGATTCCATATATTGCAGAGGTTCTTGACAATATATATTGATTTTTTAATAAAGTAGCAAGCTAATGTTTTTGGTATGCAGTGTAAGATTTGAGTAGCCAACTTTTACTGTGAGATACACCAAGATATGTGGACGATAACCTTTGCAAAAGTTAAATGAAAATCATAAAATTTTGAAACCACTGAAATTATTGTAAATAAATCTCTCTTAAAGACTCCAGACGTATTTTTAACTCCTCTTCTTTTTTCCTATTTCTTTACCCCGTGTAGGATATAAAAAAGCCTTACTTTCTGACACACACACATACACATATAATATATATATATATATATATATATATATAGAGAGAGAGAGAGAGAGAGAGAGAGAGGGAGAGAGAGAGAGAGAGAGAGAGAGAGAGATATAAATGTTCAGGACCCCGACAGCAGAGCTCAAGCCGTTTCGACTAGCTATTCAGTTCAGAAATGGCCGTCGAAACGCTTGAGCTCTGCCGTCGGGATCCTGAACCTTTTACTATTACCCACTCTACTACCCAAAGTATCAAGTACTCTGGTGCGTTATGGTCTACCTGGTTCCTTACCACACTTCCTTCGTCATATATATATATATATACACGTTTGTGTGTATATGTATTTATATCTATAAATGTATATATGTAAGGGAGTGTTGTAGTTTGCTTGAAGTAATGTGCGTTAAGTATAAGAAGGTAAGCAATTCAAAGCTACGACAATGCAAAATGTGTGTTACGATATAATATAAATGAAGGTAAGAAAGCTGCTCTGTTTTACCTATTTTCCAAGGTTTTTTACTTCTGATGAAGAGATTTTTCTCGAAAATTAAGGTCGTATTTGAATAAAAATAAATAAAAAGAGCTCTGTTGCCTTTTATTTTAAATCGTTCCACATCTTTTGCATTTTTGCAGCCCTCGAATTACATATCTTCTTATATATATGTGTTTCTATGTGTGTTTATATACATATATATATATATATATATATATATATATATATAGAGAGAGAGAGAGAGAGAGAGAGAGAGATCTATAGATAGAAATAGATAGATTATATGGATATATATACCCACTCGTCTCAAGTTCAAGCTCAATTTGGTCTGTTACACGTATCTCAGATGTATGTACATAATATACATATGTACACTTGTAGTCCATATATAAACCATATGCATTTACCACAGATTACTAAAATACTTAATTATCTATTGGAGAGATTGGCAGTTTGGGTCCTTATATTTAAAATCTGGCCTCGATCTATAACCTGCTTGGTATGTGGACTATATTTTAAGCCTGCTCAAGTCTATTATCAGCTTATGGGGGTACTTATTACTAGCTTATGGTATCTACATTTTA
>OZ024742.1:21902808-21912808 GCA_964016885.1 Eledone cirrhosa
GTACATCTGTATACATATATGTATGTACGTATACATACATACATACATACTTACATATATATATATATATATATATATATATATATATATATATATACGTGTATATAATGGTAGCTATGGTGCTTCCATAGGCGGTATGCCAAAATTAGCACTCACTATTCATACAGAGCAGAGTGTGAATAGTATAAAAAAACGAAAAATCAGTGATGCATCTGGACTCAGTTTATTGCGTGTTACAATTGTTTCGCCGGGAGGTAGCTCGAGACATGATCACTGTATGTATCTGGCTGATTCTACGGCTGCAGGTTCCTTCCGACACAGGCAATTCGTTCGGAGCAAATTTTCTCACTCTATTTAAGATTTGTTTACCATAACTTGATGATCTTCCGCTTGGATTACCCATTACTCAAATACTTTTGGGTTCCAAACATTCGCGGCATTAATTTACTGTCTAATACAAGATTCCTGGAATCAGAATGTGCTGCTATGATGGAATACATCCTAGAATGGAAACATAACCACAAATAATAAATGCTATTAACCATTGATAGGAACCTCACAAGTATAACGCACCAAAATATACGCGAAGAGCGAGAGAAAGAAACAAAATAAAAGGAAGGGGGACAAAAAAAACGACCATTAATTCAATATTTTGAATCGGATTAGAAAGAGAGAAGAAATAAAAATTAAAAACAAACCAACACGTGTTGCTCCCCACACGGATATACACACATATATGTGTGTATTTGACATACATATGTACGTGGGCATACATGTATGTGTATATATATGTATGTGGTATGCTAATATTATGCCATTCCTTGGCGCAAACATGCCCATTTACAGGCTTTTCCATCCCATTGAATGAGAGTCGTACAGAGCTGTTATACTAGTCGCGAATTATTAAACAGTATAGTTCGCCATACGTAACTGAACACGTGAAGCCCATAAAGATGTTGATCCTGACATCGATGAAGGAAATTTGCCTGCATCAGATACCAACCCTCTTGAGTTGATGAATTTTTATCTTAAACATTTACCACGCTGCTTCATCACTTCTAACACATTATCAAATCCACTATACTCTATCCATATCTACATTGATGATTGTACGCTTGGATTATCTGATTACCCAATAGTCAAACATTCCCGACATTAACTCACAGTTTAATCCATGATGCTGGGAAGCAGTATGTGCTCTCATGATGGAATACATCCTAGAATGGAAATATAACCTCAAATAATAACTGCTAGGAACCTCACAAATTTAACGCACCGAAACATACGAGAAGAGCGAGAGGAAATAAATTAAAAAAATGGAAACTTAAAACAAAACAAAACAAAACCGACCACCAATTCACTGCCAAATAATTTGAATCGGATTAGACAGAGAGAAAGAAAAGATCAAAAAAAAAAAAAAAAAAAGAATATATTTATTTGCCGTTGTGCTGCCAAATGATGCCGAAAGCCACAGACCCGCATCTCCGGTCAAGAAGGTGACAGCAACAGGATAATAACTGTTTCTACATTTGGCACAAGGCCAACAAATCAACAGTGCATTACTGGTACTTTATTTTATCGAGCCCGTAAGGATGAAAGGCAAAGTTAACCTCGACGGGATTTGAACTCAGACCATAAAGGGACTTAACTATGCTGGAAAGCATGGCGTCCGACCCTCTACCGATACTGCCAATCCACCGCAGCAGGATAATAACATCGACCCCGCATCTTCGGTAAAAGAAGGCACTCGAGTCTCAGGCTACGGCCTGGCAGCCCGAACAGAAAGAAAGAGGGTGTCATACGCCCCATCGCTGTGGGCAATGTCTTCCGGAGGATGGCTGCCAAGGTGGTCTGCAGGTCCATAACACCCGAACTGTTCAGTCCGGTGCAATTGGGTGTCGGGGTATCCGGTGGCTATGAGGGGCCCGCACATGCAACCAGGCAGTTCTTCAACAGCTTCCCACCGGAACCATCATCCAGAGACTCCAGGCACCTCATTGTCAAGCTTGACATGAGGAATGTCTTCAACTGCTTGCGCCCTGACCATCTGCTCGATGTCTGCCTCAGCCGAGCCGCCTCTGCCTACCCGCTGGCCTACCTGTCGTATGGAGCCCCGAGCATGCTCCTGGCTGTTGATACGGTCATAACTTCGGCTACTGGGTTTCAACAGGGCGACTCTTTGGGGCCCCTCCTGTTTGCCCTTTGTATAGATCACATCGTCCGGAGTATCACGGGCCCTCTCAACGTTTGGTATCTGGATGATGCTATGTTGGGCGGGCCCGTACAGTCTGTCTGTCATGTCCTCCAACCGGTGGTTCCTGCCCTGGCGAGAATCGGCCTCCAGGTCAACTCGGCAAAGTCGGAGGTGGTGAATGTCAGCCACGATGCTGAGAGCTTTGCAGCCTCCGTCTCGGACGTGCGGTCCATCTCCACCAGGTACATGTGACCCCCAAAGAGGATGTCCTCATCCTCGAGTGACCGATCCACCCGCCAGCCATCCGCTCCACCAACAGGTCCAGACTTCAACAACCCCAGACTCTCATGAGCCGACTGGGCCTGATCGACGGCCACCCAGCTCTCTTTGTTGAGGAACTGCTTCGCCTACACCCTCCACAGCGCTCCGTGCTACACCCACACATCTCTCCTCTCTGACCTCGATACTTGTATCCGAGCAGCAGCCGAGGAGATATGCAACGTCAAGTTTGACGACATTGGATTGCAACAGGCAACTTTACCTGTCAGGTATGGCGGCCTTGGCCTCCGGTCCCCGATCTCGCTGGCTTTGCCGGCGTATCTTTCGTCGGTAACCTCGTGCCGCGTCCTCGTCAGCAGGGTTATTCAAAACACAATAGAACCCTCTATGTTCAGAGAACGTGAGGCCACCTGTGAGACGTGGGACCGGCTGGGACTTAGCCAAGTAGACTCCCTCCTCATTCTCCCCCTGTTGACGTATTGTACCCCCAAAGCACTTGGGATGCCATCCAGTGCAGCCTGTCCTTAGACAGGCTCACGCGCCAGCTCGACCAGCACCGCCTTTCCTGCTTTCGAGCGGCCTCCAAACCCTACAGTGGTGCCTGGCTCCATGCCCTGCCCTCCTTCTCCGCTGGCACGCAGCTAGACAACAATAGCCTGCGCATTGGCGTTTCCTTGATGCTCGGCCTCCGGATCTGCGAACCACACCAATGTCGCTGCGGATCCACCGTGGACTCTTTCGGCTTCCACCCACTTTCCTGTCGCCATAGTGCCGGCCGCCTTCCACGCCATGCTGCCCTCAACAAAGTAATCAAATATATTAAGTCTCAATATGGCATTTTAAATTGAATGTTATTTCAGACCAATGAGAGAATATGATTTTTACATACATAAATATTTAGCTAATTTTTATTTCTATATTACCTTTGAATAATTCAATATTTCTGGCTTATTAACCATCAATTTTCTATTTATTGATAGTTTATTTTTTGTTTTGTTTCTATTTTCTTTTCTTTATTTATTTGTTTCATCTGAACTTGTTCCAATGATATATTTCTGTCAACATTCTAAGAATAAATTTTCGCTGTAATTCATTTCAGAAGTAGATCTATATTAGTATTATTATATTTTTAGAAAATAATATTGTTTTTATTAAATCAATAATAAATTAATTCTACAGGGACATTCTGTTGGTTCTTTGATGTAATAGCATGTATCTGATCGACAGCCATTGGTTGTCGTTCGTGCAATATAATATGGCATCCACGACTGCAAAGTGGAATGGCAATTTATGAGAATGTAGTATATTTCCTACAACGGATTGCTGAAATGCGTCAACTATAAAGAGAACGTATGCTATCAAACAGGCTGGTGATTCACTTCGGTGTATTATGAAACAAATACTATGATCATAATACACAACCGTATAACATAATCCATCTCGTATTTCTGTAAGATATTACTAAATTATATTATTTCATAAAGTAAATATCTTTTGTCTTTTCATTTTTTCACACATGCAATGCATATACTTAGTAATACGAGGGTCGATTGAAAGGATCATAGACTGACCAAGATACTCTCATGGAATAATAATACGTCATAATAATAATAATAATAATACGTCATAATAATGATTTCTTTATTAACCACAAGGGTTTACATAAAGTAGACATTAAGGACAGTGCAGGACAATGCAGGACGGTACAAATGGGCATTTCTGCGTGTAAAAAAACAAAAACAGAGGATGTAACAAAAATAACAATGAAAATAACAATGAAAAATTCCCCAATAGGGGGGAGACTTCGGAGGGACATTTGTGGAGAAAGCCCAGTAAAAAGCCACAATGACCCTGACCACCAAGGCAAGTGCCCTCTCCCAGTTTTCCACCTTTAGTTTACAGATATATACTCAGAGTCGGCCCATTCACTCGGGCCATTCTTGCTTCTCTCACCCATCTTTCAACAAAATGCTGGGAAGAGAGCACTTCCTTCTCTACTCTGATTTTCCTTTTCAAATGAAATTTGAAAAAGTCAATCAGAGCATCACCGAAGAGGTAAGTGCTCGTCTTCAGCCCTTTCAAACGTGTCCACCATACTATCTCTTTCGCCATGGCCACCAGACAGATAAAAACTGCCTGCCCTTCCCGGCTAAAGGAGGAGGGCGGGGCAATCCTCACGATAGACTCAGATGATAGCTGGATCCGTCCTAAACGCGACAGCAGGTGTTCGACATAAACCCACAAGTCAGCAATTTTCGGACACTGGACGAGTGCGTGCAGGACGGTTTCGTCGCCCTGCGCGCATCTCGGACATGTCCGGCTGACGGCACCTCCATTGTAGAGTTTATCCCGAACTGGCAAGGCTCCTCGGTAGCACTGCCAGGCCAGAGATTTCTGGAAGTTGTCCATAGGCCCTGGCCCGAAAGTTCTTCCGAAGAGATTGGCTAGTTGATTTTCGTCGACGCCTAGAGTTTCCCCAAGTACGTCGTCGCTCTTCCCCTCCACTAATCCTCTATAGAACGCCGAGGTGGAGTTTCCACCGATCACATTGCCCGATTGGTCGAGGGCTGTGAGCGCCTGAAGACATTCCAGTCTCCAGGCGCTCCCTCTCGGTCTTCGCTTGACCCAGGACTGCAGCTCCGTCAAGGAAACGAGCTGGGGAAAAACGCGTCTAGCAAACGGCGACCACACCTGATCACCGTCGAGGAAGAGGTGGAGATGTCGTAGCCTGAGCGCGTGCCTGCGCATCATCAGCCACGGCATGCCCAGCCCTCCACGTAGCGGGTGTTGACAACAGATGGACCGCCTGACCATCGGAGCACGTCCCTTCCACAAAAAGCGAAAGAGCAAACGCTCCAGCGCAGTCAGGCGAGGCTTAGGACAAGGTACGACGGTTAGGCGGTAGCAGATGACAGACGCGATGTACGCGTTAGCCACCTCCGCTCGACCTTTCAGGGATAGCTTCCTCTCCGCCCATTTCTGGGTGAGAGAAGCCACCCTGCTCGTCACCTCGTCCCAGTTTTTGTCCGTCTGGAGGTCCGGACCGAACCAGACCCCTAGCAATTTAACCGGTCCGTCCGTCCAGCGCCCGACGACGCTGTTGGACGGCATGGACCTGCCTCTCCAGGTGCCGAGCTGCAGGCCCACTGACTTTTCCTGGTTGATCATTGCTCCTGTCACCGCTTCGTATTCTCTTAGTGTAGTGCCGATCGCCTCGATGTGTTTGGCGTTCGACACCACTACGGTGACATCGTCCGCATATGCTGACACGGATCTTCCGCATCCTAGTTCGCGCGGGACTCCCCTCAACGTCTCCAGTTTGTGCAGTAATGGCTCGAGAGTCAATACGTACAAGAGGGACGAGAGGGGACATCCTTGGCGGACCGAGCGCATGATGTTGAACGGTTCCGACAGGTGACCGTTCACTCTCACCACAGAGCAGATGTCGCTGTGCATGGCAGCGATCCAGCCTCTGAAGACGGGCCCAAAGCCAGCCGCCCTCAGGACTGCCGCAATAATACGTCATAATAATACGTCATATGTGGAGCGGGGAGAACAATTGCACGCAAAGACAAAACCACGTAAATGGTATAACTGAAGTCGTAGACAAAATTTCTAACTAGGAAACCGAATGATTCTCGTCTTCAGAGTTAAGAAGAAAGTAAATAAAATACAGAGGTAATTGAAAGAAATACATACACGCATCCATATACGTACATATACAAGCATACGCAAAAACACTCGCCATAAGTATACAAATACAAGCACGTACACAAAAAAAACCCGCACGCACATACAGAATGCACGCAACGCATATACCCGCACACATACGAATGTATACACCAAATACACATAAAAATATATATTTTAAAAAAAAATATATATATATATATGTGTGTGTGTATGTGTGTGTGTATACATATAATATATATATATATATATATATAATATATATATATATATATATATATATAAGTGTATATATATATATACTTTTATCGTCGAATTGAACCCTGCCACTCCAATGTGGTTGATAATAGTAAGTGTGGTGCTGAAAGCTCCGAGAAGATCGAGAAATTACGAAGAAGACGATGGTGATGATGATGAAAGATATCTAAACAATATAGATGATTTTGATGATTGTAATGGGAATGCTGATGCGGATGATGATTGTAAAGATAATGGAAGTGATCGAAGTCAATTAATTTATCCTTTCATGTCTGTGGCATATCTGAACATCAATGACAACTTTATCACCAGTAGATTCCATAACATCTACACTTTTTTATAGATTACATGATGAAAACGATGTTTCATCATGTTTAATATACCATTGATATATGTATGTATGTATGTATATAAATATATGTGTATATTGTTAGTATATATATATTAAAATATAAGTATTAATAAATTAGATGTTCTTTTGATCAATTACATTTTATTATACATATTTAGGATGTACAACAGTACGTCCTCATCAGACAAAATATAATTATACATGACATACCCTGAGATGTTAAATGGTTAAGATTTAATCAAGGTAGTGATTACCCGATAGAAAATTTTACTTATATAATATCTGAGTGAGAGTGCGAAAATGTAATGAATTCATTAGAGAGAGTGTGTGAGTAAGAAAAAACGTTACATACTTAAAGTGTTCTAAAATTTTAAATTGTATGATACTACAATATATCTAGGGAAACGTCTCATGAATCATAACAGCCAGTGATAGCCACTGGAAAAAGATTTATAAGGAGGGAAAGATAAAGTGTGGGGGTGGGTTTCGAAAGTTAAACGGTTAGACTTTGAAAATATTTAATTTATAATATTAATGTGAAGACTCCAGATTTCGGGATTATTTGCTATTTATTTATATATTATTTATATAAATTCGATAAGTGTGTTATCATTTTTAAACTTCTGAATTGTGAGAATAACATTTTAAAGGATTTAGCTGGCACGTAAAGAATGAAATATTATACTGTAAATCTAAACTTTAACAAATATCTCAACATATTTGGTATGTAAAGCTTTTGAAGTACTTATTGTTATAAATATTTGAATAACTGTTATGTATATAGGTATATATTAATGAGTCAGTATGTAAAGGTAAATAATACCGACGAAGATAAAAAATAAAATAAAATAATATGTTACGGATAAAATTTATACATATGTATAATTGGGTGTAAATGCACTAATTATTCATCAACCAAGATATCAACATATTATTAGATATAGGGATGTATATATATAGATATATATTAGGTATTATTAATGTAGTATACTTCCTTGCTATTCTGAGTTCAAATCCCGCCGAGGTTAACTTTGCCTTTCATCCTTACGGGGTCAATAAAATAAAGTACCAGTAATACACTGGGTAATTGCTGGCCTTGTGCTTAACGTAGAAACAATTAATGTAGTATACTTTAGGTAAATGATAACAGTTATACTCTTAACAACGTGTTACATTTAAATATATATATATATACATATAAGAAAAACGAGCAATGAGTTCATGTATAAAGTTCAAAATAATGTCTATAATAATTTTTAGTTGGATATTTTCTATATATTTGAATCATGTATATAGAAGTATGGTAGGTATATTTAAAAATATTTTAAAATATATAAAATACAATATATAACTACATATATATTATAATACATTATATTATAAATAAATAAATAAATAAATAAATAAATAAAAGATCGAAAGTACAGCGAAAAATTCACATTTATATATAAGTTTGAATCCGTCTCAAATTTAGATATTATAGTGCAGTAAGTATATTTAAAAGAAATATATGCTATATTATACTATAAATAATAGATCAAAAAGTCATTAAACATTTGGAGTTATAGATAAGTTTCATAAAAAATTTTGGATTGGGTATTAAAACTAAAATTTAAAAGAGATTACAAATGTATTAAAAATTCACAGTTAAATAAATTCAATAGATATGTAAAGATTAGGTATTGTACTAAATTATAGATAAATGAAGGTGTTGATCAAAGTTAACAAATAAAGTTGTGTGTATCAATGTTTAGGCATGCTAATTGAAATATTGTCATTCATTCTAACGTTGTTTTTTCTATAGATATTTATAAAATAAAGCAATATTAAAGGCCATTGATGGTTTTTACTGTTGATTATATATTCCTGGTAACCGAGTTGTTATTGGTTCTTTCTTTCTCATTTTATGTGAGACTAAAAAAGTGGACATAGCTTTATGGAGGCAATTAGAGAATAATTCACTTTTTTTGTTCATTAAGCTCGCATAAATATTAATAATCAACAGGGTCTCCATTGTACAGAGCGGGCAGTTATTTGATATACTAGAGTTGCGGTAAATTCCACAGTCGCGAAGTTTTTTCCAAAGAATGGAGTATTCCAGATTCTTCTCTTTTAAAGACCATATGAGCTGTGATAAAGACGTGGATGATTTCTTCTTAGAGTTCGAGAATGAGCATTTATGGTTCGCGAAACGAAGTTTGAATGTGGACGAGGTTGATCCAATGTAATTGTATGTTTTATGGTCAGTTTTTATGGTGCATTTATAAACCAAATTACTATCTAAACAATTATTTTGCAAAGGACAATTACTTTTATTTCTACAATTACAATTTGGTTTAGTATCATTAATGTTAACTCTATTATTATGATCATTATGTTGGTTTGGTTTTAGGATTTTGGCGTTTAATTTGGCGATATTTTGGGCCATGTTACTGGTTGTAGAATTTGCGAATTTAATGGTATGTCTATTAAAAATGGAATGGTATTTATGTTGAGTAGGGAAAGAGGTGTCAAGAGCTTTAAAGAATAGTTTTGCAATTAGTGTTTTAACTGCGACCAAAGCTGGGGGTGCAAACCATATGACAGGTTTAGATCTAGTTCGTATTCTCGATTTATTTAGCGTATGTGTGTTTGAGTTATAGTTATTAGAGTTACTCTTATATGTGTTATAATTTTTATTATTATTATTAGGAATAATACTTGGATCTACATATTCTATATTATTCATATATCCTGCTCTTTTTAACGCGTTGTTGTAATATTCCACATTTTTATCAAATATATCTTTATTAGCTGATATTTTATTAATACATTTTTGCACACTATTTACTATAGCTTTTTTTACAGATCTAGGGTGATTTGAATAGTTACTAACATAGTTTAAGTTTTCATTGGGCCTATGAAAAGGATAATAGAAGCCAGTGTTTAAGTTAAAGGTAACGTCAAGCAAATTCACTATTTTGGTACCATTTTCTACTTCTAATTTAAGGTCGTGCGTTTTAAAGAATTCTATTATACTTTTCTTAACTCTATTTAATTCTATATTATTGTGTTTGACCACCGTAAATAAAATGTCATCTCTATATAAACCACCGGTAATCTCCGGCAGTTTTCTATTTATCATGTTTTATATGAAAATTCCCAGAAGATCTGTGATTTGCGCGGAATCAGATGCCCCCATAGTGATATCAAAGTTTCTATCTCTATCTGAGCGTGTCCAAGGTTCG
>OZ024742.1:21915308-21927808 GCA_964016885.1 Eledone cirrhosa
ATATATATAGAATATATAGAAATTAATCATTATATATATATATATATTAAATTAAATAAAATAAATAAGTCAAATGTTTAAAATTTGGCTTCGTTTATTACTGCTATATATATTTCGGTGACAGCCATCTTTGTCTGTGACCTCTTCAGGCAGTCCGAATTAGTGTGGTAGAGACGAGTACACATGTGGTTGAGGTGTATAACTTTGTCAATACTCTGATATGCACAGTTCCTGGTTGGGTTGTTATTTCACTGAGAAACTGGAATCATATGAATTTAAACAAACGAATTTCAGCATCAAAGGGCCTCTTCTCCTCTCATTGGTCAGTTGTTAGAACATTCCTTAGTCAAAAGTCTATAGAAATTCGTTTTGAGGCAAGCCAATCTGTAATTGTTGTTCTTGTTGTTGTTAGGTACATCTGACCTCTATTCTTATGTTGGTAGTGGTGTTATTGTTGGAGTCAGCTCAAAAAAGTGATAAAGTGGTAGAAGGAGTAAGATGGTAAAGGAACAAAATAAAATAAAATAATCGAATAAAATGTGTGTGTGTGTTATACCCATCTCAATGTTATAATGATTTGTAAGGTCTAACTTCCCATTGGTCAGTTTTGAGAGCATTCCTGAGTCCAAAGTCTATAGAAATTTTTTCTGGGGTGAGGCTCCCTGTAGTGTTTGTGTTTGCCATTGTTAAGTACATCTGACCTCTACCCTTATTTTGGTAGTGTTGTTGATGTTGTGGTCAGCTTATGTCTTGCTGCTGCTGACAATTTAGAAGTATCTGTGTGTGTGTTTCTTCATCCCTCCTGCCACCATCTTCCGTGGTGTGGGGGGGGGGGGGCTCTGCCATGTATATGAAGAAATAGAAGGCAATAAAATGAAGAAAACAGAATAAATAATAAATGGAGAATAAATGAAAAATTAATGGAAAATTAATGAAAAAGTAATGAAAAAGTAATGAAAAATGAATATGAAAATGAAAAATGAAAATGAAAAGTGAAAAATAAAAATGAAGATTCAAATAAAATAAGATAAAATGTGTGTGTGCTATAACCAATCTCAGGGTCAGAAATATGTTGGATAGAGTGGTAGGAGGAACAAGATGGTAAAAGAATAAAAGAATAAAACGAAATAGGATAATCAAATAAAATGTGTGTGTGTTATAACCAATCTCAACTTAAATGTAAATATAAGGCGATAAAGTGAAGAAAACAGAAAACAAATAACAAATGAATAATGAGAAATCAAAAATGAAAAATCAAAAATCAAGTAAATTAAAATGTGTGTGTGTTATAAAGATGTTGGCCAAATTATAAAAGCTGTGTTCAATGTTCATTGTACTTTGTTTCGTGTGGGGAGACCACAGTGGACAACAGTATTCAAGGTGGGGTGGAGCACAAGTGACATAGAAATATATATCAGTGTGTGTATACATATATATATATATATATATATATACACACACACACATATATATATATACATTTATATATATATGTGTGTGTGTGTGTATCTCAGTGTGTGTCGCCATATCTCATATATTTTATATATATTCTCCATATTCATTAAATCGTTCTCTCTCACACTTTCTTTGACATAGACGAAAAACCAATCAATAAATCAATCAATCTGTCTGTCACTCAATCTGTTTCAATGACTTCATCGATATTTCATTTTTATAGGTTTGTTATCAGAGTAGTAGCTTGTAATGTCATTAACCTTTTCAGTACTTCCCTCTATTTAGGTATAATGCTCACTGTTTAAATTCCACCTTTCTGTGTTGACCTCTCTATCTATAAAGTAGCACGTGGAATCAGATAGAATTCATAAGTGTACAGTTGAATTAATGGTTATTTTTCACAGTAGCTTGAGCATAGAACTGTCTTGCAGGATTTGGTCCTGCTACTACGGTTCTGTATTTAAACTTCACTGTGGCCTGATCTATAATATAGTTAATCTAGCATCTCACAACTAACTGTAATGACTTTATCACAGCTCACTTTCTTGTAAGTATTCTGATGAGATCTGCTTAGAAATATCTTCCTTCATCTCTCCCTTCAACCATTCTAAGAAGACTTTAGCAGAGTTATATATACTGTCCTTCCTTCTCCGACTAAACCGAAACAAAAAGAGATATTTGAAATTGAGGCTGTTGAAAAACAATACTAATGGTTTCTGATTTAGGCACACAGGCCAACAATTTTGAAGAAGGGCAAAGTCGAGTATATCGACCTCAGTGCGTTCCTAGTCCATTATTTTATCGACCCCGCATGGATAAAAGGCAAATCTAACCTCGGTAGGATTTGAACTCTGATTGTATAGGGTCGTAACTCTCTGCCATAAAGCATGAAGCCCGATGTTCCCCCGATACTGCTAATACACCGTAACTTAATATTAATGATACAAAAATTAATTGTTTTATAATTATAGTAGAAAATATTCCCGTTTTATCCTTTCCGCCATTCGATCTCAAGTAACCATATTTTCAAACTTCAATATTTTAAAATGGAACTCAGTTGTGAAAGGGTACTTAAATCATTTAGACTTGTGTAAACAAACATGAAGTAAACACCTGTTTCTAGCTGCACAAATTCCAATATTTAATGGCGAAACATAAACTACAAATTGAGCTTTAATATAACAGCTTTTCTATATCACACGGGAATCTGTAAACCTCATAGCAAAAATACATTATAAATGCATGTTCATTCTTCAAGCAGTTTGTAGTTGCAGACCAGTTGCCAATTGCACAAGCTACAATATGAAATTTGCATTAACTCTCTTCTTTCTTGCTTTGCTAAACTGTGAGTTATTGTTTTCGTTTTCTTTCAGGTTTTCTACTGAAATGATACCACAACCAGAGGCGAACCTGATTATGACAATATGTTTGGTTAAAGAAATAAGCCTACATATTTCAGTGACAGGGTTATTACAGTGAGCCTCTTTGTAGTAATCCAGGCTACGATAGTGTTGGGATTATTGTAGAGATCCAGCCCCAGGTTATTGTAAGGATCCAGGTTATTGCAGTGAAACTCTTTGTTTTGGCTACCATCCTATTCTGCCAGATTCTCCCATTGACTCAATGTCACACATGTTAACAGGTTCCTGTTTTGTGGTAAATACCTTCCAGGAAATATAGATATCTAATGTCCAATCACTCATTCAAAATTCTCTTCATATTAAGTATTAAGTCAAATATAAATCCAAGTGTGGTATTCCACTTCCTTTGCACATCACCGACATTAAAAACGAAGTCCTTGAAAACCAACGTAGGTTACAATTTAATTAATTATCTCATTTCCTGATATCCTTGGGAAGAAGTTTCATTTACCATAGTCTCGGGTCGATCCATGACTTCTGAGAGAAATTGGGTAGATGATGGAAGCCCGTCGATTTGGCTGTATCTGTAATTGAAACAGTCATCGTTTTCACACAACGTGTCACGCTAAATCTCCCTGAGATTTATGTTAATGGTACATGTGTCTGTAGATCAAGTTCATGATTAACCTGTTCTCTTGATCAAACAACTGGAACATTCATCATTGAAATCGACGGAGGTCTATCTCAAATTCAATATTGTAAACTCGATACCAACTCAAATGCTTCATGTTTGATAATACTAATGCTGATATCTTTAATTAGGTGGTGTCCTGGACTGTCTTTGCACATATCTAGATAGTGGAGACTATCATCCCGATAATGACCACCATCTAAAACACAATAAACATCATATCATAGGAGGTACGTATGCTGCGTTATGCGAATTCCCGTGGATGGTATCATTAATAATAACAACAGCAAAAGGTGATTTCTTATGTGGCGGATCGATAATTGATAATCAACATATTTTAACTGCTGCTCATTGTGTGTAAGTATAACTCCTTTTCATAATATTCCAAACTAGGAAATTATCTTTTATAATCTAAGAAACCGAGTCAGTTAAGACATCTATCGTTTATAAACATCCAAGCGATAACAGTTAGGAAAGGAACGCAATACAGTTGCATGTATGATGGACACTCAATATTATTTTTAACAATATATGATTAATACATATAATATCGATTAGGAGGTGTGGGTGGGACACCCCTGAATGGTTAAAAATTAGAATATCACCCTGCTGTCATTAGATCCCGGGATTGATCCCATTAGATGACCTTTGAGCAGGTGTTAATTACCATAGCCTCGCGCTGATCCAGGCTTGTAAGTGAAATTCAGTAGAAGCATATTATTTGGGAGTCTGTAGGAAGTCTGTAATTCAAATTGCCAACCTTGCTTCTCCCTGTGCCACGCTGAATCTTCCTGGGAATTACATTAAGTGTACACGTGTCTATGGAATCTTCAATCAAAACACATTAATTATAAGGCAACTGGACACTGATCACTGAAACCGACAGAGCTTCATTCCAGATTAAGAAGATGAAGAATACAGTCTACTGTAGTTGGCATTCCTCGCCCTTCGTTATTTCTAATATTATCAGTCATACATCGTGGGAAAGCCTAAGATTCCCATAATTGTTTATTTTTAATGTTATCACAGTCATACATTGTGTGTGTGTGTGTGTGTATATATATATATATATGACGATTCAATTTGGATTGCCTCGGAAACGTAAACTTACTATGTAAGAAGCTGTCTGATGATGTCACGGCACTAGGTACACCGAACAGTGTGGCCACTGTCATCATTGAAATATGTATCACAGCATTATCATTAAAGGACTTTAACATCTGAAACTACTTCGCATTTTCTTTTTCTCTCTCTCTATGTGTGTGTGTGTGTGTGTGTGTGTGTGTGTGTGTGTGTGTGTGTGTGTGTGTGTGTGTGTGTGTGTGTGTGTGTGTGTGTGTGTGTGTGTGTGTGTGTGTGTGTGTGTGTGTGTGTGTGTGTGTGTGTGTGAATTTTGCGTATACATGACAGAATTTATACTTTTGTTTGCAGGAAAGGAGGCATTAGTGTGTATGTATCTGCAGGAGGAAATAACCGCCATAATATGAAGTTGACAATGGTTTTCTTCTTTTTCTATTTCTCATTTTATATTGTTGGCCGTGATCCAAACTTTAAATAACTTCAGCGAGTATTACAACTGAGTAGAAGCTCTCATTGTTGTCATATACCGTACAGGATATAGCAGCTAACGCTTCCTCATTTCACCACACTACCATCTTATATAAGAAGGATATTGTAAAGAATGTGAACTCTGATCTAGAGAAAATGACTGCTTGGTCACGGCTGGAACGCCTGTAATTATCGATCGAACCGATGGACACGATCTCAGACTTCATTCTCTTATCGAGTGTGGAGTGGAACTCGTCAAATCGGACCAAAGAAACAATGTTTGGTCTTTCCATTGCTGATACTGTCTACCGGTCGCAACTCATGGCAGAAAGAGCAGCGTGAAATAAAGTGTCTTGCTCAAGGACATAATACATCACCCAGTTCGGTAAACTAACGGTTGCGAATCCACCTCCCTGCCCACTGAATCATGCGCTTTCACTTTATAAGTTTCCTCGATTAAGGTTGGTCTGTCTTACACAAAGTCAATAATTCGCCTCACTTTCATATTCCCCTTTAAGAACAAATTTAGTTACATAAATTTCAATATTACAATAAGATCAAGGATTCGCAGAATTGAGAGAGGGTTGGATAAAAGGCCAATGTGATATGTTTTCTAGCTTTTTACATTGTGAGTTCAAATCTCACTAAAGTCAACTTTGCTGTTCATAGATCCGAGGGACGATAAAATACAATAGCACTCAAGTACTGAGTTTGATTTAATCAACTTTCCCTCCTCTAAATTAATGGTTTTGTGTCTAAATTAGAAACTATTATTTCAGGGTAGTATACTGGTAATGTTGGTAAAGTGACATTCTGTTATTTGTTCTGGACCATTCTGTTATTGGTTTCAGACGGAGCAACATGAAATAAAGTGTCTTGCTCAAGGAGATAACGCATCGCCCGGTTCTGGATTCGAACTCACAACCTCGCGACGGGGAATCCAATCCCTAACCACTAAGCCAGGCACCTTCATGCCTGTGTTATACAGCCGATATTTTCGAAGAAGTGCGTTCCAATTGATTCAAACAACAGAACAGTCTGCTTGTGGAATTATCGTGCATATGCCGGAGTATTCTAGTAAAACTTGTACCCTTAACGTAATTCTCAGGAAGAACCTGGCCATTTGAATTACAGGTACATTGCAATGTTTCCAACAGAGTAAACTGGAGCAACGTTAAATAAAGTCCCGTGCGTTCAAGGACACAACGTGTACCCTGTAATCTAACTCACTAATTTACATAGTGAGTGAAACACACTAACCATTTAGCTATGCGTCTACACAGTTCTGTTTGTAAGATTCATTTTATTTCCCCTTTTCTACAACCTTCCAACCATAGAATAGTTTAATTCTTCTCATTTAAGTGTTGAAGTAATTATTTATTGTCCAATGCAAAACAGAAGGTGAAAGTTTGAATCTACTTAAAGTTTAGTATGCACCAACTCGTTTTAAATATATAACCTTGTGTCTCGTTCAGAAATACTAATCTTATCTGTCATTTTCGTCTCCGAATTTTAACTTTAATTTCTTCACTGCCAATTCAATGAATCTAATTAATTTATATGGTATTTGTTGAGATACCCTGAGCAGCTTTCTTAAATTTAATAATACCCCCCACAAAATCTTTCTTCGCTTCTTACTACTAGCTTTATATTCATCCATATGTATGTATATTATGTATGCATGAATATATGCATGTACGCATATATGAATGTAAGTATGGTATGCGTGTATGCATACCATACTTATATATATATATATATATATATATATAGTGCATAATGTGCCAGCTTCAGTATTTGGTAATCATAAGAAGAGAGGTAGGTGTAAAAGCCAAACTCCCAATCTTCAATTCAGTGTTCGTACCAATCCTTACCTAAGGTCATGAATCTTGGATAATAACCGATAAAATACAATGAGCGGCCGAAATGAGGTTCCTCCAAAGAGGCTTTGGTGTAACTGTTCTTGATAGAGTGCGTAGCCCAGAGATTAGAAAGTCGCTCCATGTGGGACCGCTACTTCTTCAAATTGAAAGATACTATGGGCATGTGGTTAAGATGTCTATGGATGTACCGATTTTACGAGCAAAACCAGCCAGCAAGAGCCCCATGTATAAAACGTGAAAGATGTTTGGATGCCATCCCTGAACTCGGTTGGTCACGCTTTGGGATACAGCTGGATCAGTTTGATAGGGTTGCTTCTGACAGGACCCACTGGAAGGAGTGTTTAAGGACTCTTCCTCATTATATGTTATCGTGTTAAACTTCCTGTTTATATATCCTGTCTAATCAATCCTTATACACCCAGTTACTGGACTGTTATATCACATCTATCAAATGGATTTGAATCTATTTCGTTGTATCGAATGTAATGTACCAACAAAATGACTCAACAAGATTTAATGACCAACTGGTTCATCAGAATTGTTAATGAGGGTACATCATTCTTTTTCTCTTTATAGAAAATGACCTCGCTGTTCTTACTTTACCAAAGGCACTAACTTTCAGTGAATGTATTCAGCCCATAGGAATAGCTCAAGGTGGTAGTGAATTTTATAGTAGTTGCATCATTGCTGGTTGGGGAGAAACTGCTGGTAAGTATGTTATTTTTATAATTATTTACGAAAGTGGTGTGCTATACCTTACCCCACAATTTTCAGAACGGGAGACGCACTCTACATCTTCCTATTTGTTTTCCATTATTCAGGGCGGTGGATTGGCAGTATCGGTAGAGGGTCGGACGCCGTGCTTTGACGCATAGAGCTGCGGCCCTTGCCATTCTGAGTTCAAATCCTGCCGAGGTTAACTTTGCCTTTCATCTTTACGGGGTTGATAAAATAAAGTACCAGTAATACACTGGGTAATTGCTGGTCTTGTGCCAAAAGTGGAAACAATTATTCTAGTATAAAACCATATAATGCCAGTCATATACTAGAGTCGGTAAAACTAACGATAGATCGGCCTTAAATGTTGTTTTCTGATGTTTTCTGTTGTTTTCTGCATATGCAAGAAAAAGGTGCGTGGCCTAGTGGTAAGTGTGTTGGACCTGCTATCATAACATCGTGGTTTTGATTCAAAACAATGCAGTTCACATTGCTCCAGTATATATCAGCTCAAAATGAGTAGCAGCAGTAGCTGGTGGTTTTAACCTGTGATGGACTGGCGTCCTGCCCAATGAGGGGTCTGGAACTCTCAGTCGCTTAACGCCACAGAAACTGGGATATGTCTTCGGCCTGGTGAGCCTTAGAGCTCGTGACAGACGTTTCACGTGTTTGGAATATTATTTTGACGGTAATATGGTACAACCTCAAAGAAATTGCTTTGCGATATTTAACTCTAAACATCTTGTATTGCATACAAAAGCTAAACTCGGTATCTTCAATTCGGTATTCATACCAACCCTTAACTATGGACATGAATCTTCGGTAATAACCGAAGGAATATGATCGTGAATATAAGCGGCGGAAATGAGGTTCCTCCGAAGGGTCTTTTAGTAACGTTACTCGGTAGAGTGAATAGAACAGAGATCAGAGAAACGCTCCAGGTAGAGATGCCATTTCTCGGAATTGGGAGACCACAGCCCTGATATTACAGACATGTGGTTAGAATGTCTCAGGAAAGAATCGCTGAGGAGATTCTGGGGAAAAGGAAAAACAGTCAGGAAACCCAGAAGT
This sequence comes from Eledone cirrhosa, assembly GCA_964016885.1. Classification (NCBI taxonomy): domain Eukaryota; kingdom Metazoa; phylum Mollusca; class Cephalopoda; order Octopoda; family Eledonidae; genus Eledone; species Eledone cirrhosa. Next base: position 21,924,035 of record OZ024742.1, read on the forward strand.
AGACAATGAGCAAAATGGTTGTGAAACATCCATAATCTCGGTTCGTGACGCTCGGGGACTTAGGTGCATCATTTAGTAACGGCTTCTGATATGAACCTTGGGAAGTCATGTTATGTTAAAAATAGAGCCTGAGCAAGATGCTTGGATAACATCCCTAAGCTCGGCCGGTCTGACTTGGGGATCCAGCCGGATCAAGGGGAGACGGTTGCTTCTGGCAGGAAGGGGTGTTTCAGGAATATGCCCGCTCCACCTTCTCAGGAATAAATGAGCAAAGAAGAAGAAGAAGAAGAAGAAGAAGAATATGCTTTGTACGTTATAATGTCTTTCATTTTCATTTTGTAATTAATATATGATTACACTATTTTCTCTGCCATATATTGCTATCTATATAACAGCTTATCTATATTGTCCACAAATACGACTGTATAAAGTTTTATAAGCAACTCAAATCTTTATATTTTGTTTCCAGACGGTAAAACAACAACAAACTTGAAAACAGCTCGTGTCCAACTGCTGCTACCTTCACAATGTAAACGGTATTTTGGTGAGGTCACCGAGCAACATGTTTGTGGTGGTTCTGGTATATGGAATGGTCCTGAAGCTTGTCATGTAAATATCTCTCAATTCATTTAACATTCACCTCTTTATTTGTCATATTCTCTCTCTGTTTCTCCTCCTCTCACACATGCCGTACACTTTCTTCCTATATAATATATGTGTTATATACACACACATATATATATATATATGGGGTCTTACTGGTTCCTATATATATATATATATATATATATATATATATATATATATATATAGGCAAAAGTATGACCCCGACGGCAGAGCTCAAGCCGGTAATAGGAGTAGCTCAGTCCAGAAATAGCCGTCGAAACTGCTTGAGCTCTGCCGTCGGGTTCATACTTGTTCCTATTTCCCACTCTACTACCCTAAGTATTGAGTACTCTGGTGCGTTATTGTCCATCTGGTTCCTTACCACAAATCCTTTGTTATATATATATATATGTGTGTGTGTGTGTGTGTGTGTGTGTGTGTGTGTGTGTGTGTGTGTTTGTGTGTGTGTGTGTGTGTGTGCGCGTGTGTGTGTGTGTGTGTGTGTGTGTGTGTGTGTGTGTGTGTGTGTGTGTGTGTGTGTGTGTGTGTGTGTGTGTGTGTGTTGTGTGTTTGTGTGTGTGTGTGTGTGCGTAATAAAAAAAAAGGACGATTTGTTATGCCTTCATTACGTTTATCGAGTAGTGACACACGTTTCACTATTGATCAGCTCTGTACAAATTGAACCTGTCGGGCCTATAAACCCTACAGGTTCAGTCTCTCTCCCTTTCCCCTACTCTCTCTCTCTCTCTCTCTCTCTCTCCCACACTCTCTTTCTCTCTATATAATATTTACATGTATATACATATATACCTACATACTTTTCTCACTCTCACTCTCTCACTCTCTCTCTCTCTCTCTCTCTCTCTCTCTCTCTCTCTCTCTCTCTCTCTCTCTCAATAGTAGGGCCAATATAATTTATCATTAGCTTTAACAAGGCTGGTGGATTGGCACGATTTGTAGAACGTCGAACAGAACGCTTTCTGATATTTATTTACAGCTTTCTTCTTTCTGAGTTTAAATCCAGCTACGGTCAATTTTGTCCTCCAGCCTTCCCGGGTCGAAGGCTTCTCAATTATATATCGAGATCCCCTTATTCAACTTACCCCTAATTTCAAATTGATAGCCTTGTGCTTATGTTAGAACCAATATTTCATATACTCCTGTAACCTAGTCATTAACGCACTCGTACCACACCCGAAAGATGGATGGTTCTACATCTCACAGGCCCCGCTAGTCATTTCTTTCATTCCTCAGGAGTACCTTACTCGATCTGCTCAACTATTATTTGTCATGATCGACTATTATCAGTTTCATTTGCGTTGGGGTGCACACATTTCATACTAAATGTATTTTCGATTTAAACTCAGTTCTTATTGGCTGTTCAGTTTCTTTGCGAATAAGATTAATGATGCTAGATTTTGCTTTTCTCTCTTCTCAGAGCATTAATTAAACAGAAATTTTTTCTTAATATTTAATTTAATGTCAACTTCAATATTTAGTCTCTTCGATTATAATTTATTATTAAGAAATAGAAAATATTTTTTCAAACTTTTGCACCTGTATTTTCTTGTTGGAGAAATAAGCAGGAATTTATACACAAGCTACTATTGTGAGAAACAACTCATGGGAGACATAGTAGAGGAATACATGCTCGAACCTTCATCGAGCAACTCTTAGACGATACAAACTTCAGTAGGGAACAGTTGCCAGGTGCAATGGAAAATCGTGAATTGTGGAGAGACTTTGTCAGGAATGTTGGACTGTGTTCACAATGATAATGATCCATCTATCTATCTGTCTACTCTGTGCACCAACTCATGGTAGACGCAGAAAAGGAAGGCCTGCTCGAACATTCCTTAATTAACTCTCAGATGATACAAGCCTAAATAGGGAGCAGTTGCAGGTGCAATGGAAAATTGTGTATCACGGAGAGACTTTGTCAGGAATGATGAGGATTTTCTTGTTGCTTGTTTTTATATTTTACAGGGAGATTCAGGTGGACCCTTGATGTGTTTCAATGCAGCAACCGAAGAATTAACAATTGTGGGTACCACGTCGTATGGATCAGCGAAATGTCAAAATGGAATGGGTGTCTACGAAAATGTAGCCTATTTCGTGTCTTGGATAAATGAAATGAGAAATACCTAAAGCCCGATTTCATTAAAGTTAAACAAAAAACAGAATATAGTCAATAAATAACAAATTATCTCAACAATCTACGTTGTTGTTGTTGTTGTTGTTGTTGTTGTTGTTGTTGTTGTTGTTGTTGTTTAGCGCCAGGTCCACTCAATACTGAGGCAAGAACGGTAAACCATTTTATTATACAGGACGGGGCATAAAGATTTCCCACATTTGTTTAAATCCCTTCGAAATGTGGGAGTTCTTTAAACCCATCCAGTATATATAAACAGTAAAACTAACATAGTATGATACCACATCGAGGTTCGTGTTATATAAAGTGGTACATACGATCTGCTTGTATATAATAAATATATATGTAACGCTATGATTACCTTAAGCTTTAATCATGTCACAACTATCTCAGCGGCCGTGTGAGAACACCAAATACTAGAATTTCAGGAATTTTCTCCATCATCGGTGACGTTTACCATATTTCCTGGCGACGCTCATTTGTATAGAGTGCGTGATTCACTGAGGGGGATTAGTTAATAGTAGCACTAACATAGCCGGAATCATAATAGAGATGCATAAGGAGGTATATACGATAGGTTTGTGTAGAGTAAACATACAAGAGTCGTAGTGTGAATTATTTTAAGATGTAATCATACCACAGTTATCTTGGTAGCCGTCTGAAAATTTGGCAAATAATACAATAATACATTTATGAGGGTATATATATATATATATATATATATATATATATATATATATAGAGAGAGAGAGAGAGAGAGAGAGAGAGAGAGAGAGGGGGGCTTTTTACAATGGCACTAGGATCAAACTCACAGAGTTGTAAGAAAAATGAAAATTGTATTCACTCCACTCCGACTACCTACTCAATATGTCATATATATATATATATATATATATATATATATATATATAATAATAATAAAAGTATGTGTTCCTACATGTAAAACATACATATACGGGTACATGTTTTGTCCAACCGTATACTAATGTGGTTCTATGGCAGGTTAATAAATTAAC
>OZ024742.1:21932808-21945308 GCA_964016885.1 Eledone cirrhosa
TTCTTTCTTTTGTTCCTTCGCTAACCTACAACATTTATTAACTTTGTAGAATAGAAAAAATATACCAATGATACACTGAAGAATAAAGATACTAATCGTTTGGCATCTATTTTTTTACGTTCATCATTCTAAGATAAAATCTTTATCTTTATAGATCTGTCTACTTCATGGAAATGTAATTTCTTTAAAGTACGACAATATACAAGATATAAAATAAAACAAGGAACATTGAAATAAAGAAGGAAATTACATTAAAAAACTACAAATTAATGCAGAGTCTTTCCCATCTCTCTTAATCCACTTAAATGTCTCCTACGTAAATCTACATTTTTCTTTCTGATTTTTTTTTTTCGCTAACAAATTGCTTTTCTGTTGATATTCAGACATGGTGTTAAATGAAAATTAAAATAGAATGTCACAAATAAATAATTGTTTCTACTTTTGGCACATGGCCAGCAATTATCCCTGTGTATTACTGGTACTTTATTTTATTGACCCCCGTAAGGATGAAAGGCAAAGTTAACCTCTGCGGGATTTGAACTCAGACCATAAATGGCCGTAACTCTATTGCACAAAGCATGGCGTCCGACCCCAAATAAATGATGAATGTAGAAAAGGGTAAGTGTATAAATTAAACCAAGCAACCAAATGGTGAACAGCTACAGTTTGGTTTCGGATGTAGTGGTAATAGGATGTGACCCTACCACTTCCACTTTGCAGATATTATTCCTGTTGCAATAACGGCTAAGCATGGACAGCGCACTGCTCTGAGTTGTGGGAACAGGACAATAAATAATTGTTTCTACTTTTGGCACAAGGCCATAAATCACCCAGTGCATTACTGGTACTTTATTTTATCGACCCCGTAAGGATGAAAAGCAACGTTAACCTTGGCGGGATTTGAACTCAGAAAGGCAAGGGCCGTAACTCTATGCGTCAAAGCATGGCGTCCGACCCTCTACCGATATTACCAATACACCGCCCCATAATAAATAAATAATAAGCAGGTTTCTCAACGTCTTTTCTTCTTCTTCTTCTTCTTCTTCTAGCAGAGTCCTCAGACACGCCTTCCAGAATATCCTATCAGAAGCAACCGTCTCCCAATTATCCGGCTTGATCCCCAAGGGAGATCAACCGAGCTATGGGAAGTTATGCTCGTAGTCTACCTTGAGGGTTTCCTGCCCGTTGACTTTGCTCGTAAAAGTCAGATCTGTCCAGTGATACTTTTCTTAAACGTTCTAACCACATGCTCATAGTACCAGAACTCGGAGATCTTGTGTAGAAAAAGAAAACTTCGAAGTAAATCGTGGTCGGTTTGTGGTGTTTAATGATTCGGTAAAAATTGTATAACACTGATAAAGGGTAAGGCTACAACTGCAAATGAAGACGCCGCAGATGTTTTTTCAAGCTTTACCATAAATATATTATTGATGAATAAAAATATACTTCGTAAAAGAGACAGGTCTCTTTTGATGATGAATGCCAAATTATCAGACATTTATAGTTTTAAAAACCTGCTCTTTTATTCAGGTGTTAAAAGTTCATATTTTCTCACTTTGTGACAAAGTGGACGCAACATTGTCGAATGGTTAAAAAGTTGACATCGTAATATTTAGGTTTCGGCTTTAATCGTCTCATCTTCGATAATGTCATTTACCATAACCTCGAGTCAAACTATGCCTTATGAGTGAGAATGTTTAGGCAGAAATTGTTTAGAAATCTATCGCATAGACTTTACATGAAACTCAAAGGACCAGCCGCATAGACTTTACATGAAACTCAAAGGACCAGCTGCATAGACTTTACATGAAACTCAAAGGACCAGCCGCATAGACTTTACATGAAACTCAAAGGACCAGCCGCATAGACTTTACATGAAACTCAAAGGACCAGCCGCATAGACTTTACATGAAACTCAAAGGACCAGCTGCATAGACTTTACATGAAACTCAAAGGACCAGCCGCATAGACTTTACATGAAACTCAAAGGACCAGCCGCATAGACTTTACATGAAACTCAAAGGACCAGCTGCATAGACTTTACATGAAACTCAAAGGACCAGCTGCATAGACTTTACATGAAACTCAAAGGACCAGCCGCATAGACTTTACATGAAACTCAAAGGACCAGCTGCATAGACTTTACATGAAACTCAAAGGACCAGCCGCATAGACTTTACATGAAACTCAAAGGACCAGCCGCATAGACTTTACATGAAACTCAAAGGACCAGCCGCATAGACTTTACATGAAACTCAAAGGACCAGCTGCATAGACTTTACATGAAACTCAAAGGACCAGCCGCATAGACTTTACATGAAACTCAAAGGACCAGCTTTGTAATATACTGTGTCACCCTGAATCCATCTGAAATTGACGCATAAGTACGCATATCTGTGAAATGCTTCGCACTCCGTACTGTAATTTCAAGAGCAGTCTGTTCCATTGACTGAGCCATCGTGACGCCCATCGTAGAAATAGAATGAAGTCCATTCCTAATTATGAAACTGAAGCTCTGATATGTTTATCACTCTGACACACTAGTAACTATGAGAGACTACCCTAACTCTCATCTTCTAGTTACATGGCGATGAAATGTTTTAAAATGATCCACTCATTCCTCATCCTTAAACATGCTCTTTACTGCCACGGGAAAATATAGCCCAGATTATGGAAAGGAAATTTGTCATTTTTATACATATACGAATTTTTCTAACTCCATCGCGAGGAGGCTGGGTTAATAACAAATGTATAGAAATTATTTTTGATAGATATTATTTGTAGAAATCTTTATATATTATTTTTGTATATTGATATATGACTATCGGAGGAAGTATACATGAGTATTCGATACATGGGGAGATGTGGGGTGGGTAGAGAGATGTGCAAAATCCGGACCGCGACGCCGAAACGATTCGGCGCCACGCTCGGGATTTTACACATCTCTCTCTCTATATATTTTTTTTTCAGAGAGAGAGAAAGAGAGAGGGAGAGGTGGGGCAGACACACTGACAGACAGGCATATATATATACAGAGAGAGAGAGAGGGGGGAGAGAGAGAGAGAGAGAGAGAGAGAGAGAGAGAGAGAGAGAGAGAGAGAGAGACTAATAGTGGATCTACCTTTGCTTTCTACGAAAATCACACAGATGTCCTAAGGCCAATTGACCATGACAATTTGTTATAGACCCTGATCTTTGAAATATAGAGAATCTATTTAAGAGTCTTCCACAGTTTCTGTCGGTGTGATGTATATGACAAGGCTTCTGTCGACCAGAGTTTATTGTAAAAACACTTTCTAAATTATTTATGGAAATATAAAAGATATTCTGAAACTGAAGTGAAAACCAAACCAAACAGTGAGTGTGTTTTACTATTTTTTGACAATATTAGAACAACATGACCCTCACCAAATATAACAATATCTGTTTCAACACACGATTTCATATTAAAAAAACTATGCAAAACAAATACATCTCTACCACTTTCTCAATGTTCTAAGCAATAGGATTTAATCATGCTCATTACGATTGCGAGATGACCTTCTTAGACACACAGACATATTCCTTTGGTGGCGAATTGGCAGTCTTTAGAACATCGGATAGAATGGTTTACTGTATTCGTTCCCGTTTGCTACACACTCTGTTCAAATCTCATCGAGGTCAACTTAGTCTTGCATCCTTTTGAGGTCGATAAATATAGTACCAGTCAAGTACTGCAGTCGATTCTTCCTTTATATCTACTGCTCTATCTCTTTCTAATATCAACCACTTTACAGAGTGTACTAAGTACATTTTCTCATAGCACCAATGTTAAAGAGAGTTACATTCTAGATAAGACTGTTGGGCTCTCCTTCTCTCTATCTCTCTCTCTCCCTCTCTCTCTCTCACACACACACACTCCTTCTATGGAGGGAACCAGCTGTGTTTACACCTGGAGAGAAGATGGGCTCCGTCAGGTTTAAAAATATATCCAAGAAAAGCTGTACGTCACTACTTCACCCCTGAGTCTCGACCAGGAGTTACAGATTTATATATTCTCCACTTCTCTAAATTTCAATCTTTCTGATATTCCGAAACACTATGACAATATTGTGTACACATATATATATATCTTTCGAATGTGAAATAGTTCAGAATTTTATTTCGTTTATTTATTTCGTTTTGGTTTTCGTTGTTGTTTTTTTTTACCCAGAAATGATTATTGATTTTACTTAACTCGTAAAACATGGGATTCTCTTTTGTCAGAACCAGTAATAGAATAAAAAGTGTAAACCATTCATTGGTTTTCTAATGGATGTCTTTTTATTACTGAACCTTAATTTTATTATTATTAGGAGATTAAAAGAACTTGATTGCATTCTATATATTTATGCATTCAGCCGTACAACATTTTTCAACATAAACTATACATTTTTTTTAATATCCAATTTCAGTTCTAGCATGTTTATTAACTTTACTTTGACAGCAGTGAAATAAATAATCAATTCCAGTCGGTGCCATATAAACCTATAGATATTTAACGCATATGTTCCAGCGCTGGTGTATGAGCTTTCCTGTGAGTAAGTGTGTGTATGAGTATTTATTATACATATTCTAGGTGTATTTTTCTCAAGGTTTGATATAAAATTCTGAAGGATATAGACAAGACAGGTAGTAGTGACTTTCCAGTGTATGTCTATGGTGTGAGTGCTTGATGTTTGTATGATGTGCGTATGGGGTGTGTATATTTGTGTATATGAGTATATAATATATGTTTGGTGTTTGTATGATGTGCGTATGATTTGTGTGTATATTATATGTGCGTATATAATATGTACTTGATATGTGTATGATAGGCATATGATCTGTGTGTATTAATATGTGTATATGATATGATCTGTGTTTATGTGTATGTATTTATATATGTATCTGTGTATGCATGTATGTATATATGTATGTATGCATGTATGTATGTATATATGTTTTTCATTTATTCTGGTACGATAATATATAAAGAATCACTCTAGGGCAGGGCTTGATTTAAACCTTGTGGGAAGGGGCGCTTCAGGTTTGGGGAGGGGGGTATCCATACACAAAAAATTAGAATACACAACAAACCCTCAAATTTTACGTATGAAAGTTAGCTTGGCGCAAGTAATTGGAATTGAAAAGTTACATATACATACAGGTATTAAATTTAAAATTTCTTACCATCCTAAAACTAAAAGGCCCAGCGGAAGGTACAAATAAATTGCTAAGGCCGTTGGTAGTGACCCCCACCACTCACTGCAGTGGGCCAGGGGCAATTTCCCCCTTTGGCCCCCATTAAATCCGGCCCTGCTCTAGCACTTTGGATTGTTGGAATTGTTAGAACAACGGATGTGAAGTCTTGCAGTATTTGTTCCGGCGCTTTGTATTCTGAATTCAAATTCTGCTACGGCCTACTCAGGTTGTATATATAATAGATCACCAGGTTTTCACACTACCACGAGCATCATATGTGCCTTTAACAGTATCTACTCTTTGGAAATATTTAGACTAGGAGGTCTCCAGATTTGGGAGACCCTAGGTTTTCCTCCTAGCAGTGACGGGGACCTAGAAACAGGTCATGGGAAATGCCATTCCCTAACTAAAATGGACATTGTTAGAATTAGTGTCTCCATATGCAAGGGTACACATTGCTCAACCACCACATACAATTCCTTTTAGTCCTTTCTCAAACCTTTCTTCCCTCCTATCCCTCTTATTTTCCCTCTCTCTCTATCTCTCTCATTTTCTCTCCCTCTCTCTCTTTCTCTTTCTCTCTCTCCCTCTCTCATCCAAACTCACTCAACATATATTGTCGAATCCACTTTCCGGATATTTACCAGAAACATCTCATCTAGTCTTGTATAATTTTAAATAATTGTTTCTACTTTAGGCACAAGGCCAGCAATTACCCAGTACATTACTGGTACTTTATTTTGTCGACCCGTAAGGATGAAAGACAAAGTTAACCTCGGCGGGATTTGAACTCAGACTGTAAAGGGACGTAACTATGCGTCAAAGCATGGCGTCCAATCCTCTACCGATACCGCCAATGTATAATTTTAAATAATTCTATATAACAATATAAATACAGTCTGACTGTATTGGACAGTCAGACTTATGCATCTCTTTGGTTATTTGGTTAAGAGGGAAGTGGGGTTGATTTTTCTGAAATTATATACAGATAAAAGCGCAAATACAAATTCCCAATAAAAAAGTATTTTTATCAATCGACAATATACTGTTAACAACATGGCAACTTGAAAGAAATCTTGTTTTCTTACTCTTTTAACTACAAATATTTCAATTATTTCGCCAAAGGGCTGGCTGGCAAAAGTTAGATTCGTATCTAGTATGTTAGTCACATTTGACTGCAGTTGACTGTAAATCTGGCAAATACAGACAACTGCAGACAACTGCAGATAACAGCAGTTAGTGGTGTTGGAATTATTTACAAGAGCCATCATTATGGCGTACTAACAGCCTTCAACAAAATCAGTGGAATTTTGGCAACTATTCTTGATACACTATGTTCTGCATAACGTTCCTTCAGAAGCCTGGGAGCAAAGAACATATATCTGAAGAGTACAATGAATCATGATCTATATGCCATTACAACATAATTGTTGAATAAAGAAACTTATTTTAGTGTCGAAATTTATGAGTTATTTTCATTTGGCTGTTTAACTATTTTGTGTTTGGAGTTAGAAGTTGGAATTTGTCAGAAATACCGAGATTGAAATTCCTTCTGTATCTCAATAAGACGGGATTTGTTCAATTTCAGAGAATTATATTCGTGCATGTATGGTCCCGTTAATCCTAAGGAAGTGGTAGGGGCGTCGTAATGACATACGGCGTTTCTAAGGTACTTTTAAAACCTGGTGGAGCCCATGACTTCTCCATGTCTGAATACAACGGATTTCTTCCAGAAATGGGTAGAGAGTGAGTGAGAGAATTGATGTAAGAAAGAGATATAGAGGAATAATTTACCCCCAGTTCTTCACTGGGACTTTTTTATCGATGAAAGCTAACGTTAACCATGACGGGATTTAAACTGAGAGAGCGGAAAGCCGAAACGAATGCTGCAAACCATTCTACCCGACGTTCGAACGATTCTGTCAATTTGTCTCCTAGAGAATTACATATTTGAATTAAAAGATGAATATTTTGTTTCATATTTATTACACTTATTAATTTTGTCATAACATGGACCTTCGGACAATGTGAGTTCAGATTCCTTCTTTCACTATGTTCATAATTAAGAAAAGTATTGAAGTAACTTGTGGTAATAGAACAGTATTCTTGAACTGTGAGAGTTGTATCATTGGATGTTGTAGTCTATAAAGCTATGTGTGTGTTGCCTGTATATCCGTTAACTCGTGTCTCTGTAACCATTTGTTTTGAAGTATTTAATGTGTATATATGCAGGTTAGGGGCCCCGGGGAACTTCAGCTTTGGGGAAACCCTAGAAAAAAAATTTACATATTTAATTCAGCTTTCTGCAAGTAATTGGATTGAAGTTATGCATACAGGTATTAAATTCAAAAGTTCTAACCATCCTAAAACTAAAAAGGCCAGCCTAGGGCACAAATAAATTGTTACGGCCGTCCCTGGTAGGACTTCCCACTGCAAGGGGTCAATTGCCCTCTTTGCCCAATTTATTTCCGGCCCGGCATATATGTCTGTTGTACTGAGATGTGTGCGTATCAGTGTCTATCTCTTCTTGTGCGTGTTTGTGTATAAAAATATGCGTGAGTCTGTGTGTCTAATAAGACTAACGTATGTATCTGTCTGTCTGTGGTAGTGTTCGATGATGTGTGGATTTATTAAAGGGAATGGAAAAAATAAGATTACCTCATATTAGGGTCTCTGAATACGAGCCATGATAGATAGAGGAAACGATCTAATCTATTGTATTACTATTCTATTTTTATTATTTAAAATACACAAGGGCGGTGGATTGGCAGTATCGGTAGAGGGTCGGACGCCATGCTTTGACGCATAGAGTTACGGCCCTTGCCATTCTGAGTTCAAATCCCGCCGAGGTTAACTTTGACTTTCATCCTTATTGGGACGATAAAATAAAGTACCAGTAATGCACTGACCTTGTGCCAAAAGTAGAAACAATTATTTAAAATACACGAGATATTCTCAGTACGGTCCGAGAACGTATTTAAGTGAGATGAGATCTCGGCCCACCTGAGAGATGAGTACCTTCTATTATGTACTGAATTAGTTGATGGCAGTCCGTCTAACCCTTGCTAGCAGGGTAAACGGACCTTAGATGATGAGGACGACGATGACGACGACGATGCCGATGACGATTATGATGATGTTTGCCATGATGATGGGAATGGTGGGGGGAGGGGGGATGATAGTGGTGGTGGTGCTGATGGTGGTGGTAGTGGTGATGGTGGTGTTGGTGGTGGTGGTGGTGTAGATGGTGGTGCTGATAGTGGTGGTGGTGGTGCTGATAGTGGTGGTGATGGTGGTGGTAGTGGTGGTGGTGCTGATGGTGGTGGGGTGGTGATGGTGGTAGTGGTGATGGTGGTGCTGATGGTGGTGGTGGTGTAGATGGTGGTGGTGCTGATAGTGGAGGTGATGGTGGTGGTAGTGGTGGTGGTGCTGATGGTGGTGGTGGTGCTGATGGTGGTGGGGGTGGTGATGGTGGTAGTGGTGGTGGTGATGGTGGTGCTGATGGTGGTGGTGGTGTAGATGGTGGTGGTGCTGATAGTGGTGATGATGGTGGTGGTAGTGGTGGTGGTGCTGATGGTGGTGGGGGTGGTGATGGTGGTAGTGGTGGTGGTGATGGTGGTGCTGATGGTGGTGGTGGTGGTGCTGCTGCTGAAGGTGGTGGTGGTCGAGGTGGTGGTGGCGGCGGAGGATGTGATATGTTTGTTGATCACGTCATTCCTCACTTCTACATACTGTGTGACCCGCCATATGCCCAGGAATACAGTCTATAAAGATTAATATGTAATCCACAGGAAAATGTTTTAATGGTTTTCAAATGGATTCTGATCATCGTTGTACATACTTTCCATTAAACCATCTTCTCATTCTATATTTGTTCATGATAATATCAATTATTCTTTTAAACCTAAAACACGGGACATCTGCTTGTGTCAAAGCATCCATAAATGTGTGGGGTGTGATTGTTTGGCTCTGTGTGTGTGTGTGTGTTTGGTTGTGTGTGCGTGGGGGGTGAATGTGTGTGTCTGAGTGTGGTTGGGAGTGTGATGACGTATATATGTGTTTTTATGTATATATATAGATAGCCAGATTGTTAGACATTCTCACATCTCAATTTGGCAAGATAGAAACCAACCATGATTACTTCGTTTCTGTTCATCGCCATATTATTTCTAGGAAATGCTTTCGAAGGTGAGGGCGATTGTTAATTTGTTGTCTAAATTGTCAACTTTAGCTGGATATTTTATGAATTAATTTATAATTTAATTCACTGAAAAATAATTGAATCTCTGAAACCGTTCCTTCACAAATGAATTTCTAACTAAGTTAATAGTAATGTGTCAAGCGTCGAGATTTTTCAGTCTAGTGCATATTTTATGTGACACGATTGAGATTATGGCCAGGTGCCGGGCTTCAGTTAACAGAGATTAGATGAGACGCAAGCCATTTGGAACATTTTAATAGAGAGTTCATTCTCAGACCTACTCACACCCCGGCAACGATGACGATATATACATACATGCCAAAGGCGTATTACTCCTGTCATTTTGCTGGATACACACGTTCATAATTTTCCGACAAAAATGACTAAATTTTCAGACAATCCTTTTTTGAGGCGGGAGGTGATACTTACATACATACATGATGGCAGCCCCCTCGTTATCGAGTATGGCCATTGCACAATATACCATTATTAATAATTATTAATCAATTCCATCGTGCAATGCCTGTGCGTGAAGATATTTTTTAAAGTGAGGAAAGACTGTACACTGAGCCAATCCCACTCTCTGAGCGACAGTAGCTATAACCCGTAAAGAAGAAAAGATCAACATCATCGGTAACTACTGAGCCGCAGGTTTTATATTGGAGTTATCCTAGTTTCCTGAGTTGCCTTTTCCTAGAAGAATGCCCTGATCAAGGCTAGGTGTCCTTCACTCCCAGTGGTTTAACTGCGCGAATGGGTGTCCAGCCCGATTATTTCTATACCCCCGCGCATATACATATACATGCACCCATGCATACACACATATGTACATGTGTATATACATACTTTTGGATGGCCGTTGACACTTATGAGTTCTTCCGCCCTTTGTCAGGTTGTGTTTTTTGTCTTGCAGGGTGTCCAAAATCACGCTCCTCACCAAGTAAATTTAGTGGGGTTGCCAGTTTATTCACCGATGACCCGACCTTGCGACAGGTTGTACTGGGTTACATGTTACCAGTAGCACTCAAAAGTGACCCGACATAACATACATATATACATACATACATACACAATAGCTGCATGGTGAGGTATATAGTTGTATTTGTCTAATCTCTCATTCTTTCCAGCGTTATCCTTATCTCATCAGCAACACATTATGGGTGGAACGAAAGCTGAAGAATGTGAATTCCCTTGGATTGTTTCTTTATTGTTAGTTAAAGGTAACAGGTACTTCTTATGTTCCGGAACACTCATAAACAGTCTCCAGATCCTCACAGCTGCCCATTGCGCGTAAGTAAATATTTCCTACACTACCCCAATATCCTCTACACTGCTCAAATATCCTCTACACTACCACAATATCCTCTACACTGCTCCAATATCCTCTACACTACCACAATATCCTCTACACTGCTCCAATATCCTCTACACTACCACAATATCCTCTACACTGCTCCAATATCCTCTACACTACCACAATATCCTCTACACTGCTCCAATATACTCTACACTACCCCAATATCCTCTACACTGCTCAAATATCCTCTACACTACCACAATATCCTCTACACTGCTCCAATATACTCTACACAGCCATAATATATCCTACAAATCGAATTCTACCTGAGATGAATTTTCTCTCACACCTTTCGGGATGATTGATAAAATAATCACCAGTGTTATACTTTATTTGATGCAACTGGCTATGCCACTTATTTCAGATATATGCTCTTGTGTCCTGCTAAAAGATATCAATATTCTTCTTCTTCTTCTTCTTCTTCTTCTTCTTCTTCTTCTTCTTCTTCTTCTTCTTCTTCTTCTTCTTCTTCTTCTTCTTCTTCTCATCCCTGAAAGGTCGTGGAGACGGAGTCCTCAAGCATTCTTTCCAGCAGGTCATGTGAAAAACAACCATCTCCAACTGATCCGGCTGATTTCTTTTTAAATGGGTGATTGGAAAAATTGCTAGAGCGCCGGATAAAATACTAGTGTACTATTTCTTCTCGCTCCTTACATTCTCACTTCAGGTCCCGACAAGATCAAACTGGTCTTTCATCCTTCGAGGTTCAATAAAATAAAGTACCAGTCAACTCCTGGAGTTGATTTATTCAACTTTGCCTTTTCCCAAAATTCCCTAGCTTTGGGCCTAAATTTTGGAGCCCTGACATCACCTTTTAAATTTCATAGCTAAAGGGCTGCAAATGTTTATTCGTAAACATATTGTATATTACTCGATATACAAAACATGAATATTCTTAACATGTCTTCGAAGACGGGCGTTGATTAATTAATTAGTACAATAAGACGATATCAGGTGAAATTATTGTAAAATAATATTGACTCAGTATTATTAATATCAGGGTGGTGAATTGGCAGTAACGGTAGAGGGTCTGACGCCATGCTTTCCAACATAGTTACGTCCCTTTACAGTCTGAGTTCAAATCCCGTCGAGGTTAACTTTGCTTTCATCCTTACGGGGTCGATAAAATAAAGTACCAGTAATGCACTGGGTAGTTGCTGGCCTTGTGTTAAAAGTAGAAACAATTATTAATGTCAGGTAAATAAAGATATCAATATAATTAATAAGAAGTATTCCTAACTTATTGTGAATTTATATACTGTGGTTTAATTAGTGTTTTACATTTTACAGGAATGGTGTGGATAAAATCCTTGTATCTGCAGGAAGTAGCAACAGACGTTCTATGACAAGATATACATATGTTTTTAAACAAAATATTCATTCTCACCCAGACTACAAAGGCCCTCCTGGTTTTAGTGAGTAAATCTAACGGTTTATTATATACTTATAAAACAAACTATTTATTGTATTCGTGAGGTTTGTATCGAATAATAACAATAATAATATTCCATTCGTTTTTATGCAAACAGCCTCATTGTTCCATGTATATTAGATGACCATCGGCATCCTTTTCTTCTGCCGTGAAAGAGATACACAATCTTGACAATGGGCAATAACCCAGAGACGATATCAGTGTCAATTATTTCTCTATGTCACCAATATAGCCAAAAGATGGCGATTGTCCTCTAAAACAACATAACATAATGATGCTGGTTGCTTGCAATACTATTATTACTCGAT
>OZ024742.1:21950308-22000308 GCA_964016885.1 Eledone cirrhosa
GACCATCAAACCTGGTTGGAATGTGAGCAAGGAAGGAATTCCGTACAGGTCTAACGGGAGGAAGAAGGGATCTAGTCTGTGAATTCGGTGAACGTAAGTTCTGTGAAATCGTAGACGATATATATATATATATATATATATAAATTTTAGTACAGCATTGACGAAGCTTTAGTATACGGCCAAGCTAGCGTATATGCACAGTCGGTCTGTAGCTTTAGCACTCGGATGAGGTAAGACCCCAGAGTAATAACATTACATTCAGACAGCTTAGCAAATCAGATATAGTTGTCGGCAGTCCAACCGCATTACCAGAGCAACGAAAATACATGACCCAGGAAAAGATTTTATTCTGACCTGGACATAACGCTGAGGCTGAGTGTAAAATATATAACCCACATGGTGTATCCACAATATAGATCACAATATCACATCCAACATCAGCGCTAAGTTTCTGCAAATCCAAGATCGACAAATTCCTATTGCAGGAGTCTGCAATATAATGGTTTTAGACGACAGAACATAGGATTTACTTCTTCAGCAAGTTCTTAGCCAAAGCGGGTATGTTGTAACTTTAAAGGTCGCCATAGACACGTGGTTTTCTCCAAGGGAGGTAACCCCCGCTTAGGCGGTGTATTCTAATTTGAGGTAAAGGTATAAATCCCCTTATACAAACCGAATAAAGCACTTGACTAGAAGTTATCAAACAAACTTAAACAATTAACCAATCAATAGAATATCAATATATATATATATATATATATATATATAAAGAATGAATAATAACAGGTAGACATCATAAAAAGGTAATTTATTCTGTGTGCTTACAAATGTTTCCACGGTGGTTATACAGCCTACTTATGCTATGTGCAAATTTATAACTATTTGCAAAACTCAATTATCAAATGCTGTGACCACTGTATCATCAGAGCAGAATGGTTAAAATGTACAATGTAAATACCCTTAAGTGAGGTTATTGGGGAAGATAGAGTAGAGAAGGAAGAGAGAAAAGAAGGGGAGAGGGAGAGAGAGAGAGAGATATGCAGGGGTTGGAGAAATGGGAGAGAGTGGTTTGTAGATATCTTAATCAAAAAGTTGTGGTAGGGGTTTTATTATACTGTTTACACTTAAAGCGACCATCTTAAGCGATGCGTTGATAGTTAAGGTTGGGATTATTTATTGCCCCAGAGGGCAGGTTCGTAGATGTGGAGAGAGAGGAAGGTGGACCTAGGGCGAGAGAGAGAGTTGAGTAACCTCTCGTTGAGTAACCTCTTACCGTACGTCAACTCTATCCAGTGTAGTAATTAACCATTACTGCATCCAGGATAATCCTCTACCTAATATATATATATATATATATATGTAAGTATGTATGTATACGTACATACATATATGTATACAGACGTACAGTAGCATGTATATATATACATACAGGCACATATATATATATGCACGTATCAGTTTACCGAACATTTATTATAATGATCGGTTTGTTTGTTTGTAAACAAACAGCCTGATTTACGCCGTACAGTGTTCAGGCAACCACGTCACCTTTTTGTTCAACACTGACACAGGAACGATGTACTAGTTTCAAGCTTATTAGCTATCGTCAGCACCGTATACCTTTCTGCCAGATGGTTGAACGTCCGAAAGTATATACTTTCCTTATGAAAATTAATATACATATATATATATATATATATATATATAGAGAGAGAGAGAGAGAGAGAGAGAGGGGGGGAGAAGAATTCTACAGGGATGGTACTGTTTTATTCGCATGAAATCATCTTCTCTAGTAATACTTTGAGTAACTTATTTAAAACCAACCATCATTATAGGTGGATTGGCAGTATCGGTAGAGGGTCGGACGCCATGCTTTGACGCATTGAGTTACGGCCCTTGCCATTCTGAGTTCAAATCCCGCCGAGGTTAACTTTGCCTTTCATCTATAAGGGGTCGATAAAATAAAGTACCAGTAATATGCTGGGGAAATAGCTGGCCTTGTGCCAAACGTAGAAACAGTTATATATATATATGTGTGTATGTGTGTGTGTGTGTTTTAGTGTGTGAGTATATTTGTGTATGTGTGTGTACGTGTGTCTATGTATAATTTGCTAGTCACCATATCTCCTTCCCCCTCTCTCTCTCCCGTCGCCTAATAAACCTTGCTCTTTCCCTCCTTTTGTTCATATTTAGGGCATTTATAGCCCTAAATATGAAGATCTGCTCGTCTTTACAGCCCTTGTTTGTTCATTACTTAATTTTGTTTTTATCTTTTTTATATATTTTCATAATTCTGTAACTTCTGCATTTGTGAAGTTTATATCTAATAATAATCGTTTCTACTTTTGGCACAAGGCCAGCATTATCCCGGTGTATTACTGGTACTTTATTTTATCGACCCCGTAAGGATGAAAGGCAAAGTTAACCTCGGCGGGATTTGAACTCAGAATGGCAAGGGATGTAACTCTATGCGTCAAATCATGGCGTCCGACCCTCTACCGATACTGCCAATCCATCGCCTTATATCTAATAGCCAGGATTCGTTTACAAGCTAACAGCCTTATTACGCTATATTTTTCGATAACCATCACCATCCTTCACCCCTAGAACAAAAGGATGGCAATGATCTTCCAAAAAACATAGCATAATGAGGCTGTTTGTTTGCAAACGAATCGAATATTACTATTATTCGATATAATGGTGGATTGGCAGTATCTGTAGACTGTCAGACATATGCTTTCCAGCAAAGAGTTACGTCTCTTTCCGGTCTGAGTTCAAATCCCGCCGAGGTTAAATTTGCGTTTCATCCTTACGGGGTCGATAAAATAAAGTACCAGTGATGCACTGGGGTATTTGCTGGCATTGTGCCAAAAGTAGAAATATTTATTATTCAATATAAAACTCATGAATGCATTTACGTATCCGCTATGTTAGAGCAAAAAACTAAATTCTAATTTTCTATAACTTCTGTTTGTAAAATATAACTGATGTAAGCTATTGAATGTTTCGCTACCTACTCATATTTTCTTCAGGAAGCAGATATGGTACAAATGAACTTCAGGCAGCCAACGTTACGAAGTTCTCTGAAGCAGAATGTAAAAAACATTTCTCACGCCTCACTGACCAGCAGGTGTGTGCTGGGTCAGGGGTTAGAAATGGACCCGAATCTTGTCGAGTAAGTAGGAATTCTTTCTCATTAAATATGCCTAAAAAGGAGTTAGATTGGTTGTATCAGTAGAGCGTAAGACAACATGCTTTGCGGCAAATAGTTAGGGCGCTTTACGTTCTGAGTTCAAATCTTGGTGAGGTTAGCTTTGACTTTCAGCCTTACGGGGTCAATAAACTAAAGTACCAGTAATGCACTGGGGGTTAATTTAAGGGACTTTCCCCTCCCCCAAATTATTGTTTTGTATCTAAATCAGAAACCATTATTATAATGTTCATTATATGGTGGATTGGCAGTATCGGTAGAGGGTCTGACGCCATGCTTTGCAGTAAAGAGTTACGGCTCTTTATTGTCTGAGTTCAAATCCCGCCGAGGTTAACTTTGCCTTTCATCCTTATGGGGTCGATAAAATAAAGTACCAGTAATGCACTGGGATAATTGGTGGCCTTGTGTCAAAAGTAGAAACGATTATTATAATGTTCATTGGGGCAGTGGTTTGGCAGTATCGGCAGAGCGTCCGACAACATACTTTACGCTTTATAGTTATTGCCCTTCACCGGGGATCAATAAAATAAAGTACCAGTAATGTACTGGAGTCAATTTAATCAACTTTCCCCTCCTTCGCAATTGTTGGCATTGTGCCCTAATCAAAAACCATTCAATACACCTAAGAAATATAAATTCCGGAATTGGCAATTTCTTTAGAACGTCGGATAAAATATTTTGCGATATTTCTTCTTGCACAAAGTTCAAATAACTCCGAGTTCAACTTTGATTTCATCCTTTCCAGGGCAATAAACAAAGTACCAGTCGACCCCCTGGGGTCAATTCTTCAGCTATATATCTTACTTACTTGCACACATCCGATATTTTACTTTCCATGAAATATACCGGGTGTGTTCAGACCTGAAGACCGATTATCTCTGCCATGGTTTAAATGCTCGAACCACCTTGTATACCACTACCAGGACCCTACGACTGAATCATGAGTTGGGAGCTTAAGGACCTCTAAAATACATCAATCGTAGGTGAACTTACAGAGTCATTAGAGCGTAAAACAGAATATCATGCGCTATCTGTTCCGGTTCTCGGTGCTCTGAGTTCAAATACTGACTCCATCCATGGAGTCGAATAAATAAAGTACTTTCCCAGACTGTATAGAAGGAATTGTTAGAATGTCAAACATGTGGCATTAGTACCGGTTCATTGCAGTTAGAGTTTTGGAGTAATTAATACCCAACCCCCACCCCCTGATTTAACAACAATAATTTGGGGAACTTCAGAATACTTCACTATGTTGCTATAAATGTGTGGTTTAGTGTTTTGTGTGTTCGTCTCACAGCTATAACGTCATAGGTTCGACTCCCAATGATGGGTTGTGTACTTGATCAAAGTACAATATTCCAGGCTGCTCCAAATCCTCATGATGCTGCGAAAGTGTGTGACTTAGTGGTTAGTGTGTTCTGCTCATGATCATGGAGTCATGCGTTCGACTCCCAGTGGTGGGTTGTGTCCTTGCTCAATATACTCTATCCCACGTTGCTCCAGTTCCCTCTGCAATAATGAGTTGTACATGTGATTCAAAGGGACAACTTTGTTATACACTCTATCACACTGACTCACCCTGGGAATTATAATATGTGTACACCTGTCTGCGGAATGGTCAGTCACTTGCACGTAGATTTCATAAGCTGGCAGTTCCATGGACCGAAACACTGGAACACTCATCGTCGAAACCGACGGAGGTCTATTCCAGTTCCTAAATAATGGCGTGAATTCGATTCCTGGGCTGGGTTACGAGTTGTGTTATTGAACAAAACACGTCATTTCACGTTGATCCAGTATACTCAACTGAAAATGAGTACCAGCAATAGCTGGAGGTTTAAACCCGCAATGGACTGGCGTCCTCTCCAGGAGGGATTCTTGTACGCTCAGTCATTTCAGGCTATAAAAACGGGGTAAGCACCGGCCTAACGAGCTTTCTGGCTTATGACAGACATTTGTAGTTAAAAACAGACTTCGATGTTTGCCAGAAAATGAAGAGGTCGACATGATAAGGAGATGTCAGTTATCTCTCTATAAATAAAACAGAGGATGTATGTCTGTCTGTCTGTCTGTTTGTCTGTCTGTTTGTCTGTGTAAATCCCTAAAACTCGAAAAGTACCCGACCGATTTTTTTCAAACTTTACACATGCGTTACTTATATTAAAATTTTTGTCGGCGCCCTGTTGACGCTTCGTGCTTTCATCACGCGCAAATCTGGACCCTGTGTACGTTGGCGTGTTATTGACACCGTAAAACTCACGTCTGTGCTATTTACTAAGATCCCTTTTGTTGCACCTACACCGCAGTATGAACGCCCTGCACAAGTACGCCGAACAGCCTTTGTGCTAATTCCGCGGTGACCGTTTTTCTCGCGCCTTTGTTGCTGCGTAAACGCAGTGCAACCAGTGCCGCCCAGCATTTGCACTATCACCCCCATCTGCTGCAGCTGCCTTGCCACGCTGATTTCGTCATCTCAATATCCCTACTTGGTTTTCACATAATTGATTACGTCGCTCCTTAATCATTCCCTGAGAATAAAGGAATTCAAAAATTACACAACTACATTCCTCAATCTTTGCATATGCGTGTTGCTATTTCACGTTTCCTACCCCGTGCAACGCCGGGTCCTGCTGCTAGTACTTTCTAAAAGTTAATTTTCGTTTCTTATGTTTTTCTTTGTTTAGGGAGATTCCGGTGGTCCTTTGATGTGTCATCGTGAGTCGGACAATAAACTAGTTGTGGTCGGAGTGACATCATATGGTAATTATAGATGTAACACAGGATTCACTGTTTACAGTAATGTGCCATATTTTCAAAAATGGATCGATGGCATAGATTACAACTAATAAAGAAAATATCATGAAGAACTACAGAGGTTGTATGGCACCAGAGAAGTTTTGAACCCTAGAACCCCTCAGTCTGAGAATAAATAATAAGGATAGATTTTTTACTAATTATATAATGTAAACCTAAACAAATAAATAAATTCCATTTCGTCTACGTTTTGTTCTGTTTTGCAGTCATTAAACTGACTAGCAGAACTCCCACTCTTCGGGTGGTTATCTGCTAGCATGTGTATATTGATATTATACGCAAGTATATATACATGTAGATATGATACATCAGATAAAATCGTAATTGACAATATACACAGAAATTGAACGAAGACGGTGTTACACTGTCTTATGTAATCAGTAACGTAATCCATGATACATTTTTTAAAAAAACGATATTATATATAAACTGACTTAGGAGAAAATTAGTGACGGAAATATATGAATGTTTTTTAAGCGATCGCTAATCGGAAGTATTGACATTTGAAAATTTTAAAGAAGTGAATCTTAAAATAAGCAACAATATTATTTATATTTAATCAAGAATAACGAAATTTAGTAGATAAATTATGTAATATTCGGAAACTGTTTGGAAACACTTTTTTGGAATGTACCTGTAGTTCAAAATGTCAGCCTTGTCACACACAGTGTAGCGCTGAATGTCCCTCAGAATCATGCTAAGAATACACGTGCCTGTGGAATAATTAGCCCTAACACGTCTATTTAATGAGCAGACTGTTCCGTTGACCGAACAACCCGAACACTCTGAGTCCCCCATCCATTGTTTATGTTAATGATAGCGTTGGTTTCTTAATTAACTAAAATGACTGACTCGTTAGCAATGGTTGCTGTCGATGTTATAGTCAACTATAGAACAAATCTATAGGTTTTAGTCTCCGATGTATATACAAATTAAATTGAACAGTCGTAAAGTTAGAGATAGGAAAAGTAAAAAGAGATCGAAAAGCTTTCAGATCGATATAATCGACTTTCCTTTCCCTAAAAAAAAAGCTGGACTTCTGCCTAAATTAACAATCATTAGTAAACACTTATAAGTGCACTGGATTGGAAGTATCTGTAGAACGTCGGAATGCTATTTGATATAGAGTTACGGCCCTTTACGTTCTGAGTTCAAATCCCGCCGAGGTTTGGTTTGCTTTTCATCCTTACAGGGTCGATAAAGTAAAGCACCAGTAATGTACTGAGGTCTATTTCTTCGACTTTTCCCTCCCCCAAAATTGTTGGCCTTGTGCCTATATAAGAAGCCATAATTATACAGGTATAGGTGGATTGGCAGTATCGGTAGAGGGTCGGACGCCGTGCTTTGGCGCATAGTTACGGCCCTTGCCATTCTGAGTTCGAATCCCGCCGAGATTAACTTTGCCTTTCATCCTTACGGAGTCGATAAAATAAAGTACCAGTAATGTACTGGCTAATTGCTGGCCTTGTGCCAAAAAGTAGAAACAATTATTATACAGGTATAGGTGCGGTGGCTTTGCAGAATCGTTATGGCGACGGACATAATTGAGTCTTCGCGTTGTGTGTTTAAATCTCACTGAGATCAACATTCTTCAGAAGTTGATAATATAAACTACAAGTGAATTTCCCTCCCCCTTAAAAATTGCTGGTATTGTACCCAGACAAGGAAACCTTTTTAAACAGTTTGTAAAACCAGGTATACTGATTAGAAAAGTTGCGAGAATCTTGGGAATTAGTTTGATTAAATACATTATCGTCACATAAGCAGTGTTTTTGCTTTTGATGCTATGATATAAGACAGGGTAATCCAATATATTTTATAAGTCACAGCATACCTAGACTAATTTAGATTAATCAAATTAATTGAACACATTCTATTCATAATAACACATTCTATTCATAATAAAATTCTATAAAGAAAAGAACAGCCTTTGCGACCGTCTAATATATCTAACTAATACTAAACTGTTTACACAGTGACATGTTAAATGTATTGGTGTGTTTGCTATATAGTACACCATAGTATTAAAAATAAACATTGCTAATATATCAAAGTTTAATGAATTTAACTTTAAAAAATGTGACAAATACACATACCGGTGAAGTAGGTTTAATAAAATGGTTGAGAATAGTAACTTTCAATACAATTTCAGTGGTCAGTTAACATTACATTATGTGGTAGCTAATGATAACGTAATAATGTCTGAAAGCTTAATCCAGTGGATTATTCGTTTTCTGTTAACTGTAAAATGTTATGCATACATACATGGTCCCGTAACTCCTACTGGAATCGTAGGGACGCCGTAATGACATGCGGTGTTTTGAGGGTATTTTTAAACCTAACGGAGCCCATTTCATCTCCAGGTGTGAATACAGCAAATTTCTTCCAGAGTAGGATAGAGAGTGAGAGAATAGAAATCAGACAGAGATATAGAGGAAGAATTGACCTAAGTACTCAACTGGTACTTTTTTTATCGACCTCAGCGGGAGTTGAACTCAGAGCCGGACGTTCTATCCGACGTTCTAGCTCGTCTGACAATTCCCCGACTGTGAAATTGTATAAATATCAACCAATTCCACCTTTTAGACACGGTCATAGCATTTGCTTCGTTAACAGGAAAGAAATCATAGTTTTTTACGAAAGCGATAGAGATTTGTGACGTTTATATGGCTTTCTGAGAGATATTGAATGGCTACCAACTGGCTACCCACTTTAAGAAATAGGTTTCCTTTGACAAGGAACGATTTTTTGTGCTTTTATGAAACGAGATATAAAATGTTGTGACATCCATATTTTTACCATACTGAATAAATGATGTGAAATAGTTTCAACAGTGTAGTGAAACGGTGGGGTTTTACTCTTCCACAGTGTCTTTTGTCACACTCTTTCTCACATTAGCACAGAATTAGTGGATTATGAAATAGGTGGAAAAGATATCTCGATGTCAATGAGATGAAGGCTAATGACAACTGCGACATCAATTGAACTTAAACGGATGTGGTATATAACTGAACAGGGATAGGCTTAAATATCCAAACATTCTCCTATCCTTGCCCACCCCTCACCCATTTATCTTCTACCCTCTATCATATCTTACTTCTACCCCTCCTTCGCCTCTGTTAAACACCCTTCTACGATGATGGCGTTGTCAACATTCGATTAGCTTATAGAATGTATAAATGTATTTATAAGAAATATCTAGATAAGACTATATAATGATAGATGAGAGAAAGAAACTTTATCCATAGAATAAGTTAATAGTAAAAGTAAAATAACTATAAAATCAAGAATCGATCGTCGACAGTCTAGGAAAACAAATTAGAGGTAGGCAACCATTTATATGGACATCTCGGAATACCAGACTGACAGTGTGCTAAAATTTACTAATGATTTGAATACATTGAAGATATACAGGTTTTATATATAAATAGGTTTTGAAATTATAGTTTGTAAAAGTCACGATGGTGTTCAATAAGTATGACTTTATACACACACACACACACACACATATATATATATATATATATATATATATATATATATATATATATATATATATTTATACTTATATATATATATATATATATATATATATATATATATATATTTATACTTATATATATATATATATATAGAGAGAGAGAGAGAGAGAGAGAGAGAGAGAGAGAGAAAGAGGGGGAGAGAGAGAGAGTGAGAGAGAGAGAGAGAAAGAGAGACAGATATATATATATATATTTATAAATATATGCAGAACATCCCGGTAAGGGTGAAAGCAGCGATTCTTTGCTTAAACTTTAGTCTGTTATTTTAATAAATATAATATATATATATATATATATATATATATATATATATATATATATATATAGCTAATAAGCTTGAAACTAGTACATCGTTCCTGTGTCAGTGTTGAACAAAAAGGTGACGTGGTTGCCTAAACACTGTACGGCGTAATTCGGGCTGTTTGTTTGTTTACAAACAAGCAAACCGAGCATTATAATAAATGTTCGATAAACCGATACGTGCATATATATATATGTGTGCATGTATGTATATATATACATACTACTGTACGTCTGTATACATATATGTATGTACGTATACATACATACTTACATTTATGTAAGTGCCGTACTAAGAGTGAGAAATGAAATTTCGTTTCATTCTATTCCATTTATATATATATATATTTATATATATATATATATATAGAATTCACAGGAATCAAAGTTATGTTCAAACCATTTATTAGCTTACAATTGTTTCATCCAAACCGAGGCTTGACATCTTCGGAGCATTTTTCAATGTTTGTATACATACATGACCTCCTTTCCAACGCAAGAGACATATGTATATATTGATGCACAGTGGGGTGACATATATTATATTATTTCTGAATGGCAATTTAAATTAAAAATTAAAATCATATTAAAACAGAATGAAAGCAAAATTTAAATTAAAATACAACATCGGCAGTTAACGTAGATAATGCAAGAGGATAGTTTGTTAGTCAGTTGTAGTAGTTATTGCATGCAATAGTTACACGTGGGGCATGCACGTGCGTCTTATTTATATATGATTATTATGCGGCAGGGTGTTATATGCAATACAAGCACTTTAAGCGCTTGTATTGCATATTTTGAAAGGATGTCATGTATGTATACAAACATTGAAAAATGCTCCGAATGCGCCAAGCCTCGGTTTGGACGAAACAATTGTAAGCTAATAAATGGTTTGAACATAACTTTGATTCCTGTGAATTCTATATAACTGCTCTGTAGAACAACTGATGTTATTACATTGAGCTATTTATCTTACTGGTAATAAGGTAGTAATAAATTAGTCTTTCACTATTTAGGGTTTAAAATATATATAACTATAAAAGTTTTAGTATATACATAACCATAAATAGTATCCTTAATACTATATATATATATATATATATATATATATATATATATATATATATATATATATATATATATATATATATATATATATATATACACACATATATATATATATTTAGGTTTGAAGGTTCACCGCTGGATAGAGCTGGTCATTCCGTATGGTCAATCTTGATGTAATAATATGGAGAATACTCAACGTAAAGCAGCTCAACCGTCTCCCAACTACACAAACGAAGACAGCTAAAGTGGAAGATGCTAGATGGTCGCTCGTCCTCGGTTCTATGATTTTCAGCGCCATGGATTTTATCTGTTACATGCATTTATTATATTTCGAATACCTGATGATATTACCGGATTCATACGGAACCCGGTCATTGAAATGATCAGAGTATAATAAACCTTTCAAGGATTTACACAAGTCCAGCCACCTGTTATTTTATTATATACAGTATATATATATATATATATATATATATATATATATATATATATATATATAGATGAGATTCTACAGGACTAGAACTGTTTCATTCATTAGAAATCATCAGGAATCTCCTGAGATTCCTGATGATTTCTAATGAATGAAACAGTTCTAGTCCTGTATAATCTCATCTATATTAAAACTTTTATACTCTGCTATGTATTGAGTACCTTACTTAATGTGGTTACCTCCGATTCAACCCGGAATAACGTATATATATATATATATATATATATATATATATATATATATATATGTGTGTGTGTGTGTGTGTGTGTGTGTGTGTCTACATATGTACATTTATATATATAGTATATTTATATATATATGTGTGTGTGTGTGTGTGTGTATATGTATATGTTGTATACATACATATATACATACATACATCGAGGATATCACCAATGTCATCAGCAGCTGTCCAAAGATGTCATCGCGGTACTATCTACCTATGAGGCATGATGTAGTGGCCAAAACACTGTACAATGAGTTCGTAAAAAAGATAGCCCCGATAATAAACACATTAAAAGCTACAGCAATGTGGAAGACATCCATGTACATAATATGAAAGAGTACTGGTGGAATGTTCCAGTAAAAACACCAATAAAATGCAGGCATAACAGACCAGATATATTGATATGGGACAGGGAGAAGAAAGCATGCACAGTAGTGGATATTAGCTGCCCAGCAGATGCCAATATAATATCAAAGATTAGTGAAAAGAAGAATATTTATGCAGAACTGATGAGAAATCTGCAGATACTCCACCCTGATTACACCTTCAGATTTATGCCTGTGATTATTGGGGCACTGGGATATGTTAGTAACTGCCTCAATACAAATCTTGAGAAGCTGGGCTTCACAGGAACAGAAAGAACACAACTAGTTAGGAAATTACAAGGACAATCCATTAATGGAACAGTAAAAATATGTAAAACATTCCAAAAATGTTGCACCTAATAACTGCATATACACATGTACAGATGCAAAGCATATACACATGCACACATACAACTCAAAACATACACATCCACACATACAATAACATCCATATCTACACATGGAGACATATACATATCTACCTAGTTGATGTGTAAATTCCAATGAGAGAGTCTTGTGTCTATGTTAGAAACCGACTCTCTCTCTATTGGTAAAACTTTGTGAAATTATAAAACCAGAAGAACATACCATACATACAAACACATACATACACATACATATATACATACATATATACATATATGCATAAAATACACATACATACACATACATACATATATACATACATATATACATACACATGGTGGCTGCCAACTCGTTTTTGAGTACGGCCACTACTTTATATCCATGTAGGAGAACCCTTGCCGATGCGCTGAACGAGTGTGACTTTTTAGTCCAGCCAGCGACTTGAAAACTCTGGTACAAACACTACACTTGTGACAATTATTGACACATAGTGCTGGTCCCATGGTACCATGTGACGACAAGTGCAGAGAGATCTCCAGATATAAAGCAATGCGTGTTCCGTGAAGCTTTTATAGTGAGCAAAGGCACTGCACAAAGCCAGTCCCACTCTCTTAACCAAGATGATATTTACCAAAAAGAAGAACAAGTCAACATCATTGGATACCATCAGGGTTGCAGGTGTTATATCAGAGTTTTCCTTCTCCTAGAATTCTGCCTTGACAAAGGCTAAGGGGTCATCTCTCCCGGTGATTTTGGATGGCTATTGACTCTTAAGAGCTCCCTTGCCCTTTGACAAGTTTTGTTTTTAGTCCTGCAGGATGTCCAAAGTCACCCGCCTCACCAAGAAACCTTGGTGGGGTTGCCAGTTTAGTCGCCAACGACCCGACCATGAGACAGGTTGTACTGGGATACATGTTACCAGTAGCACCAACTGGTGACCTGACATACATACATACATACATACACACATGTGTTTTTACGACATAAAATTATTGAATCGTCTGTATTTATTGAATCATTGGAAACAAACATTACAATTTTACAATTTTACAATTTATTTCTATTTGCATTTTCACAGAGAACGATTTCCATTTTTTTAAATATAGGAATACAACATACTTTGAAAATAACGTATATTTAAATATTTCTTGTGAATTTTAAATCCACTACTACCACCATCACCGCCACATCGCTGCCGCCTACACCACAACCCCTTCGCCATCATCGCCGCCACCGCCGACTTCACCACCACCTCTCCGCCGCTACCGCCGCCATTACCACCGCCTCTCTTCTGCCGCAGCCGCTGCTACCTCGAAGCCACTACCACTGCACCATCACCGTAACCACCATCACCACTACCACCACTACCACTATCACCACCACCACTACCACAACCACCACCACCACTACCACTATCACCACCACCACTACCACTACCATCACCATCGCGGTCACCACCTCCCAACACCACCACCACCACTACCACCACTACCACTATCACCACCACCACTACCACTATCACCACCACCACTACCACTACCATCACCATCGCAGTCACCACCTCCCAACACCAACACCACGACTACCACTACCACTACCACCACCATCACTACCACCACCACCACTACTACTACCACCACGACCACTACCACCATCATCACCACCACTACTATCACCACCACTACAACTACCACCACCACCACCACTACATCTACCACCACTGCCACCACCACCACCACTACCACCATCCATCACCACCAATACTACTACTACTGCTACTACTACTACTACTACTACTGCCACTAGTACTACTACTACTACTACTACTACCACCACCACCACCACTTCCTCTACCACCACCACTGCCACCACCACCACTACCACCATCAGCACCACTACTACTACTACTACTACTACTACTGCTACTACTACTACTGCTGCTACTAGTACTAGTACTACTACTACTACTACTACTACCACCATCACCACTACCTCTACCACCACTCCTGCCACCACCACCACCACAACTACTACTACTACCCTGCTGTAAACTGTGTTAGAGCACTAACATCTATAACAGAATTCGTCGCAAAATAACATTCACGTAGTTTGTCTCCCAAATTTGAACAGTTAGGTCGAACTCTGTCTATACTTTATTTATATACCTTTTATTTATCTGTTTCTTTATATATATATATATATCTGTATGTTTATATATATATATATATATATATATATATATATATATATATATATATATATATATATATATATATATATATATATATATATATATATATATATATATATATATATAATATATTTAGAAACACACAGATACATGCGGACACACACATATACATGAATGCATCCACACCCAACCGTGAGTTAAGGGTGCCAACCTCACCGATGTTGCTCAATGAATGACTGGGACAGACCAATCCGGTTGAACTAGACTGAACCAGTATCAGAGTTAAAATTACATTATGAAGAGAGAAGAAACATTTAGATATAATTAGTAATAAAATGTATCATACCTAAACTGCTCCTAGATTCCTCGACTACGTAGTTTCGTGGCATAAACAAAAACAATACATCATGAAGATATAGAGTCCCTGCGAGGTCTGCTGACTTATCAAGAGGATACCTCATTTTACTAGTCTCAAGAACGCGTCTACACGACGTGAGAAAGAATCCCAAAAGGCGGAGGGGGAGATAGTCACGCGATATAACGGTCGAGAAACAGAGCTAAGCCTCTTATAACCCCGAAGAAAATACCACAGAGGCGGAGGGGGTATTTATGTCGAAGCCGTAGAAGAGGTGGTGAAGGAGACGAGAAGTATGAGTAATGGCAGCTTTCCAGCAGTTACCACACTTCAAAGATTACTCAACCAGGGGGAGTTATTAACAATATATTTAGAAACACACAGATACATGCGGACACACACATATACATGAATGCATCCACACCCAACCGTGAGTTAAGGGTGCCAACCTCACCGATGTTGCTCAATGAATGACTGGGACATACCAATCCGGTTGAACTAGACTGAACCAGTATCAGAGTTAAAATTACATTATGAAGAGAGAAGAAACATTTAGATATAATTAGTAATAAAATGTATCATACCTAAACTGCTCCTAGATTCCTCGACTACGTAGTTTCGTGGCATAAACAAAAACAATACATCATGAAGATATAGAGTCCCTGCGAGGTCTGCCGACTTATCAAGAGGATACCTCGTTTTACTAGCCTCAAGAACGCGTCTATATGATGTGAAAAAGAATCCCAAAAGGCGGAGGGGGAGACAGTCACTAGATTTTCCGACTGCGCCAACCTGGACTTGGGCAAATATTAGCGGATCATCTAGGTCGTACCTAGATAGGTTCTTAGTTAGAAATAAGGACAAGGACTTTTTAAGTTGTCCAAAAATGAGCATGGTTGGCTATTCAGACCACAAGTTAGTGAGCTGCATGGTCAACCTTGACAGAACGCATAGACAGGGACCCGCTTACTGGAAGCTCAACTTGTCCTTACCGGCAAGTAAGGCTTACAGGAACCGGATTAGCACTTTAGTTAAGGAGCGGTTGACGGGCGCCATCGTCAACAGCAGGTGGTGGGGATCTCTCAAAAGAGAGATTAGAGTAGTCTCTATAGAATTTAGTAAGGAGTTAGCCTCAAATAGAAATAGGAGGGAAAGGGAGCTGGTAGAGAATGTAGAAGAGGCAATTAGAAGCGGCGACGTGGCCAGAGTGCTAGCGTCGAGAACGGCCCTGGGCCAGTTCTTCGACGCGAAACACGAAGGCTGCATCGTCCGAAGCAAAATACGTGCTCTGGGAAACGAGGGGACCAAAGCTGCTAGCTGGGCCCGCGTGACAGAAGCCAAAAGAGGGAGCAGATCCACTATCCGGTCTTTGCGAGACCAGGATGGACGGGTGATCCTTGAACCTAAGCAAATGTGCGAGGCTTTTCAAAAGCACTTATACCTCGACGGCCTGCCACGTCTCTCGGACAGGGAGGCGAAGTCCTGCGAGGAGCCGATTTCAGCCGCTGAGATAGAGGACGTGCTAAGCCAATGCGGCAAACGCAAATCCCTGGGTCTCGATGGTCTTCCATACGAACTGTATCTAGCTATGCCGGACTTGTTCCCCGATCTCATCGAGGCGGTCAACTGGCAACAGAACGGGAGAATTCCCTGTGCTGTGACCAAGGGCGTAGTCAAGCTAGTGAGGAAGAACGAGAACAAGGGGGACGATATAAATAATTTCAGGCCCATAACTCTGCTAAATACAGAGTTACAGATTTTGGCCAAGGTGCTAGCAAAGAGGTTGGCGCTTTAGTGGGCAACCTTGTTGGAGATGCGCAGACATGTTCTATCCCGTCCAGGTCCATTCACGACAACCTCCACCTCATGCGATACATCATAGAGAGGGTTGGGAACGAACCCGGCTTTGGTGGGGCCCTGATCAACTTGGATCAATCTAAGGCGTTCGATAGAGTCGACCATGGTTACCTGGATGCGGTGCTAGCTGCGGTAGGCTTCGGACCCGTATTCAGGGGCTGGATCAATGCCATGCACAGCAGCCGTATCTGCTCTAGGGTCAAGGTGAACGGCTACCTCTCGGAGCCGTTCGAAATCGCGCGGTTCATCGGACAAGGGTTCCCTCTCTCCTCCTTTCTGTATGTAATGACTCTAGAGCCACTGCTGCGGAAGATGGAATTGTTGCATGGCATCCCGTTGGAACCGGGATTACGGAAAGCGGTGTCGGCCTACGCCGATGACGTAACAGTAATGGTGTCAACGGCCTCGGAAATCGGGGCGATCGGCACCTTAGGTTTACAGGGGCTAAGCTGAACCGGTACAAGTCGATCGGTCTGCAACTCGGCACATGGAGTGGCAGATCGATTCCCTCCGATGGCGTCGTCGGGAGTTGGACGGAGGGCTCGGTGAAGTTGCTCGGGGTCTGGTTTGGACCAGACCTCCAGGTGGAGAAGAACTGGGGTGAGGTAACGAACAGGGTGTTTGCACTGACCCAGAAGTGGGCCGAGTGCAAACTGTCCCTGAAAGGTCGGGCGGAGGTGGCCAACACTTATATAGAGTCCGTCATCTACTACCGCCTGACCGTCGTGCCTTGCCCAAGGGAAACGCTCGCCAAAATGGAACGCACACTCTTCCAATTCCTCTGGAAGAAGCGGGCTCCTATGGTGAGGAGATCCATCTGCTGTCAACACCCTTCGAAGGGAGGGCTGGGGATGCCGTGGCTAATGATGCGTAAACACGCATTAAGGCTACGGCACCTCCAGGTATTCCTCACCGGTCAAGCGGTGTGGGCCCCGTTTGTGAGGCGAGCCTTTCCCAGACTCGTCTCACTCACCGAGCTGCAATCCTGGGTCAAGCAAAGACCGAGAAAACTGGGCGCCTGGCACACTGAGTGTGCCCAGGCGCTCACGGCTCTCTGGCAGGTGGACCCGGCTGTCAGTGGAGAATCCACCTCGTCATTCTATAGAGGGCTGGTGGTTAGCAGGTGCGACGACGCCCTCGGAGAAGCCCTAGGCATGGAGGAAGACGAACTGGCCAACCTGTTCGGTAGGACATTCAGCCCGGGACCCATGGATAACTTTCAAAGGTCGCTGGCCTGGAAGTGCTACCGAGGGGCTCTGCCCGTTCGAGAAAGGCTCTACAGACACGGGCGCCCGGGTAGGGACCCCTCGAAAAAGATCTGTCCCAGATGCGTGTGCGACGAGGAAACTGTTGCACACGCATTGGTACGATACTCGGGCATTGCCGATCTGTGGGGCTATGTCGAACAACTGCTGTCAAGGGTGGGACCGATCCGGTTGACCACCGAGTCTATTGTAACGATCAAGCCGCCTCCCCCTCTTCAAAAACGAAGAAGAGGCGGTGTTTCTGTGCGTAATACCCATGGCGAAAGAGGTTGTATGGTGGACGCGTCTGAAAGGACTGAGGTCGGACACCTTTCTCTCTGGCCAACAACTGGTCCGTTTCTTCCGATATCATTTCGGAAGAAGGATCAGGATGGAGAGAGAGGTGCTGCACCACAGCCGTTTTTATGAAAGATGGGTGAAAGTGGCGAGAATGGCCCATGTGAATGGGCCTTCACTCTACATCAGACTATAGGTGAGGAAGATGAAAGACCAAGGGAGCACCCCCTCTCTGTGCTCCTGAGGAGAAGGTTTGCACACTTTTTTTCGGCGGTGTGTGCGACACCCCAAGGCGCCTCCTCCCTATTGAGGATTTTGTTATAAAATTTATTTTGTTATATTTTATTTTATTTTTATACTTTTATATCTTGTTATTGCCTCCTACTTATTGAGGACGCCTTTGCATGTAAACTCCCCCCTTTGTACTTGTCCCACTTTTGATGCCCTGGTGGCAAATAAAAAGAAAGTTATCTGTTTCTTTATATATTTATATGTTTGTTTATATATTTATCTGTTTGTTTATATATTTATTTGTTTTTTTTATATATTTATCTGTGTTTATATATTTATCTGTTTGTTTATATATTTATATGTTTGTTTATATATTTATCTGTTTGTTTATATATTTATCTGTCTGTTTATATATTTATTTGTTTGTTTATATATTTATCTGTCCGTTTATATATTTATTTGTTTGTTTATATATTTATCTGTCCGTTTATATATATATATCTGTCTGTTTATAAACTTATCTGTTTATTTATTTATTTATTTATTTATCTATTTGTTTGTTTGTTTGTTTGTTTATCAAATCAATGCAACGTAAGTTATGTCCGACTGTAAGACGTATCTAATATCAATTGCAATTAAGAAATAAAATGAGAGAGAGGCCGGAAGGAGAGAGATAAATGAAATTCAAAAATTCAAAATGGTGGCAAGGTAAGCAAAAATAAGAAATTAGGAGAAAACCAAGGATTTAAGGTAATTAAAGCGTGAAAACCAAAGATTTAAGGTAGTTAAAGGCTGAATACCAAAGATTTAAGGTAGTTAAAGAGGGAATACCAAAGATTTAAGGTAGTTAAAGGGTGAATACCAAAGATTTAAGGTAGTTAAAGGGTGATTACCAAAGATTTAAGGTAGTTAAAGAGTGAATACCAAAGATTTAAGGTAGTTAAAGGGGGAATACCAAAGATTTAAGGTAGTTAAAGGGTGAATACCAATGATTTAAGGTAGTTAAAGGGTGAAAACCAAAGATTTAAGGTAGTTAAAGGGTGAAAACCAATGATTTAAGGTAGTTAAAGGGTGAAAACCAAAGATTTAAGGTAGTTAAAGGGTGAAAACCAAAGATTTAAGGTAGTTAAAGGGGGAATACCAAAGATTTAAGGTAGTTAAAGGGTGAAAACCAAGGATTTAAGGTAGTTAAAGGGTGAAAACCAAAGATTTAAGGTAGTTAAAGGGGGAATACCGAGGATTTAAGGTAGTTAAAAGGTGAATACCCAGGATTTAAGGTAGTTAAAGGGGGAATACCAAAGATTTAAGGTAGTTAAAGGGTGAATACCAAGGATTTAAGGTAGTTAAAGGGGGAATACCAAAGATTTAAGGTAGTTAAAGGGTCAATACCAAAGATTTAAGGTAGTTAAAAGCTGAATACCAAGGATTTAAGGTAGTTAAAGGGTGAATACCAAAGATTTAAGGTAGTTAAAGTGTCAATACCAAAGATTTAAGGTAGTTAAAGGGTGAATACCAAGGATTTAAGGTTGTTAAAGGGTGAATACCAAGGATTTAAGGTAGTTAAAAGCTGAATACCAAGGATTTAAGGTATTTAAAGGGTGAATACCAAAGATTTAAGGTAGTTAAAGGGTGAATACCAAGGATTTAAGGTAGTTAAAGGGGGAATACCAAAGATTTAAGGTAGTTAAAGGGTCAATACCAAAGATTTAAGGTAGTTAAAAGCTGAATACCAAGGATTTAAGGTAGTTAAAGGGGGAATACCGAAGATTTAAGGTAGTTACAGGGTGAATTCCAAGGATTTAAGGTAGTTAAAGGGTGAATACCGAAGATTTAAGGTAGTTAAAGGGTCAATACCAAAGATTTAAGGTAGTTAAAAAGTGAATACCAAGGATTTGAGGTAGTTAAAGGGTGATTTCCAAAGATTTATGTAGTTAAAAGGTGAATACCAAGGATTTAAGGTAGTTAAAGGGTGAAAACCAAAGATTTAAGGTTGTTAAAGGGTGAATACCAAAGGTTTAGAGTAGTTAAAGGGTGAAAACCAAAGATTTAAGGTAGTTAAAGGGTGAAAACCAAATATGCAAGGTAGTTAAAAGGTGAATACCAAGGATTTAAGGTAGTTAAAGGGGGAATACCAAAGATTTAAGGTAGTTAAAGGGTGAATACCAAAGATTTAAGGTAGTTAAAGGGTGAATACCAAAGATTGAAGGTAGTTAAAGGGTGAATACCAAAGATTGAAGGTAGTTAAAGGGTGAATACCAAGGATTTAAGGTAGTTAAAGGGTGAATACCAAGGATTTAAGGTAGTTAAAGGGTGAATACCAAGGATTTAAGGTAGTTAAAAGGTGAATACCAAGGATTTAAGGTAGTTAAAGGGTGAATACCAAAGATTTCAGGTAGTTAAAGGGGGAATACCAAAGATTTAAGGTAGTTAAAGGGTGAAAACCAAGGATTTAAGGTAGTTAAAGGGTGAAAACCAAAGATTTAAGGTAGTTAAAGGGGGAATACCGAGGATTTAAGGTAGTTAAAGGGTGAATACCAAGGATTTAAGGTAGTTAAAGTGTGAATACCAAAGATTTACGGTAGTTAAAGGATGAATACCAAGGATTTTAAGGTAGTTAAAGTGTCAATACCAAAGATTTAAGGTAGTTAAAGGTGAATACCAAGGATTTAAGGTAGTTAAAAGGTGAATACCCAGGATTTAAGGTAGTTAAAGGGGGAATACCAAAGATTTAAGGTAGTTAAAGGGTGAATACCAAGGATTTAAGGTAGTTAAAGGGGGAATACCAAAGATTTAAGGTAGTTAAAGGGTCAATACCAAAGATTTAAGGTAGTTAAAAGCTGAATACCAAGGATTTAAGGTAGTTAAAGGGTGAATACCAAAGATTTAAGGTAGTTAAAGTGTCAATACCAAAGATTTAAGGTAGTTAAAGGGTGAATACCAAGGATTTAAGGTTGTTAAAGGGTGAATACCAAGGATTTAAGGTATTTAAAAGCTGAATACCAAGGATTTAAGGTAGTTAAAGGGGGAATACCAAAGATTTAAGGTAGTTAAAGAGTCAATACCAAAGATTTAAGGTAGTTAAAAGCTGAATACCAAGGATTTAAGGTAGTTAAAGGGGGAATACCAAAGATTTAAGGTAGTTACAGGGTGAATTCCAAGGATTTAAGGTAGTTAAAGGGTGAATACCGAAGATTTAAGGTAGTTAAAGGGTCAATACCAAAGATTTAAGGTAGTTAAAAAGTGAATACCAAGGATTTGAGGTAGTTAAAGGGTGATTACCAAAGATTTATGTAGTTAAAAGGTGAATACCAAGGATTTAAGGTAGTTAAAGGGTGAAAACCAAAGATTTAAGGTTGTTAAAGGGTGAATACCAAAGGTTTAGGGTAGTTAAAGGGTGAAAACCAAAGATTTAAGGTAGTTAAAGGGTGAAAACCAAATATGCAAGGTAGTTAAAAGGTGAATACCAAGGATTTAAGGTAGTTAAAGGGGGAATACCAAAGATTTAAGGTAGTTAAAGGGTGAATACCAAAGATTTAAGGTAGTTAAAGGGTGAAAACCAAGGATTTAAGGTAGTTAAATGTTTCAGTTGTGGAACTATAAACTATCCTCATCTGTTCATAGCAAATACTTTTAACTCTCAACAGTTACGTGTAGTTCAATACAATATAGAAATATAAACCGAAGGTTCGATGGGCCATGTCCTATTTTCGGTGGTGTCTGTATTGTCAGGATACCTAGATCACCATGTTTCAGTCAGCTATAACAATGTACCCTCAATAACCCTGTCAGTTATAATAAGGTACCCTCAATAACCGAGTCAGTTATAACAAGGTACCCTCAATAATCCAGTCAGCTATAACAAGGTACTCTCAATGTTCCAGTCAGCTATAAAAAGGTACCCTCAAAATCCCAGTCCTTAGCTGTAACAATGTACTCTCAATATCCCAGTTTTTAGCTATAAGAAGGTACCACGGCTAGGCCTAGAACAATAATCTGAAGTAGAGGTGCAAACATTATGTATATTACATTTAGTTCGTCCTAAATTTGTGTTTTCTAATAGGTGTGACATCTTCTGTTCCTCTGGTAATTTCTATATGACATTACAGGTAATAAGTCACTTATAGTTGGATATCTTTGATAACAAGTAACTTATTGATGAATGTCTGCAATAATAATTCTCTCATTAATCGATGTCTGTGAGAGTAGATCTATTATTGATTTATGTCTTTGGTAATAAATCACATATTGATCTAGGTCTTTGATAGTATGTCACATATTGATCTAGGTCTCTGATAGTATGTCACATATTGACGGATGTCTTTGATATTAGGTCACATATTGACCTAGGTCTCTGATAGTGTGTCACATATTGACCTAGGTCTCTGACAGTAAGTCACATATTGACGGATGTCTTTGATATTAGGTCACATATTGATCTAAGTCGCTGGTGTTACATATTGATCTAGGTCTTTGATGATTGTTCACATATTGATCTATGTCCCTGGCAATACTTCACATATTGATCTAGGTGTCTGACAGTAAGTCACATATTGACGGATGTCTTTGATATTAGGTCACATATTGATCTCAGTCGCTGGTGTTACATATTGATCTAGGTCTTTGATGATTGTTCACATATTGATCTATGTCCCTGGCAATACTTCACATATTGATCTAGGTGTCTGACAGTAAGTCACATATTCAACTCTTTCTCTGATAATAGGTCAATTATCGATCTAAATCACTGATATTAAATCACATATTGATCTAAGTCTCTTAATAAATCACATACTAATAAAAAGTATCTCATTGATTGATACCACTGATTATAGATCACTTATGGATGGATGATTCTGATAAGTCACATATTGATGTATGTCTCTGATAATAGATTATATATTGATAGATGATTCTCATAAGTTACTTAATCGGGAGGAGGGGGTTCCCATAAGTCATTTAATGCGGCTATTTCTAAACATAGGTCATTTATTAGTTGATGTCTAATAATACATGAATTGCCAGACACTTTAAATCTTCTGCTTCTTCTCTTTCTTCTTCTTCTTCTTCTTCTTCTTCTTATTATTATTATTATTATTATTATTATTATTATTATTATTATTATTATTATTATTATTATATAAGAGAGCACTTACCTCTTCAGTGATGCCCTGATCGACTTTTTCAAATATCATTTGAAAAGGAAAATCAGTCAGAGTAGAGAGGGAAGTGCTCTCTTCCCAGCATTTTGTTGAAAGATGGGTGAGAGAAGCAAGAATGGTCCGAGTGAATGGGCCTACTCTGAGTACGTATCTGTAAATTAAAGGTGGAAAACTGGGAGAGGGCACTTGCCTTGGTGGTCAGGGTCACTGTGGCCTTTTACTGGGCTTTCTCCACAAATGTCCCTCCTAAGTCTCCCCCTTATTGAGGAATTTTTCATTGTTATTTTTTTGTTACATCCTCTGTTTTTGTTTTTTACACGCAGAAATGCCCATTTGTATCGTCCTGTATTGTCCTGCACTGTCCTTAATGTCTACTTTATGTAAACCCTTGTGGTTAATAAAGAAATCATTATTATTATTATTATTATTATTGAATGCTATGGTTGACGAAGGCTCGGCTCTGTAAGGTACTGTAAATTTTGAACGCTATAACAATTGTAAATTGTTTAAAACTTAGACCAACTTGTAGACAAAAACACCCTCCTCCTCGTGAGAGGGGTCTTTCTGCCCGTTATTTGGCCCTTCGAGGTTAAATAACTGCTTATTGGGGTTTTGTACCCAATATTTATTTTAAACAAAAAAATCAACATGGCTACGAAAAAGAATTTGCATAGGTCACTCCCACTCATTCCGTCTTCTTCTTCCTCAATCATCACTACAGCAGAGAGAAGATTGTCTCTCTCCCTCCCTTCTTTAAATGTGTCTCTCTCCCTCCCTTCTCTTTCGCAAGCGACGAAAGAAAAGAAAAGTCTCGTGCAAAGCGTGCAAGGTTTCTCCACGACGACGACGACAGCGACGAAACAGGTGTGCGGGAAATACGAAAACCCAGTTCATTCGTCTGACGTCAGGAATAATAGCAGTAGCAGCCGTAATAAAAACAGCAACAGTGACAATGAAAACAACAGTAGCAGCCGCAACAGCATCACCAGCAGCATAAACAACAACAGCATTAGAAGCAGCAACACCAACAACAACCACAGCAACAGCGGCGAAGGCAGTAGTCGTAGTACCTGCAGCAACAACAAAAGTAACAGCAGCTCTGACGACAACAACAACAACAGCAGCAAAGAAAAACCAATCTCATTTGCAGGTATTGCGAAAAACTTGGAAACCATCCTCATAACAAATGAGGAATTAGAGGAAGCGAAGAAGATGGTGACAAAGAATGGACACCGAGCAATCTGCAAGGCAGCGGAAAAATGTTTCGAAACCCAACAGCACTGTACGGTCACGTACCGTACAGTAAGTACAAAATCCCGTAGGGTGGAAAGAGCCACAGAGGCTCAAATACAAAAAGCCTTGGGGTCTGTGTGGCAGCGGAAAACACACATCACCCGAGGTAAGAAATATGCCACCGTAGACGTATTTTTTGCCACACCCCAGGAGGCAAAGGCTCAATCCGTAGTGACCCTAAGGAGCGAGGAAATGGTGTTGGTGCCCTCCTACTGCGGGCAAAAAATTGTGAGGGTCAAACTGACCCACGTCCCCCCCGGGATGGCCCCTTCTTGGCTGGCTGCGTCTGTCCTCGTCGGAATCGAGGACAAAACAACTGTACTGCAAGTACAGAAAAAAGTAAGAGAAGATTGGGTCGGCACCTCCATTGAGATGCTAATCCAAACCAACCAGGAGTGCATCGAAGCTATCCCGGATGTGATAGACTTCGATAACGGCACTCAACTGCCCATAAGTGTTGAGGGAAAACGCCCGAAATGCTTTCGCTGTGGATCGAAGACTCACCTCAGGGCCTTCTGCAACGAGAAGACCCTGAGAAAGGAGAACCCCCCCCCCCCCCTCCTTCCGAAACCGGCTCCACGGCTACCAGCAACAGGACAAGCAGCAACCAGGAACGATAGGTCCGTGGCACCCATACCCACGCCACGGAAATCAAAAACAGCAGCAGCAGTGGAAATATTAACAACAACAACAGCAATACCAAATGCAGCTGCAACAGAGACTCCAGTGCAAACATCACCAACAACAACAAGTGAAAGAGTGGAGCTGGTACCCCTCCCCGACCTCACAGAATCAGACATGGAGTGTGAGGTGAGAGAGGGATGGCAAAAGGTCGTAAGAAGGCACAAACGCAGAAGCAGCGCATCGTCGCCTTTGAAAAGGGAGGAAAGAAATGAAAAAAGGGTAAAGTCTACTGCAAAGAGACCCACAGCAGCAACACTACCAACACCATCACCACCCACACTAGCACCACTATCACCACCGGCGACAACCCCACCGCCAACAACACCTTCAACACCACCACCACAAGCACCAACATCGCAAACACAACAACAAAACACACACACCCAGCAACAACGACAAGAAAATAGCAGAACCACACACCACCCCCAGAAAAACAAATGCACGGCAATAAATACACACAACAAGAAACTAATGACTTACATAATTGAATACACAGACATTTCACAACACGACTACATAATACCAGCACCAATCAAAACGCCAACTAACATAAGACTGCTAAAAATACCACAGAAACAATACACAAACATTAAAACGAAATTCCCCAACGCATTTGGTGATTTCAGGGACCTAGGAGGAACTATCAATCGAAGAGTATATTCAGACATTCTCTTAGATGAGCCGACGACCAGCCGAAGGGACGATTCAACGGTCCCTTCACCAGACGATCAAGTGAAAAGGGATGTAAAAACAATCCCTCCTCTACCAAAAGTACGGTAAGTGGTCTTTCCCATCTTTTCCACTCTATTTTAAACATGACCTCACTCAGAATAGGCAGCATAAATGCGCGTGGCTTGGGGTCGTCATGGAAGCAGGGTCACCTACTCAACGACCTCAGGTCACTAAACATAGATGTAGTGCCCATCAGCGAGACCAGAATCTCCGAAGCACGGGCCTTCGCACCGATCTTCGGCGGCTACGATGTGTACGCATCTCCCAGCCGTCCTGGATCGGAGGGGGAGTTGCTGTGCTTTTTCGGAGAGGTTTGGATCTCGCCATACGGGCCACCTTCCTGGACCCAGAGGGTAAGCTGGTGGTGCTGGACGTGACCAGCGGAGACGGGCAAGCGTTCAGGCTAGTGGCCGTCTATGCCCCGACAGGAGCAGGGCGGCCTGATTTCTTCCGGCGTTTGGAGACCTTTCTTGGAACGTCCCGCTCTTTAGTGTTAGTGGGCGACTGGAACGGGATCTTAGATGCACGCTGGGACTGTGTGGGATTAGCGGATAGGGGTGGAGGGTGTAAGAGCCTCACCAACCTGCTCAGGCGTTTTGAACTGTCTGACAGGTACCGATTGGATTTCCCGAATGCGCCAATGTGGACTTGGACAAATCGCATAGGGTCATCCAGATCATATCTAGATAGAGTATTTTGTAGGGAAATAGATAGGTCTAGCATAGGCTGTCCACAATTCAAGATAGTCAGCTACACGGACCACAAATTCGTGATCTGTGTGCTTGACTTAGATAGGCTTCATAGACGAGGACCCGGCTACTGGAAGCTAAACGCAGTCCTTACCAGCGCGCAAGGCATACAGAGACCGGATTAGCGAACTAGTTAAGCGGGCGTTGACGGGGGCCATCGTCAACAACAAGTGGTGGTTTGCGCTGAAAAGAGCGATTAGAATAGAATCGATTAGGTTTAGGAAGGCTTTAGCAATAGAGAAAAATAGAGCAGAGGGAGAACTAGTTAGAAAATTAGACGAGGCGCTTTGCAAAGGTATCGCGACCGACGTACTTGCGGCGAAATTGGCCCTTGAC
The DNA here is from genome assembly GCA_964016885.1 of Eledone cirrhosa. Taxonomy (NCBI): domain Eukaryota; kingdom Metazoa; phylum Mollusca; class Cephalopoda; order Octopoda; family Eledonidae; genus Eledone; species Eledone cirrhosa. The sequence continues at coordinate 21,977,819 of OZ024742.1, forward strand.
CAATTCTTCAATGCAAAGCACGAAGGCTGCGTTGTCAGAGCTAGGGTGCGTGCTCTCAGACACGAGGGGACGAAAGCCGTTCAATGGGCCCGAGTGGCGGAGGCGCGTCGTAGCAACAAAGCCACGATCCGGTCTTTGGTGGACCACGACGGGCGCATGCTACTCGATCCCGGGCAAATGTGTGAAGCTTTTCAGCGACACTTCGCTCAGCTGTTCGGGGGCAGCGGTGGGCCGGGTAGAGGGATGGACTTTAGTGTCTACCTCGACGGACTGCCGCGGCTCTCGGCCACTGAGGCGAAGTGTTGCGAAAAGCCGATAACAGCCGCTGAAGTAAGGGAGGCAATGACTGGCTGCACAAGGGGTAAATCGCCTGGTTTGGATGGTCTGCCCTATGAACTTTACGTACAGATCCCAGACTTGTTCGGAGGCCTCTTGGCGGACGTCTACTGCAACTGGCAACAGAACGGGAGAATTCCCAGTTCTGTGAGCCGAGGAGCGGTGGCACTGCTGAGAAAGGATCCGAACAAGGGGGGATAACATAGATAATTTTAGGCCCATAACTCTGCTAAACACAGAGTTCAAGATTTTGGCGAAGGTGCTAACAAAGAGGTTGGCGCTTGTCGTTGGTGGTCTGGTGGGAGAGGCGCAGACATGCGCCATTCCCGACAGATCCATCCACGACAACCTCCACCTCATGCGATACATCATAGAGAGGGTAGTTAAGGAACCTGGCACGGGTGGGTCCTTGATCAATTTAGATCAGTCGAAAGCTTTCGATAGGGTCGACCATCGTTACCTAGCGGCAGTCCTGAGGGCGGCTGGCTTTGGGCCCGTCTTCAGAGGCTGGATCGCTGCCATGCACAGCGACATCTGCTCTGTGGTGAGAGTGAACGGTCACCTGTCGGAACCGTTCAACATCATGCGCTCGGTCCGCCAAGGATGTCCCCTCTCGTCCCTCTTGTACGTATTGATTCTCGAGCCATTACTGCACAAACTGGAGACGTTGAGGGGAGTCCTGCGCGAACTAAGATGCGGAAGATCCGTGTCAGCATATGCGGACGATGTCACCGTAGTGGTGTCGAACGCCAAACACATCGAGGCGATCGGCACTACACTAAGAGAATACGAAGCGGTGACAGGAGCAATGATCAACCAGGAAAAGTCAGTGGGCCTGCAGATCGGCACCTGGAGAGGCAGGTCCATGCCGTCCAACAGCGTCGTCGGGCGCTGGACGGACGGACCGGTTAAATTGCTAGGGGTCTGGTTCGGTCAGGACCTCCAGACGGACAAAAACTGGGACGAGGTGACGAGCAGGGTGGCTTCTCTCACCCATAAATGGGCGGAGAGAAAGCTATCCCTGAAAGGTCGAGCGGAGGTGGCTAACGCGTGCATAGCGTCTGTCATCTGCTACCGCCTGACCGTCGTACCTTGTCCTAAGCCCCGCCTGACTGCGCTGGAGCGTTTTCTCTTTGGCTTTTTGTGGAAGGGACGCGCTCCGATGGTCAGGCGGTCCATCTGCTGTCAACACCCGCTACGTGGCGGGCTGGGCATGCCGTGGCTGATGATGCGCTGACACGCGCTCAGGCTACGATATCTCCCCCTCTTCCTCGACGGTGATCAGGTGTCGTCGCCGTTTGCTAGACACGTATTTCCCCAGCTCGTTTCCTTGACGGAACTGCAGTCCTGGGTCAAGCGAAGACCGAGAGGGAGCGCCTGGAGACTGGAGTGTCTTCAGGCGCTCACAGCCCTCGACCAATCGGGCAATGTGATCGGTGGAAACTCCACCTCGGCGTTCTATAGAGGATTAGTGGAGGGGAAGAGCGACGACGTACTTGGGGAAACTCTAGGCGTCGACGAAAATCAACTAGCCAATCTCTTCGGAAGAACTTTCGGGCCGGGACCTATGGACAATTTCCAGAAATCTCTGGCCTGGCAGTGCTACCGAGGAGCCTTGCTATTTCGGGATAAACGCTACAGGCATGGAGGTGCCGTCAGCCTGGCATGTCTGAGATACGCGCAGGGCGACGAAACCGTCCTGCACGCACTCGTCCAATTGTTCGAAAATTGCTGACTTGTGGGTTTATGTCGAACAGCTGCTGTCGCGTGTAGGACGGATCCGGCTATCATCTGTGTCCATCGTGAGGATTGCCCCGCCCTCTTCCTTTAGCCGGGAAGGGCAGGCAGTTTTTATCTGTCTGGTGGCCATGGCGAAAGAGATAGTATGGTGGACACGTTTGAAAGGGCTGAAGACGAGCACTTACCTCTTCGGTGATGCCCTGATCGACTTTTTCAAATTTCATTTGAAAAGGAAAATCAGAGTAGAGAGGGAAGTGCTCTCTTCCCAGCATTTTGTTGAAAGATGGGTGAGAGAAGCAAGAATGGTCCGAGTGAATGGGCCTACTCTGAGTACGTATCTGTAAATTAAAGGTGGAACACTGGGAGAGGGGTACTTGCCTTGGTGGTCAGGGTCACTGTGGCCTTTTACTGGGCTTTCTCCACAAATGTCCCTGCGAAGTCTCCCCCCTATTGGGGAATTTTTCATTGTTATTTTTTGTTACATCCTCTGTTTTTGTTTTTTACACGCAGAAATGCCCATTTGTACCGTCCTGTATTGTCCTGCACTGTCCTTAATGTCTACTTTATGTAAACCCTTGTGGTTAATAAAGAAATCATTATTATTATTATTATTATTATTATTATTGTCATTTATCTTGCTTTATGTTTATACGAGTTATCACCAAGTCACAACCAGTGACCTCAAGAGACAACAAGGTCCGCCATGTTCAAGAAAGAACACACATATTCACACATGCATCCTTAGTGTTTAGACTTGTGATGTACTTATATTGACAGGATCTTCCTTAGTATATGGGCAGTTCCCATTAGTACTATCTTTTGTATTTCTCCTATACGCGGGTTTCCTGGGATTTGCGATAAGTAGTCGTTAGACCCCTTAGGTATCATTCCCAGAGCGCCTACAACCACTGGTATTGTTTTAGTTCTCAATTTCCACATTTTTCCAATTTCTATCTCCAGGTCCTTATACTTGCTCAATTTTTCAAATGTTTTTATAGATACATTCTTGTCTATTGGAACAGACATATCAATTAGCAGGCATACCCTCCTTTGAAAGTCCTTCAATATTATATCAGGTCTATTTGCATCTATTTTTCGGTCTGTTTGGATGCTAAAGTTCCACAAGATTGAGATGTGATCTTTTTCAAGTATGGGAGGTGGTTGATGCTCCCACCAATTCTTTTGATGGGGCAGGTCAAAATGCTTACACATTATCCAATGTATGTATTGTGCAGCTCTGTCATGCCTGTTTAGGTATTCGGTTGGAGCTATAGGACTGCACATTGAAATTATATGGTCAATGGTCTCTGGTTGTTTTTTGCATACACGGCATAATGGGCTGCATCCATTTTTTATTATGTTGGCTTGGTAATTTTTTGTTGGCAGACACTGATCTTGTGCGGATATAATCAGTCCTTCAGTCTCCGATTTCAGTCCAGAGGATGCCAACCACTGATGGGTTAAAGTTTTGTCAACATCAGGATTGTTAGCTCACTCTGGGTATTTTCCATACAGAGGCTTTTCTTGCCATTTCTTAGCCAGTTTCTGTAGCAGTTCTTTCTTTGCAGTTATTTTTACCTGCTTTGCTTTTTCTGTGTTTTCCATTTCAGCAGTAAATGGGACTTCTGAAATTTGTAGTCCATTACTGTATCTTTGTGCATCTTTTGTAATGGAATATGATCTTTTGGTGCTTTCGTGTTTCAAAACGAGTTTGATCATCCAATCATGTGATTCCCTTAGATATGTGGATAATCCAATTGTTGCAGTTTTCAACGCAATGTCTAACTGGATTAACCCACGTCCTCCTTCTTTCCTAGGGAGATATATTCTATCTATGTCTGCCTTAGGGTGATGCATTCTGTGCATGGTTAAGAATTTTCGGATTTTTGTATCGAGCCTACGGATCTCTGTGCTTGACCAGTTGATGACATTGTAACTGTAGGTTACTACTGGTATGGCAAGCGTGTTTATGGCATCGATCCTATTCCTTGCATTCAATTCCGTTCTTAAGATTGCTCTGACTCTGCGGTAACATTCCTTCCTTATCCTTTCCCTCATTGTCGAGTGCTTGATTCCGACTCCTTCACAAACACCTAGATATTTGTAAGTTTGTTCTTGATCAAGCTCTCTTATCACGTTCCCCCGATCAAGATTAATGTCTGAACTCTTCAGCAGCTTTCCTCTGGTGAACGTTGCTTTGGCGCATTTATCCAGTCCAAACTCCATTTTAATGTCATCACTGAACTGCTTCACAGTGGATAATAGCCCTTGCAATTGTTCATCATTTTTTGCAAATAGTTTCAGGTCATCCATGTAGAACAGGTGATTAATGGTTTTGTCATAGACTCTATATCCATGTTTTGTTTCATTGAGCATTTTACTTAATGGTATAAGTGCGATGCAGAATAAAAGCGGTGATAAAGAGTCACCCTGAAAAATACCACAATTAATGTTAACTTCTCCAGCTTCCAGTGATTTTGTTTCACTATTCAAAAGGAGTGTCGTTCTCCATGTCCTCATACTGAATGACAAAAACCTCCTGACAACGGGGGATATTTTGAAAATCTCTAAACATTTTTCAATCCAACTGTGTGGCAAACTATCAAATGCTTTTTTATAATCTATCCAAGCAATCGATAGATTTTTGTGTCTATTATGACAATCTTCCAGTATCATTTTGTTAACCAGAAGCTGATCCTTACAGCCATATGAGCCTCGTTTACACCCTTTTCTGCTCAATGGGAAATAGGTCATTTGTTATCAGGTGGTCATATGTGTATTCAGTTAGGACTGATGTTAAAATTTTATACATTGTGGTCAAGCAGGTTATCGGTCTGTAATTTTTGGGATTGTTTGTCTCATCATTCTTCGGCAGCAGGAATGTAATGCCGTTAACTAGCCATGATGGTATCTTTTCTGGCTCCTTAACTATTTCATTGTAAAGTTGGGCTAACAGCTCATTAGACTCTGTGAAGGCATTTATCCAAAAGTTTTGTATTTTGTCTTTTCCTGGGGATTTCCATTTGCTGGTTTTTCTTAGAGCCAAGCGCAGCTGTTCAACTGTTATATTTTCCCATGTTTGTTCTTCAAGGTGAGCTGTTTCTTTCATTTGTCTGTCTATCCATGGGGCATGTATGTTATGAACTTTTTCTTCGGCCCAGATCTTTTCCCAGAATTCTTGCACTTCCTCCTTGGGTGGTATTGATTTAGCAGTTATTGTTGACTTACCAATTTTTCTGTAGAAGTTTCTTTGGTTGTTTTTGAACATATTATTGTCCTTATAGAATCTAGATCGTTTTTCAAAGCGCCTTATACGAGCAGCTTTGGCCGACACTTTTTGCTTGATTGTTTCTATCAGCATGTCTATGTCACATGTTGATCTTATACTGTACTTTTTTTTCAATTTTCTAAGTTTAGTTTGTTTAACATGTTCACCTACTTTATAGTTTGTTAAAATTTCTATGTCAGATCGGAGAAGGTTTATTTGGCGATTGATGTTATCTTGCCAAGTAGATTTCTTGTGGGAATTCCTTTGTTTTTTCATCTTCACTCCACATAAGTGAGTGGTGACTTAAGCCGATGCATAATAGAGATGATTTAAGTCAGTAATGTTTATTTTGTTTGTGATGATAATGTTTTTGAGAATTATGTTAGTCTTGTGTATTATCTTTTGGTTCTGTTTGGAGTTCTGGATCTTAGGGAGGGTGTCTCGTTCCCCCATGTCAGATTCTTTCATTTTCATCCATTCGATCATAATTTCATCCTTCAAGTTGGCAAGTTCATTCTCATTCATTTCTTTATCATTTACGATCTCATTATTTTCATTTGGAGTTTCATCCTGAGCATGCACTCCCTCCACTTTTTCGCTCCTTTCTTTAATTTGTTCTGTTGCCAGTGATTCCGCCCCAACTCTGGGATTCGAAGTGTTACAGTTTACCTCGTTTTCACTGACACATGCTTCATTTTCCCTTCGCTGACTTTGTGCTACTAGCTTGATCTGATCAATTTCTATATCAGTTAGTAACTTTTTTCTTACAATATTTCTTCGTATATTGGCTAGTTTGTTACTGTCAATATAGCCTCTGTTTTCGGGATGTTTCTTTTTCCAGTTGATATATGTTTGCTCTGTATTCGATGTATTTGATGGGTAGTACATGGCAGTGTAGAAAGCCTCAAGGACTTCTTTATTATCTTCCCTTGACCATTTTTCTCTCTTTTTCTTTGGATTTCTTGGTGGTGAGCATGGAGGGCCAACAGTAGGAGTATTCCGGTTATGGGAGGTCTCCAGCTCCGAAGTGATGGGAAGGTTTGAACCATTAGCTGATTTTTCGACCCCAGTCTGGTTCCTCTCTGAGGGACGCGGCCCTTTTTTACCCGGGGGACGGCCGATCCGGTATGAGATTTCATCATTAGACATCTACTTTATTTTGTCGCGTTTTATCCTTATCCGCCAAGGGGTAATCTTTTCGTGTTACCACTTCTAGAACGAGTGTCAACCAAGACTAGAGGGGTCGTTCTCCCCTAGAGACATGGCTATTCCCCGCCGGCCGCCATCCCGGTATTTCTTGGTCACGGGGTTTTCTTTTTGTTGTTTTTTTAAATTGTTATTATCATGAGTGGTTCCTTAATGTGAGCATTGCGTGGCTTAAGAATGAAATTATTAATAATTGTCTCCACTCCAGGGACAAGGCCAGCAATCACCCAGTGCATTACAATAATATAATATACTTTTTGTTGTAGTTGGCTGTTATTGCTGCTGGCTATGTCGGTGGTGGTGCCGGGGGTTTTTATATTGTTGGTGAGGAAGGGGTGAGCCAGCAGTCCCATAATTGTTGATGTAGACGTTTGTCCGTGGCAAGGTCACCAAGTCAATCTATTTATATCTTTTGCTAGCCTCTCTCTTGTCTAGTGCTACCACCACCTTCCCTTTTCTCTCTCAAGTTAACAGGGGAATAGTGTCAGTAGCATTGAATGAGTGGTGGCGGCGATGATGGATGTGGTGGAGTTGTGGCAGCGGTGGTGTTGTGGTTACTGATATAGTATCTATGAGTTTGTGTTCGTATGTTTAATATATATTTTCATTATATTTTGTGTTGACATATTCCCGTAAAATTTGAATTAAACATTTTTTAAAATTTGAGACAATAATAATAGTAATTATTATTATGATGCCGGTGAAGTTGCCGTTATATTTAGTGTGATGGGATAGGTAGTGTATCAAGTTTCTGGTGTTGGTGAAATTGAAATTGCCGCTGTTCTATATAGTGTAGACAGAGGGTGTTTTGTTCCATTTATAACCATTTTCTTTTTTTGAATACAAAATATATAATTCAAAATTGAATATTTGAGCGATACAACAATATAATATGGATCCGAAACTTTATGGGACCTCATTCGGTGCCTTTATGCAACATTTGTGCTAAGAATTGTTCTTTCACAATTGATTTAAATATGTTAAAAATCAAAATTATTATTATTATCATTATTATTATTATTATTATTATTATTATTATTATTGGCGAGCTACGTAGTAAATCGTATCATCGTGAGCTCCGCAAAGGTTTGTTATTTCCGTTTGTTAAAAATTGTCATTTATGGAAAATTTTATTGTTAACTGTTTATAAGCGCACATACATTGTTTTCCGAAAAGGACACCCAAAAAGATTGGGGCCTTGTGCCCAAAATTTTAACTTTTATTATTATCCGAAAATTTCTTTGAAAAAAAATGACTAATTCCCCTCTGCACGAAGCAGCTGAAAGCCTTCCTCACAAAATAACACCTCACACCGACACCACCATTGTAAATGTTACTACGTTTGCCAACACAAAAAAAAATATAAGCAGTAGCAATATTTTAAATTTGTCTCAGGCAGACATTCATTTCCCGCCATTACCAATGACTGCAGGTGTTAAAGCCTCCACCACCACCATCACCGCGACAACCCCCACCCCCACCACCACCGCGACAACAGAAACAATAGAAGAAAAAAATAAATTAACTCGTGATGTCGAAATGAAATCAAGCAAAATGGACTCTTCCGCACCAAAGACGACTGACGTCACCACCACCACAGCTGAAACTAAAATTAATATTAACGATAGCAACAACAACAAGAATGACATTATAAAAACCCCCCTCAGTTTCGCCAGAGTAGCAAAACAGTTCGAAGCATTTACGGTAACTCAGGAGGATTTAGAAAATGCCAAACAAATGGTAAAGAAAGATGGGTACAGGGTCAGCCCCCCCCCCCCCCCCACCACCACCTAATAAAATGGAGCATCGGCGCCTATGCACCGTGTCGTATAGAACAATAAATGTAAAATCGCGCCGAGTGGAACGGGCATCCGAGTCCCAAATCCAAAAAGCTTTGGGACATGTGTGGGCAAGAAAAACCCACATCAGACGTGGGCAAAAGTATGGAACCGTGGACGTGTTCTTTGAAACACCAGAGGAGGCTAGAGAACACTCCATGGCCCCATTAAGAAGTGACGACTTCACACTCGTCCCAAGCTATTGTGGCCAGAGACTCGTAAAGATCAGGGTGACCCACGTTCCACCGGCCATCGAAATTCCCTGGCTAATAGCGGCCGTCCTCGCCGGCATCGAAGCCAACACGAAAATAATAGCAATAGCAAAAGAAAAGCAGGAGAACTGGTCCGGATCTGGGATGGAGCTCCTGATCCAAGCGGACCAAAAAAGCATTGAGGAGATCACAGAGGTAATAGACCTCACTGACGGCAGCCACCTCACGGTAATTGTCGAGGGCAGAAGACCTAGGTGTGTCGTTTGTGGTGAAGGAACCCACCTAAGGGCTTTCTGCCCTCAGGCTAAAAGGTTGAGGCCACCTCTCCTACCCACCCCAGTGACACAACCATCAACACCACCAGTAGCAGAGATGGCAGCAGCAACTGTAGCAGCAACAACAGAAGCAACTATAACAGCAACAACCCCAGCAACAGTAGCAAAACCATCACCACCACCACCACCAGCAAAACCAACACCACCACCACCCAACGCTTCAGAACTAGCACCAACGCCTACACCATCCACCACGCCACAACCAAAACTAACGGCTGTGGAGGATTTTCCACTCCCCGGCCTATCATAACTGGAGACAGATTGTGACGTCGAGGAGTGGGAAACGATATCCGGAAAAAAAAAGAAACCAAAAAAGAAAAAGTTCTCTTCCTTCCCCCTCCAAAAACAAAATACAGAGGGAAACAAAAAATTAAGAAACAAAAAAGTTAGGACAGATATGCCACCATCCACACCAGCATCACCAACCCCATCAACCCAAACACCAACACCATCACCATCATTAACCCCAACACCACCATCACCTACACCACAAAAGTCACCAAAATGCGAAACAGAAACAAACCCACAACAAACGCAAACAAAACAAAACAACCAAAACGATACACACTACACAACATTAAATTTGAACAACAAGCAATTATTACACTACATCCAACACAACACCAGCATCACAGAAAAAAACTACACAACAACCCCAAAATTCACACCACCTCCACACATACAAATCACTCGCATCACACAGAAAACGTACATGACACTAAAACAAAAATTCCCCAAAGACATCGGAGACTTCCGACAAGCACTGTCCAGGAGGATTTATAAGGACATCCTTCCTGAGGAGGCCACAAGCAGTGAAAAGGATGGAAAAACCGTCCTTCCCCTACGAGAAGTAAGGTAAGTCGTCTTTCCCATCTTTTCCACTCCTTTTTCAACATGACCTCACTCAGAATAGGCAGCATAAATGCGCGTGGCTTGGGGTCGTCATGGAAGCAGGGCCACCTGCTCAACTACCCCAGGTCACTAAACATAGATGTAGTGGCCATCAGCAAGACCAGAATATCCGAAGCACAGGCTTTCGCACCGATCTTCGGCGGCTACGATGTGTACGCATCTCCCAGCCGTCCGGGATCGGGGGGAAGGAGTTGCTGTGCTTTTTCGGAGAGGTTTGGATCTTGCCATACGGGCCATCTTCCTGGACCCAGAAGGTAAGTTGGTGGTGCTGGACGTGACCAGCGGAGACGGCCAAGCTTTCAGGTTAGTGGCCGTCTATGCCCCGACAGGAGCAGGGCGGCCTGATTTCTTCCGGCGTCTGGAGACCTTTCTTGGAACGTCCCGCTCTTTAGTATTAGTGGGCGACTGGAACGGGATCTTAGATGCACGCTGGGATTGTGTGGGATTAGTGGATAGGGAAGGAGGATGCAAGAGTCTCACCAACCTGCTCAGACGTTTTGAACTATCTGACAGGTACCGAATGGATTTCCCAAATGTACCAATGTGGACTTGGACAAATCGCATAGGGTCATCCAGATCATATCTAGATAGAGTATTTTGTAGGGAAATAGATAGGTCTAGCATAGGCTGTCCACAATTCAAGATAGTCAGCTACACGGACCACAAATTCGTGATCTGTGTGCTTGACTTAGATAGGCTTCATAGACGAGGACCCGGCTACTGGAAGCTAAACGCGTCCTTACCAGCGCGCAAGGCCTACAGAGACCGGATTAGCGAACTAGTTAAGCGGGCGTTGACGGGGGCCATCGTCAACAACAAGTGGTGGTTTGCTCTGAAAAGAGCAATTAGAATTGAGTCCATTAGGTTTAGTAAGACTTTAGCAATAGAGAAAAATAGAGCAGAGGGAGAATTAGTTAGAAAATTAGATGAGGCGCTTAGCAAAGGCATCGCGACCGACGTACTTGCGGCGAAATTGGCCCTTGACCAATTCTTCAATGCAAAGTACGAAGGCTGCGTTGTCAGAGCTAGGGTGCGTGCTCTCAGACACGAGGTGACGAAAGCCGTTCAATGGGCCCGAGTGGCGGAGGTGCGTCGTGGCAACAAAGCCACGATCCGGTCTTTGGTGGACCACGACGGGCGCATGCTACTCGATCCTGGGCAAATGTGTGAAGCTTTTCAGCGACACTTCGCTCAAATGTTCGGGGGTAGTGGCGGGCCGGATCGAGGGATGGACTTTAGTGTCTACCTCGACGGACTGCCGCGGCTTTCGGCCACTGAGGCGGAGTGTTGCGAAAAGCCGATAACAACCGCTGAAGTACGGGATGCAATGACTAGTTGCACAAGGGGTAAATCGCCTGGTTTGGATGGTTTGCCCTATGAACTTTACGTACAAATGCCAAACTTGTTCGGAGGCCTCTTGGCGGACGTCTACTGCAACTGGCAACAGAACGGGAGAATTCCCAGCTCTGTGAGCCGAGGAGCGGTGGCGCTGCTGAGAAAGGATCCGAACAAGGGGGATAACATAGATAATTTTAGGCCCATAACTCTGCTAAACACAGAGTTCAAGATTTTGGCCAAGGTGCTAGCAAAGAGGTTGGCGCTTGTCGTTGGTGGTCTGGTGGGAGAGGCACAGACATGCGCCATTCCCGACAGATCCATCCACGACAACCTCCACCTCATGCGATACATCGTAGAGAGGGTAGCTAGGTAACCTGGCACGGGTGGGTCTTTGATCAATGTAGATCAGTCGAAAGCCTTCGATAGGGTCGACCATCGTTACCTAGCGGCAGTCCTGAGGGCGGCTGGCTTTGGGCCCGTCTTCAGAGGCTGGATCGCTGCCATGCACAGCGACATCTGCTCTGTAGTGAGAGTGAACGGTCACCTTTCGGAACCGTTCAACATTATGCGCTCGGTCCGCCAAGGATGTCCCCTCTCGTCCTTATTGTACGTATTGACTCTCGAGCCATTACTGCACAAACTGGAGACGTTGAGCGGGGTCCCGCGCGAACTAGGATGCGGAAGATCCGTGTCAGCATATGCCGACGATGTCACCGTAGTGGTGTCGAACGCCAAACACATCGAGGCGATCGGCACTACACTAAGAGAATACGAAGCGGTGACAGGAGCAATGATCAACCAGGAAAAGTCAGTGGGCCTGCAGATCGGCACCTGGAGAGGCAGGTCCATGCCGTCCAACAGCGTCGTCGGGCGCTGGACGGACGGACCGGTTAAATTGCTAGGGGTCTGGTTCGGTCCAGACCTCCAGACGGACAAAAACTGGGACGAGGTGACGAGCAGGGTGGCTTCTCTCACCCAGAAATGGGCCGAGAGGAAGCTATCCCTGAAAGGTCGAGCGGAGGTGGCTAACGCGTGCATAGCGTCTGTCATCTGCTACCGCCTGACCGTCGTACCTTGTCCTAAGCCCCGCCTGACTGCGCTGGAGCGTTTGCTCTTTCGCTTCTTGTGGAAGGGACGCGCTCCGATGGTCAGGAGGTCCATCTGCTGTCAACACCCGCTACGTGGAGGGCTGGGCATGCCGTGGCTGATGATGCGCAGACACGCGCTCAGGCTACGACATCTCCACCTCTTCCTCGACGGTGATCAGGTGTGGTCGCCGTTTGCTAGACACGTTTTTCCCCAGCTCGTCTCCTTGACGGAGCTGCAGTCCTGGGTCAAGCGAAGACCGAGAGGGAGCGCTTGGAGACTGGAATGTCTTCAGGCGCTCACAGCCCTCGACCAATCGGGCAATGTGATCCGTGTAAACTCCACCTTGGCGTTCCATAGGGGATTAGTGGAGGGGAAGAGCGACGACGTACTTGGAGAAACTCTAGGCGTCGACGAAAATCAACTAGCCAATCTCTTCGGAAGGACTTTCGGGCCGGGGCCTATGGACAACTTCCAGAAATCCCTGGCCTGGCAGTGCTACCGGGGTGCTTTGCCAGTTCGGGATAAACTTTACAGGCATGGAGGTGCCGTCAGCCGGGCATGTCCGAGATGCGCACAGGGCAACGAAACCGTCCTGCACGCACTCGTCCAGTGTCCGAGCATTGCTGACTTGTGGGTTTATGTCGAACACCTGCTGTCACGTGTAGGACGGATCCAGCTATCAGCTGAGTCCATCGTGAGGATTGCCCCGACCCCTTCCTTTAGCCGGGAAGGGCAGGCAGTTTTTATCTGTCTGGTGGCCATGGCGAAAGAGATAGTATGGTGGACACGTTTGAAAGGGCTGAAGACGAGCACTTACCTCTTCCGTGATGCCCTGATTAACTTTTTCAAATTTCATCTGAAAAGGAAAATCAGGGTAGAGAGGGAAGTGCTCTCTTCCCAGCATTTTGTTGAAAGATGGGTGAGAGAAGCAAGTATGGCCCGAATGAATGGGCCTTCTCTGAGTATGTGCCTGTAAATTAAAGGTGGAAAACTGGGAGAGGGCACTTGCCCTGGTGGTCAGGGCCACTGTGGTCTTTTAATGGGCTTTCTCCACAAATGTCCCTCGGAAGTCTCCCCCCTATTGGGGAATTTTTCTTTGTTATTTTATTTCATCCTCTGTTTTTTTTTTACACGCAGAAATGCCCTTTGTACCGTCCTGTATTGTCCTGTACTGTCCTTAATGTCTACTTTATGTAAACCCTTGTGGTTAATAAAGAAAACATTATTATTATTATTATTATTATTCTTTGAGTCTCAGTCATTGATGTTAGTTAACTGGAAAGTTTGTTGAGATGAATATCAAGCCACTACCTGCAGCCTCAGATATTCAGGACGTATCGGAGGGTTCTTGCTGTTCCCAACAAGCATGCCTTTTGAAGCGTTCCAAAAAGCGTGAAGGGGCCAATTTTCTTTAACCATCCCTGGAAACTTTTTGAGATAGTCCCTAGTGCGCCTATGACAATCGGGATCACTTTGACTTCATGGCAGTTCCAAATCCTTTTTACCTCCCACTTTAAGTCCTGGTATCGGTTAATTTTCTCCCTCTCCTTCTCTTGCACTCTCGTGTCGAATGGGCAGGCCATATCCACAATCAGGCATGATCTTTTTTCTTTGTCCAAAACCACCAGGTCAGGTCTATTGTGTTCCAGTTTCTTGTCCGTCTGTATCCTAAAATCCCATAGCACCTTCACCTGATCGTTTTCTATCACCGCCTCTGGCTTATGCTCATACCACTTCTCAGAATGTGGTAAATTGTTTACTTTGCATAGGTGCCAGTGGATCACCCTGCCCATCACATCATGTCTCCAGCCCTTATAGTGAGTCTGGGGTAGGTGTTTACACTCGGATACAATGGGATACAATGTGAGCCACAGTCTTCTCTCTCTCTCCACAGATCCTGCACAGTGGACTAGCCTCCTCCTTGTAAATGTGGTGTTTCAACCACTTCGTTTTGAGGGCCTGCTCCTGCGCAGCCATTAACATTCCTTCTCTAGCCTTTTTAAGGTCTCCTCTTTTCAACCAGTTCCATGTCTATTATTATTATTATTATTATTATTATTATTATTATTATTGAGAAGGGTCATGGGGGCAGAGTCTTCAAATACACCTTCCAGCGGTTCCTGTCAGAAGCAACCATCTCCAACTGATCCAGCTGGATCCCCAAGCAAGACTAGCCAATCTCATGGATGTTATCCAACCATCCTTCACTAGGTCTACCCTTGGGTCTCCTGTCGGTTGGTTTTGCCGGTAAAATCTGTCCAGCAATACTTTCCTGAGACATTCTAACCCCATGTCAGTACTATCGGAGTTGTGATCTCTCAATTCGGAAAAGTAACGGCTCTACCAGGAGTGACTCTCTCGTCTCCGAGCTTCACACTTTATCGAGTAATTTTACTCCAAAGACGCTTCGAAGGAATTCCATTTCGGCCGCTTCTATTCGTGATCGTATTCTTTAGATTATTACCCAAGATTCATGACCATAGGTGAGGGTTGGCACGAATACCAAATTGAAGACAGTGAGTTTGGCTTTTACGCCTACCTCCCTTCTGCTGATTACCGAATGCTCGAGCTTCGTATTAAAAACCTTGCAGCATTTGTTCCGACTCATTGCATTCTGTGTTCAAAACCCACCAAGGTTAACTTTGTAATTCATCCTTTCGAGGTCAATAAATGAAGCAATTAATCTCAGGTCCAAAGTGTGTGATTTATGGAATTGATAGAGTGTCAGGTGAAATGGTTTGTGACATCTCTTAGTGTCATTTACATGCTGAAGACACATGTGACGTCAGTGGAGCCAAGCGTTGTCGGACGTTTCCTATGTGACAGTAGGAGAGGTCCTATGTGACATAAATGGAGCCATGCTGTATTAGCTCATTCCTTTCATTTGGAAAACAGTGTTGATGGGAATCTCACATGTGATACCAGTGTTGCTGAGCTGTATCAGCCCATTCCTTTAACAGGGAAAAGATCCGTGATGGAGAGGTCCTACGTGATATGTGGGGCCAAGATGAATTAGCCCTTTTCCTTCATTTGGAAAGAATATGTGGCAGTGGCCCTTTCTTTTTACTTGGAGAGCATCGGTGGTGGGAAAGGGAGACTTGCATGCATAGAAAATTGAGGATCTTCTACTAAATGATAAACTTGTCCAAACCCTCAGTTCGAAGAACATTCCAGATGCAGATCCATAATTTCATGAGGCCCACGAAGACCCAGGAATTTGTAAAGATGCTAGAGCCGCAGTTCTAATACCGTATAGTAGTTATTTCACATGACTAACACTGTTTAATGTTTCGTGAAAAGTAGGTAGCCCACAACACACAATTTCCTCTCCGCTGAAATGAAAGAAAAAAATCAATATTCTAAATTGCAGGGCGTATCAATAAGTAGAAACATGAATGGTGATATAGTCAGTGTTTGGTGGAATTCAAATAATGTGTTACCTTTTCGAATCAACCAAAACAAGCAGAATATAATTATCTTCTTCAGCTAAGAACTGTAAACCTGTGTCGGCAATGTCCTTTGAAGTAGTTATATACCATTCTTAGCAACTATATTGTTTTGTTCTACTAAATTAAGAAACTTAGAAAAAAAAAATCAATTGAATTCTTGCTTTTCCTTAATCAATGACACACATCATCAATAATAATAATAATAATAATAATAATAATAATAATAATAATAATAATAATAATAATAATAATAATAATAATAACAACAAAAATGTTCATCTATATTAGGGAAAAACGAAACCTCTTGGTATTAATTAAAAGTTTTCAAGTATTCTTCTATTCTGATAGCAAAAGAAAACTGTAGAAAGAATGGTAAGTGTTACTTATTCCTTGGAAATACGAAAATAGACTATGAAAGCTGAAGGTTTGTGGTATTTTGGTTCTATTTGGAATTGGTAGCTTGAGTAAACTCTGTATCATTTCATGTCTCGGTAGAATTAGCTTCTTAATAAAACTATGATAGTGACTCTCAACATAGGAAGAAGTGTTGTGACATATCAGCTTCTTAAGATTCGCCATTTTAGTTCTGTGATGAAGTGTCACGGCAGAAAAGTGTTTTTTTTATAATTTAATTTTTTTTTTCTATCTGATGTATGTGTGTGTGTGTGTATGTGTATGCTTGAGTGTGTGTGAGAGAGAGTGTGTGAGTGTAAGTGTGTATATACCTGTGTTTGAGTATGTCTGAGTGTGTGTATGTAAGTGTGAGTGTGTCTGCTGCCTGTGAGCGTGTGTGTGTGTGTATGTGCATGAGTGTTTGTGTGTGTGTGTGTTGTGTGTATGAGTGTGTTCGTGAGTAAGTGTTTGTGAATGTAAGTGTGTATCTGCCTGTGTGTGAGTTTGTCTGAGTGTATGTATGTGAGTGTGTGTCTTCTGCCTGTGAGCGTGTGTGTGTGTGTGTGTGTATCGGCATGAGTGTGTGTCTGCCTGTGTGTGTTTGATTGTTTGCCTGTATGTGAGTGAGTGTGTGTGTATATGCATGGATAAGTGTGTGGTTGTGTGCATGTGTGTGCGTGAATAAGTGTGTGTATGTATGACACAAAAGGAAGTTGTGTATGTATGCGTTTATGGGCAAGATGGGATAGGAGAGACAGTAGGAAAGAGAGAGAGAGAGAGAGAGAGAGAGAGAGAGAGAGAGAGAGAGAGATCCTATACTCTAATTAATCATGAGTTTATATTGACAGCCATAACTTTATATTGTAGCCAATATATCATAAAAAGACGCTGGACAATATGTCAGTGTTTGTATTCACTGAGACACATCGATATGACATGTATATTTAGTGTCGTGTCTATAACAAAGTGTCGTGTATATAACCAAGTGTCGTGTCTGTAGCCAACTACTGTGTCTATAAACAAATACCGTGTCTATATCCAAATACTGCGTCTATAGCCAAGCGCCATATCTTTAGCCCATCTCGGTGTCTCTAACTAAATACTCTGTTTCAAATCAAATACTGGGTCTATACATGTTGAGCATATTTTTCTCGTTTTTGTAAACCTTAACATACAGATATATGTGGTGTGTGTGTGCGTGTGTTTCTGTGTGTATCTATGTATACATATATGTGTGTGTATGTGTGTTTGTGTGTGTTTGGTTGCATATATATATATATATATATATATATATATATAACAAAGACGATGTGGTAAGATATCAAGTGGACCACAACGCACCAGAGTACTCAATACTTAGGGTAGTAGAGTTGGTAATAGGAAAAGAGTCAAGATCCCGAACCCGACGGTTCAGTTCGGATCTAGCTGTCGCAACGACCGGAGCTCAGCCGTCGGGCTCCTGACTCTTTTCCTATATATATATATATGTGTTTGTGTGTGTGTGTGTGTGTGTGTGTGTGTGTGTGTGTGTGTGTGTGTGTGTGTGTGTGTGTGTGTGTGTGTGTGTGACCAACGTAAGTTATAAATTTGGTTGTAAAAAATGAAAATGATCAACAATATGATCATTTGGCCGATCAAATACAACACTATCTCGTAGGCTAACTATGCATTTCCAAATTGCATCACTCTATATCTAATATACAAAGCTAGAGAGGAAAATATAAATGGACAATACATTCATATATAGAATTTACCCCACTCACTCACACACGCACACAAACATGTACATATATATATACATATATATATATATATATATATCACACACACAAACTCATGCTTGCGCACGTGCTCAAGTATAGCTCTTTTTACAAAACGATTTTTTTCCAATTTCAGGTAGACGCGCGCCATCATCCACTTCTAAAAAACATATCATACACAAAATGCCAGCACCAACAGTTTTGCAAGAGATGTCAACATGAATGGACCTGTTATTTTTATCTAAAGACATTTTTTCCAATTCCATCCCGCCCGTCCCCTTAATCTATTTTATTTCTCATTCTTTCTTCTGACTAGCGTCCGAAATGTTAAGACCCTCTTCCTGCTATATCAAGCGTTAACCTAATATATACCTTCCATATACTGTACCGATTATGTTGTTATTTCTGTTTAACTTTTACATACATATATATATGTATATATGTGTGTGTGTGTGTGTGTGTGTGTGCTTATTTGTATATATATATTCAGGAACAAAAGGTTGAATATTTGTTTGTATATATATATAAACCCACATGTGTCTGTTTGTACGTGTGTAGGTTTGTATGTGTGTATGTTTACATGTGTATGTTCGTATGTGTGAATGCTTCCATGTGTGTCTATTTGCATGTGTGTCTGTTTGCTTATATGTGCAAGTCCACACGAACATCAATGCTCTCTGCTGTCTAAACTAAAAGCATACGATCGAGCGATGTTAATTTCTCGTCAAGTTCTTATTTTTTTGTTGCAAAATAAAACATCTAAATAAATCTGTATTTAAACATACAAATGTCAAATATTTTTGATAAAAGGGTTTCACAGCTGGTGAGACTAAACCTGATAGAAATAGTTTATTCCTACCTTCTTAATCCTATTGAAAAGCAATATATATATATAATAATAATAATACGTCACTATTGCTAGCAACAAAATCTCTTTCCCGGACATATAATTCATCTCACATCAGAAGAAAAAGAAACTGTCCTTAAAACGGAAGCTGTTATTTCACGTCATAACACAAACGGCCATTTTAAAATAAAATTTCATCTCGAATCATTTGAGCTTTGTAGATCTTTCGTTTTCTATTCAAACAGCTTTTAAACTAAAAACAGCTTAATGGAAGTAGCCTTTAAGCTATACAATACTTTAGGATATTTTGGCATGGAATTATAGTGTGTACACTTGTGTGTTTGTATCCGTATGAGTGTGTGTGTATGTGTGTGTGTGTGTGTGTGTGTGTGTGTGTGTGTGTGTGTGTGTGTGTGTGTGTGTGTGTGTGTGTGTGTGTGTGTGTGTGTGTGTGTGTGTGTGTGTGTGTGTGTGTGTGTGTGTGTTCTTTTTACATCTATTTTTTATTCGTTTGAAATCGCAGCCATTTTGAAGTAGAGAGATCGTTTATTCACTAATTTTTCATTCCTGTCACATTATGCTATACCGAAGCATTTAGTTCCGCTATCACTGCACTCTGCTCCATTTTATCTCATGTTTCCTGTAGATTACTATTTCATTGCCAAATAGAACTGATTCCAATAAAACGGATGTTATTATTTAACACACAACTCATGAGTCAAACAACCATTTGTTTGTTGATTGAAAAAATAAAACTGAAAATCATTTTAAATCTTCCTGGAATTATTGTAATTCTATTGCTGTTTGCTTCAGCAATTTCGTTGGATAAAAATAAACCATTTTCTGTCGTCCAAATTTTTTTTTGTTCGTGCAATTTAATCCGGATATTGAGTGTTCTCACAAACATGCAAGCAAATATGGTATATAAGTTCATACATTTCTGATACAGTGCATTAAATCTATTATGATTGCTGAGAGATCAGAAATTATGTGTAAACGTCCAATCAAATAATGTCAAATAAGTTTGAAGTGTTTACTACAACATTGATAGTTCTCTGATGGGATGGGATGATAAGAAACAAATTTAACGTTTCAATAATGAAACTATAGAAATTAACTGAATTAAATACATTTAAAGAAGTGACGAATATAATAGATAAGAGTAAATCTGAATTTAAACGTTAATTTCTATTGTAATGAAAGTGCAGACTGTATTTATAGTAGACTAACTAGGCAGTCAACTAAGAGATGAGAGGTCCTTGTCACTTGTATTGTTTGTAGGTCTCAACAGCTTATCACAGATAGTTCTCAATAATCCATATACGACGTTGTAAAATTCGATAATACAAGTAATAACAGTAGAGTTACACTAAAAAGTAATTCGTGGAGGTCAAGCGACCCATTAGAAGGAATAAAACGATTTATCCGTAGTTTAGAAGACCCCTTTAAAATGGCCTCTTCCTCAAATAGACAGAGCCGCACAATACATAGATTGGGTAATGTGTAAGCATTTTAACCTGCTCCATCAAAAGAATTGGTGGGAGCATCAACCCCCCCCCCCCCTACTTGAAAAAGGTCACATCTCAATTTTGTGGAACTTAAGCATCCAAACAGACCGAAAGATAGATGCAAATAGACCTGATATAATACTGAAGGACTTTAAAAAGAGGGTATGCCTGCTAATTGATATGTCCGTGCCAATCGACACGAATGTATCTATAAAAACATTTGAAAAATTGAGCAAGTATAAAGACTTGGAGATAGATATTGGAAAAATGTGGAAGTTGAGAGCTAAAACAATACCAGTGGTTGTAGGCGCCCTAGCAATGATACCTAATGGATCTAATGATTACTTATCCCAAATCCCAGGAAACCCGCGTATAGAAGAAATACTAAAGATAGTACTAATGGGAACTGCCCATATACTAAGGAAGATTCTGTCAATATAAGTACATCACAAGTCTAAACACCTAAAGATGCATGTGTGTGTATGTACGTTCTTTCTTGGACATGGCGGACCTTGTTGTCTCTTGAGGTCACTGGTTGTGACTTGGTGATAACTCGTATGAACATAATGGAAGATAAATGAAAAATATATATATAATAATAATAATATATATATATATATATATATATATATATATATATATATATATATATATATATATATATATATATATATATATATATGCTTACATTTACATGTATATATTGTATCGAAGAAATATTCTTTATACTAAAAAGTAAGAACTCTATTAATTTGAGGAATAATTTATTTAGTTCTTGCAAACATCGTTTAAATTCAACTTTTAAATATATATATAAAATGTAATATACAACTTATCTCTTTTACATAATGTCTTCTATATCCATATATGATTCATATACTTAACTTATTTTCTATTATCTCTACTTCACATGTATATTATTACACATATCTATAGATCATTAAATTCCTTTATATGACTGCTTGAAACTCCTTTAAGGAAAATCTTTTCTTGATAAACTTACTGAAGGGTTTAAGAAAATCTTTTGAAAATTCCTTTGAAGGATATAGAAAAACTATATTTTTATATTCTTATATTTTTTCAAAGTTTTTTAATATATATATCCAAATGTTTATATATATGTGAAAAACATATGGTTTTTTGTGTATGTGTGGAGTAACCTATGGTTTATGCTTTAAATATATTCTTATGAAAAATGTTTATGCTTTATGCTTTAAATATATTCTTATAGAAAATTTTTTAAATGTTATAACTTTATAGCAAGTAAATTTATAAATTTATGACTTCGTATAAAATAACATAAGGTTCATGTTCTAATTACATTCTTAAGATAGAAAATTTAACTTCTTAACTTTATGGCATTTATTCCTTAGAGTCATCTGAGTTATTAATAAATCACTTATAACTTCATTTACGCTCCTCTACTGTTATTATAATACAACTAAGTAATTTTTTACTTACACATTTTAATAAAATAAACTATAATATATATATCATTTTTTAATAATTTATAATTCTTAACATACACATTTAAACTAATTATTAAATTATTAATTAAACCTTTAATGAAATTTATTAATTTATTAATTAAACCTTTAATCAAATTTTTTCAACCTATCATTATAAATATTATAATCAAAACATAACGAATCCTGCTTTATTATTCCTCCACGCTACCCTCATTTCTTCGTTTCTTCTTCTTTCCTCACACGTAAACATACTTACGCTATATTTGCCCTTTGTAACTAATATTTTCTCTCACTTAAAAATAAATCACCCTCTCTTCTCTTCACACTATTTTCACTGTCAAAAATATATATAATCATGCCTTCTTTTTCTCTTTCTTTTTTTTTCTCTCTCCCTCACAATATCACCTTCTTCCAACAGTTTAATTTAAATAAACCGTTATCTTTTCAACCTTTCGGACACTCATTTGCATACTCAATCATAACTTTCTATCACCCTCAATAAATGTAATATCTCCACTATCCAGGAAGCTCCAACAGGTAAGGTTGTCTTTTTTCAGGGTATGTCAATATTTATTTATAAAACTAATCTGTATTGTATTTTATCTGATGAAAGCGCACCATAATTTTCCTTGGTGGCCCTTAAAATATGTATAATAAAATAAATATGGTTTTATAAATATAGTTTCCATTTGTTAATATATTGTATATATATATATATATATATATATATATATATATATATATATATATATATATTGTTATACTTTGGGAGGGTCATGTTGCCAATAAG